>CM053588.1:90502229-90538429 GCA_028646515.1 Pseudochirops corinnae | reverse complement strand
GAGCTGACTTTAGTGGGAAGTATCTGTGTGCGTTTTTGAAGTTCTAGGTTGGTCCAGAGTCCTATTCCATGGGTATTTGGGGGTGGCTATGTGAGAGCTGCGATATATTGCTGCTGCTACGCCGCCATCTTGGCTCCGCCCTCTCATTTTTTTTCTTAACTGACTTTCAGCTTTTTTATAATGTAATACAGCTTGAAATCTTCTGCCATCTTCCTCTGTAATGTTTGGCAAATGATTTTGTTCTCCAAAAAAAATTGTTATCCTTTCCTGCCATCTCTCTCCACTTGGAAAGGATACCAAGTTGGTTGGAATGGTTTTAGACATGTTTGGCCTACTCTTTGCAGCAGCATTTTAATATGTTAAATGGGCCAATGACATGGGTATAGGCAATTAAAGACACTTCTCCATGTTGATTTTAACCCATTAATCATTTAAATAATAAGATGCTAGAGCCAGAAGGGAATCTAGTGTCCCAATTCCTGAGGAAACTGAAGGCAAAAGAAGTAAATAAGTTGTCTGAGATCATAGATGTAGTAAATAGAAGAGTCAGGACTTGAATCCAAAGTCCTCACTCTTCACAGTCCTTCACTCTTTGGGTGTAATCATCCAATTACTTATAAATCCACCTAACTATATTATCGTCTAGTCCACATCTGTCCATCTTGTCCACAAAAATTCCTTGAGATTTTCTTTGCCAAATTCCTTACTTAAATGCAGGCATATAATACTTATGGCACTTCCTTGATACCCACTTGAGAAATTTTTTAAATAAAATTATATTAACCTGGTGTAACTGATTCTTGATTAATTTATGATGTATCTAAAGTCTCAAAATATTTCCTGTAATAATGCTTTCTAGAATTTTTTCAGGAATTCAAGTAAAGCTTTTTAGCTTCTTTACCTTCTTCCCTTTTGTGAAAATTGGGCTATTTGCCATCTCACATCCTTTAGTATCTCTCTTGTTCCCCATGATTTTTCAAAGATGTCACAAACAGTAGTTCAGCAATTGTATTTGAATATTTGTCTCTTAATATCCTGAGATATTATTCACCTGGGAGTGGTGATGAATACATTAAGGAAATTTAGCTACTTTCCCTAGATACATCTCATCACTTGCATTTAGTTTTAATTTCTTGAATATAATTTTTTGTTTAATCCTTCCCAGTTTGAAAAGCAATCTCCTTAGCAGAGAAGATAGAGGCAAAATGGGGGGTATGTATGTCTGTCCTCTCTCTCTACCATTGTATCTGTTCCCAATAAGTGATTCTATCTTTTCTTTGACCTTTCTCTTACTTTCAATACAGCTAAGAAAAAATTCTTTTTATTGTAATTTATGTATTAATTTTATTGTAATCAACCTTAGCTTATTTTCAGCTTGATCATTTGTGATATACTTAGCAAGCTATTCTCTTCTTGTATTTATCCTGTTACCTGCCTTTTCTTCCATATTATATATATATGTCATCTTAAATTGTGGATTTCTTCAGGTAGAACCACCTTTTCTTCCTTTCAGAACTATTCATACTTAAAATATCAAACTTGTTCAGACCATCTCATTCTTTTTGAGTCAACTTCGCTGTAAAATTTAAGGATATAGAATGTTATCTACAATTTATCCAATTACCAAAATCTGATCTTCCAACTTCCAAGATTTGGGTCTCACACACTCTGGTTTTTTTTTACCTCTTTATTACAAAAACTAAAATATTGCAATGCTATCACTGCCATTTTCTCCAAATATTCCTATCATTTTGACTTGAGAAATAGAATTACTCTTTCTCTAGAGAGGAAATGAATTATGGAGTGAAAGAGGGTCAGCTTGGCCAGCACAGAAGAAAAACATAACTTGTGAACTGCTTTTGCACCAAGGAACAGACTCAAAACAGTATCCTACCTGGAAAACTCTTCTTACAATCCAGAGAGATAATTCATTCTCCCACAAGACAAAAGAACTCAGGAAGCAAGCCATGTTCTGTAAATCACCCAAAATCAAAGAAGCAAAGTTTTGCCCATTCCCCCACTTTTCTATCTCTCTGGCAGTAACATTATGAGATAGAAGGAGTTTTGAGCTTTAATTTGTGACTCTCTGAGCGTTTTTTGTTGTTCACTTTCAGATCTCATAATTAATGGGGGACATAAGAGGGAAAGATCAAGGTTTTGAATTTCAGGGTTCTTAGGCCGTAAGTCCCATACTACAAAAATCACATATTCTCCTCCTTTTCTTATATCTTATTTGTGTGAATAGAGTCAAGATTTTGTCAGATTTCCCTATGCAAACAAGTTATCTAATAGATTGATATATTTGTTTTGCTACTAAAATTCTTTCAAAGTGATCAAAATATCTGTTAATCCTTTGGACCCAACAAACATGTAGCCTTGTTTTCACAGAGAAATCTCCATGCTTGTGATTTATTTGGTGCCATCTGCCAAGATTTTCTATTTCTAAAATCACAAGAGCTTGAAATTTAGAAGACTAGATCTATTGGAGAATACGGAGATCAGTCTCATTTGTGGTTCTGATAAAGAATTCAATCACCTCTGGTAGAACTAGAAACTACTTTTTCCAAGGGTATGGTCTGTTTAGGTTAATTCACCCCTTATCCCCTTTCATTGTGGTGGCATAAAGTTATACAGAGGAAATTCAACAAAAGAATTTTATATCAAAACATGTTTTAATCTTTTTTCATAAAGAATTCCCTTCTTTCTCTGGGTCAGTTCAGTCATTTTTTAGCCAGGGCCAATTTTCTGTGATTCTGTTTGGAGTTTTCTTGGCAAAGATGTTGTAGAGGTTTGCCATTTCCTTCTCCAGATCGTTTTACAGATAAGGGAACGAAAGCAAGTAGAGCTAAATGACTTACTCCAGGTGACATAGTTGGGAAGAGTTTGTGGTTAAATTTGAATTTGGGAAGATCAGTCTTCACAACTCCTGGCCCACCACTCTATCCACTGCACCACCTGGCTTCCCTTTGTTTCTCTGAACCCTTCATGAAAGTGTCGTCACTAAACAAAACATTCATATTATTTGCTTGAACAAAAACTTTTATTTTTGCACAAAACAGAAAGGAGGTCAAAGATAGATCAGAGAGAAGGTAAGCCTATGTTCTACTCCAAAACTCTGGGCATCTTCCCCTGTTAACAAACTTAAATCTGAATGAGACCCTTTTGGTGAAAGTTGTCAGGGTAAAATACTTGGAAAATAAAGACCCAATAAGTAAGCAACTTTACAAGTCAGAACAAAAAGCGGAAAGACGGATTATGCCCAATTCATGAACAGTGTCATATTCAAATTCCTACGTAATCTTAAGGAACGAAGGCAAAAGGATGGAAGGAAATATTAAATGCCAACTTTTTTTCTTCCACATTTTAACAGAAGCTGGGGAGAATGGGGAAAGGGGAGAGGTTGGGAGAATTTAATCAGAACAAATTTAAAGGGAAAAAATTTCATTAAAGATAAATGACACCAGCTGTGATACAACCTGGAAATGGAGTCATTATTCAATCCCAAAATCTCTCTTGGAAAGTAGCTATGGTGCTCAAATATTTCAAGTGAATAAAAATGTCTAGAGGATTTAAATCATCATTTTATACTGCTAATGATATGAAAAATTACCCAGTGCAAATACATACCACCTAAGCAGAGAATCCTCTGCTTCAGCAAGCCATGAATCTCTCTGCCTTCCTTTCAGGGAAAGGCAAGAAGAGTGAGCCAGAGTTTGATGGTCACTAGATGAACCCCACTGATAACAGCAGAATGTGATGCCAATAACAGGTTTCATTGACAATTTCAGGAAAGAGATCAATAATGGAGGGATGGAAGAAATGGGAACTAACATTTAATAGGAGAAGGGACCTAAACCAATCAGACTGTGAAGAGGGAAATGACAAGGGACTTAACATGAGATTCAAGGTTGAATTGAAAAAGCTGTAGGAAAAAAAAATATAGAAAAGACACAGGAATCTTTAATTTCTCCCTTGGGCAAGAGTCAAAAAGTTGCTAGTGGCCACAGGCAAACAAGAAATAATTAACATTGTGTGTGTGTGTGTGCATACATATGTGTGTCACTCCCTTGTTAAAATGACTTTCTCCTTTATAGATGTGTCTATTAAATACAGGAGTACACGTACACACACAAACACACACATACACACACACACACACACACACAGCCCTAGCACAGTGCCTGCACATAGCAGCAGTTTTGTTGAGCTGAATTTTCTTGAGGAAATCCCTCTACTTGGAAGCATTATACTGGTACCAACTCCTCACTTGCAAGACCTTAAGCACAGTGGATTAGAAGAAAATCCTAATCCAAAAAAATAAAGTCAAACCAACATTATTCCTCATCTGTAAAATGACATTTGAAAATGAGTCATCATCTCTAAAGTGCCTTCCAGCTCTGTTAGTCTAGGGGCCATGTATTGTGCATATATATCATAGGATTAAGTCCTGAAAGGCACTTTAAATCTGGGAAGGTCATAGATAGAAAGCCATAAAGGACATTAGAGATCACTGGGTCATAGCATGATATATTTAAAGCTGGAAGGGCTCTTAATCCAATCCCCTCATTTTCAATATTAATATCAGAGGCCTACAGAAGGAAAATGACTTACCCAAGGTGACACAGGTAGTAATCTGCAGAGCTAGGATTTGAACCCAAACCCCTCTAACTAAAAATCTAGGCGACCTTCTCATTTTGCAAATGTAGAAACACAATGCAGAAAAATAAAGGACTACAATATAGGAAAAAGCAGAGCAGAAAAGCAACTTGCCCAGGGTCATATAGATAATAAGCAGTAGAGCTGTGATTAAAAGCCTCAGACTCTATATTCATTGCTCTGTCCCCCACACCACACTACCTCTCCATTGTGTGATTTTATATGTAGTTGTGACTGGAACTTTCTCTTCATTCCCATCCTCCCATCCCTATACACACATACTCCATCTTTCTTTCTATTTCTTTCCCACTTTTTTCCCCTTTCTTTAACCGCCTTTCCCCCACACCTATACTTGTACTTAGACACACATACACACACACATACTTTGCATATATATCTTTGATGATGAGAGAAAGGATAAGGAAGAAGCACTTTGGGAGACTGAGATGGAGGGGTTCCTTTTATAAAACACCAAGTGAGGTCTCCCAAATCTCCCCTTTTCTTCATGCATCTTGTCAAAATTATGTGAACATTTATTTCTCACACATCATCTCAGAGGCATCTTTCCTGTTTTGAGTTGCTCTCTTACTTCCAGAAATAATATTTATTGCTTAAAAGACTCAGGACCTGAAACATTTATCTCCAACATAGTATACCATGGAGTATTGATTTATTTTTAGGTTTTAGGCTACCATTTTATAGCTTCCATTCTGCAGACTGACTTCTAATCAAAATAATTAACAACAATCACCTATATCAGGCGCTTGGAAAAAGAGAGATCAGTACTTTGACATCACAGTTCTAATACTGGACCAGTATAGATAGATAGATCAGAGGTCATCACAGACTCCCTCTTGGATTGGGAAAAGGGGGAAGTGCATGATCCAGAGTGAAGAAGTAAAGGGAAGAGCATCTTTCCTATCTAATTTTTTTTTATATTTGAAATTGTATGAAGTCATATCTTTGTGGGTTTCTTTTGTTTTCAGGATATGGTAAGAGGGAAGACATGGTTTTCTTACATTGCAGCAAGAAATGTTCATTCCTAATGAAATATGAAAAAAAAATCACTTGGAACTTCTGTTGTATGAAGTTTGTTTCCTGTACTGATCATTTTGGGGAAACATTTTCCAACCTATACTGAAATGTCTTCTTCTCCGAATCATAGGATCGGAGTTTTTTAGAGTTGAGGAACCATGGAGGTAATCTAGTCCAATTTCAATTTACATATGAGGAAACTGAGGCCCACAGAACAAAAGTGAATTGTCTAAGGTCAAAAAGTTGTAAGTAATTGAACCACAATCTGAACTTGGGCCTTCTGTTGTCATTCATCCTTCAATGAGTTTAATGCTTGGCTCATAGTCTTTCTTTCTACCCCAATTCCTGCTCTAGTTCTATGGGATTTCAATATACTTATTAATATTCACTCAAATACCTTTATTTTCTACTTCCTCAATCTAAGTTCTCATGACCTATTCTATCTCAGTTACACATAGAGATGGTTATATCCTTGATCTTGACATCACCAACAATTTTCCCACTTCTATGTCCACAAACTCTAAAACTCCTTTATCTGACCATAATCTTTTGTCATTACATCTTTCCTTCTTCCTTACAACCCCTAATCCTGTTCTTCATCCTTGACATGGCCTCTAATCACTCTGTCCCCCAGTTCTTCTCTTGTAATTACTCCTATATTAATTACACTCACTCCTATATTAATTACACTCACTACCCTTCCCTTAATCTAGTCTTTGAGGAATGCTATACTATCCTCTACACTTGAATACCTTTCCCCCTTGTCATATCACTATTCATGCCTTGCCAAACCCCAATTTCTCATCCGCTACCTTCACTTCTATTCAAATGTTGCTATATAAAACTAAAGAAAAATACAAAACCCTGTTAATTGGGCTTACTACAGTTTAATATTTCATAATATCTCTTGGGTCCACACTTCATCAAGGGAATCCTTTCACACTTCCCTAGCTGATCCACTATCCCACTCACTAGTGTCTATTCCAAACCTCATCACTCCTAAAACCTCTTGTGGCAGGCACCCTGCCTACCCTCTCAGCTAAGAACCTTGCTTCATACTTCACAAAACAGTAAAGAGCTCCCTCTTATTCCTCTTCTTCATGTCACATTACTAAAGCATCTCTTACCATTCCTTCCATTCACCCATGTCTCACAGGAGCGGGAGGACCTTCTTCTTGCCAAGACAACATACACTCTTGATCCTTTTCCATCTCATCTTCTCCAGCAAATTACCCAACCTATCATCTTATTCACTCACTAATTTTAAATATCTCCCTATCTACTGGCTGCTTCCCTACTACCTTTAATATACCATAGTTCCCTCATCCTTTAAAAAAAAAGCCACCCTTGCTTGATTCAATGACCTCTGCTGACTACCATTCTGGATCTCTTCTCTCTTCATGACTAAACTCCTTGAGAAATCTACAATTTATACTTCCATTTCCTCTTCCCTTACTCTTTTTTAAAGCTTTTGCAATCTCCATTAAGATGTCATAATTTAATTGAAATTACTCTCTTCAAAGTTAGAAATGAACTTTTAATTTCCAAATTTAATATTTTCTCTCTCTTCATCCTATATTCTTTAACACTGTTAATCACTGTCTCACTCTATAGTCTCTCTTTTCTAACTTTTTGTGATATACATTTCTCTTTTTTTCCTCCTACCTGTCTGACCACTCCTCATTTGCTGAATCTTCCTCCTGGTACACCCACTAATTGAGATTAACCCCTAAGGTCTTTTCTCTTTTCTTTCTATATAATCTCACCTTTCCCCTGGCTTTAATTATCACCCCTATGAAAATGATTCTCAGAATTGCTTATTCAATTCTAACCTCTCTCCTGAATTCTAGTTCCACATAACTAACTCTTTTGTAGATATTTTGAATCGGATGTCCTGTAGGCATTGAAAACTCAACATACCCAAAACAGAAAACATTATATTTACTCCCAAGCTATCCTTTTGAATTTCATTATTTATGTCAAGAGCACCACCATCCTCCCAGCCACCCAGACTTTCAACTTTGGTGTCACCTTTGACTCCTCACTTACACTCACTCCACATATCTAATATGTTGCCAAATCTTGTCATTTCTACTTTCACAGCATCTCATCCATATATCCCATCTTTCTATTCACATGACTCTCACCCAGGTACAGGCCTGGACCATTTCCAGAATTTTCTGACTGGTCTCATTACCTCAACCATAAAGCATAAGTCTGATCATATAACTCCCAAATTCAATAAATTCTATTGGTTCCCTATTATCTCCAAGACCAAAAAGCCTCCATTTAGCTTTTAAAACCCTTCACAATCTGGCCCTTTCCTATATGCTCAGTCTCTTCCAAAGGGAGTGAAGTTTCCCTCCACATACTCTTTAATCCAATAATACTGGACTTGTTGATGTTCCTTGCACAATGGCACTCCATCTCCCCATTATATTCCCATATGGGATATCCCCATACCTGCAATGCTCTCCCTTCTCACCTCAGTCTCTTGATTTTCCTGGCTTCCTCCAAGATTCCATTCCAACACACTCTATTTGACCAAGTTTTTGCTTTTCTTTGTAGCCCAGATCTTAGCCTGGAACAGAGTAAGCATTTTATAAATATTTTTAATGGACTTCAACACAACTACCTCTCCCAAGGTTTCTAGTCTCCCAATATGATTTAGTATTCTAATTTATTCTGTCTTATATTGCCTTATGCTTTTTATTGTCCTCTATGATGTTTGAAATGTTTTTAACAAAGCTATTTCATCAGTGTATGGAACTCCAGGTTAGGAACTTTCTCACCAACTCAGATGTTTACCTTCTCTGCAACCTGTTCACTGAAAGGTAAGTGATCCACTCAGGTTCGTTCTCCCAGTATGTGTCAGAGTAGGGAACCTAGGTCTTTCTAACTCCAATTTTAAATTTCCAATTGAGTTCCTAATTTCTAGGTATAAATCAACTCCTGTCAGATTATGAAATCTTCAAGGGACTGAATTAGGATGGTGGTTTCAGGAGTAGAGAGAAAGTGAGACAGATGTTGTGAAGGTACAAACAAGATTTGACAACACATTGGATTTATGGGCTGAATGAGATTGAAGAGTTGATGGTGATACTGAAATTGTTACCTTGGTTATCGAGAATAATGAAAGTACCCTCAAAAGCAATATGAAAGTTCAAAATATGGAAGAATTTGGGTACAAAGTAATGTTATTTTAGACACATTGAGTTTGAAATGGTTACTGAACATTTAGTTCAAGATGTCTAATAGTCCGTTGGGGATAGGGAACTTTTGTTCATATCAATATCATTGACATGTTGCCTACATCTCACTTACTTCTTAAGATCAGGGGGAACTGTTACTAGAAATCCTTCACTTCCTAATTAAATTGTATATTTTACCAGGCAAATGTATTATGTGTGTGTTTGTGTGTTTAGATGTATATGTGTTGGTATGTGCATACACATATATACATATACATAAATAAGCACACATATATGTATGTGTATATGTATATGTGTGCATACTCATACACAAACAGTAACAATATCCTTCAGCATAATCACCTTTAGGGCCCAATAGTACTAGAACTTGCATTAATCAAGAAATGCCTAGATGCTGCTTGGGAAACATATCCCTAGGCTGAAATCACCTGAAGATTGAATATTGTTCCCAGCCTTCCATCCAATAAATATGATAAATCCATTAAGTATTCATCATAACACTAAGAAATATCCCAACAAGAACTGAGCATTAAAATATGCTTCCCTTCTTTTGGTAGAGAAGTGGGCGGCTACAGGCCCAGAATGAGATATGCGCTGTTAGATGTGGCCAATTTGGTCCATTTGTTTTGCCTTTCAATACTTTTTAATTACAAAGGAGGGTTCTTTTGGGATAGAGGTTATTGGGAAGTGATAGCAACATAAATAAATCAGCAAAGCATTAAAAATTAAAAGAAGAGCATCACAGGAGACAAGAATACCAAGGTTTAACCAATGGCATCCAAGAAAACAGTGCAATTCCTCCTGAGTCATGTAAACAATTCCAGTAATACAAAATGGGGAAGGCACAAAGTAATTCAAGACCTGGAAACGGGTAGTTTGGTGCAGTTTGCTCACACACACATACACACACACACACACACACACAGAGACACATCTTCACAGTCTTTGCTAATGAGAACCCTTGAACCAGCACATTCATTAAAACTCACCCAAAAATGTACCCAATAAAGACTTCCACTGATAAAGTAATCAAAGTACATTTTATGGTTCACATGAAAACCCTGATCTAAGGAGGTCAAATACTTGAAACCTTTATATGCAAACCATATTAATCCCTTTTAATCCCTCTTATTTACTCCCATGCAGCAAATCCAGGATATTTCTTGTATGTATCCATGTACCACTGTGTTTATCCACCAGAAATTTTATAATTTATGTTTAGAAACTTCTACTTGGAGACTCTGAGAGTGCTTTCTGTTCCAGCCATAGGCTTAAATCATTTAGAGCAAAAGGTTCTTCACCTGAGGTCCATGGACCCTAAAGGGTTCTATGAATAGATTTAAGATGGTTCATCAACTTGAAAGGAGGAAAAAATCACATCTTTATTTTTATTAACCCTTGGTTTCCTTTGTAGTCTTATGTATCATGTATTTTTGCATAACCTGGACTTATCTGAGCATGCTGATTTTGAGTAACATGGAGGCAGAGACAGAGACAGAGATTGACAGAGACAGAGAAAAAGAAACACACAAAGAGATACAGAGGGAGGGAGAGAGACAGACAAAGAGAGAGAATATTCTCCCACTCATGAACATTTGATGCTATAACTAATAGACTAGAGGTCCGTAAAGGCAGTGTCTTATATTTGTACTAATATCCCCAGTGTCTAGCATGGTTCCTGTCACATAGTGCCCACTCAGTAAATGCTTTTTGATTAACTGAGTCCAAGCAATAGTTCCTAGAAGCATGACTGGACCAATACAAGGGTTCCATTACACTCTCTAGCCCTAAATCATTCAACTATTGTTGCAAATTGTTTCTGAAAAAGACTGACCAGGGAATATGTCCTGCATAAAAAGTCCATTTTGGTTATCAAATTATGAATGATTATTAATAGGGTTTACTTCTTATGCAAAGCTCAGAATGGGCAGAGCTCAACTGTATATACTTCATGGTACATTGCCTAATACTCCAAGTTGGTAGAAGGTACCAGGTCTGCAACATGGAAGAAAAGACACTAGGGAAGAGTCTCTTGCTAGAAGACAGACTTGGGGAAGAGGAAAGAGTAACATGAGGGGAAAGAAAAAAAAAATTCCACCAAAACAAGTCATAAAATTCCCATAAAATTCATTCAGGCAATATGGAATATCAAAAAATCCCTAGTGAGATGAGTGTTGTACACAAAATGCAGAAAGGATCACTTCCCCAAAGGTCCTTGAAATCTAAATGAGACAGAGCAAATAAATATAGAGACAAACTTTAAGGCATGATACTTTAAACCCTCCCCTCCTTTCTATTTTCCTGATCTTCCCCACATTCTTTATACTTGGCTTGGTGGGAGGAAGGATTCATTCTCTTTAGGAGTGCAGAAGAATTGTATATTTGAATTTTTTGGAGGTAATTAGAAAACCTCTGAGCTTCATATTTTTTTTTTCGAGTCTAGGAGCCAAGACAGGAAAAAATTCTCTGATTTGGGGAAATCCAGGCAAGGCCTGATGGCTTGCTTTTCATTGTGGCATCACAAATCCCCTCCTTCAAGAAGAGAGGCAGAAGGTGCAAGACACAGAAAGCATCCAAGACCATTAAAAAAGAAAAAAGGAAAAAAGTGACCCATCTTAACAGACAGGAAATAACTACTTACAGACATAACATTTCTGTCTAAATCAAAGACCTATGAATCATCTACTGATAAGGAAAAAAAGCCAAAGGCATTGCCAAATTAAAAGAAAGGATAAAGATGAGAGGATGTTGCACAAGATTACAGCATTTTCAAGCCAACCATTTAAACATGCTGTCAACTAAAAAAATGAGATATGGACAAATGACATCAACTACATTCTCATTTTTAATTAATACAAAACAGTTGCCACAACTATGAAGCCAAAAGAGCTTTCAAGCCTTCTCCATCAGAAAATACCTAATGTGCTTTAGCAAGTCAGGAGGCAGGATTGTCAAGGGCAACACTGGTTTAAAGTATAAAGTCATTTGCCAAACATTGTAGATGACCAACAATTACAATCAGTACCACTTCAAAAGACAGTGAAAAACAGTTAAGGAGAAGGAAAGCTACAGAAGTCTTGGGAATGACATCCAACCAGATTCAATCATCCTAAAGGCATTTGAAAATGAAATAGGAAAGAGGGCAGTAAATAGAAATGAATCAATGGTAAACAATGAAAGGAAGATAATTCCCAAAATCTCTTAGCAAGGAGAGGATTATAGGAGAATGAGTAAGGTGGCAAAGGGAGTGAGTGAAACATGGGAAAGAATGAGGGAAATCTCAACTTAATTAAGGAGGACTGAAGAGTATTCCAGGGGTAGAGGGGAGATATATTCTATTTTCAGAGATAGAGACTTTATAATGGGTCTAATCTGAAGACAGTTAGTACACACATGTCACTTGCTCTGAGATAGTGTTGTAGCTCCATGGAAAACATCTTGACTGGAGAAAGGAAATCAAAGTTTTTGAGGACAACAGGCATCCAGAAGGGTGGTAGAACACAGACCCTGAAAGGAGATTGGATGGCAAATAGAAAAGAAAAAACGGTGGAGGGGAAAATAGGGGTAGAATTGAACCATACAATTTGAAACACAAGGAAATTTCTACCATAGAGCAATGCTTCTATCCTTATTATCTATCTCATGAATTACACGTTTAAGAGTAAGACAAAGAAAAAATAAAGGAGAAGGGAGAAGATCTGCAATACAATGACATAGAAATTGTTTAGACATTTAGAATTCACTTGTTACTTTACAAGTTCTAATTCCACAAGGAATAAAAGAAGACTGAAGAAGGAATAAATAAGTATATAGACTCTGAACCAAAGGATAAAAGTTTAGAAAAAGTGAAAGAGAAGTAATGAAGAGAACAAAGTAAAGAATCTTTACTAGAGAATGCAACAACAAAAGAAAAAAACTAAGAAATAAAGGAAGTTAGGAAATTAGCAAGCAAAGGAAATGAGAGGAGATATTGGAAATAACCAATTTAACTGATGGGGAGAGATATAAGAAGGGGAGAAAGGAGGAAGAATTAGATAATTAAATAAAAAAGAAGAAAGAAAAATCATCAGTAAGTTAAATAAAGCTCCAAAACTAGGGAAAGAGTTGACAATCTGCAAAGAAAAGGACTTGAGGAGAGAGGGAAAAGAGCCTAGGAGAAATTGCCTTAAAGTAGATTAACCAACTCAAACCAAAGCCACCTGCAAAAATTTTCAGTGTGAGCTGAAATTTCAGAAATTGGCAAATGCTACTAATCCAAGTTTTATTTACTGTGGAATTAACTATGAACTCATTGTTAGACATTTATCAGAATACTCCTGAAGAAAACTCATCAAGGGAGAAAGTACTGTTCTAAAATAGGAATGGAACAACAGCAAAATGAAAATCCTAATTCAGTAAAAGAAATACTAGAGCAACAAGTGGAGAAAAACGTAATCCTAACTCTTAACTTTTATTGTGAGTAAATATTAGACCAATAGAATGAAAATGACATTCAATAAGAAAACAAAACCCCACAACCTCTTGCATAAATATCTAAAAAGCAAAGACAAACATATAAAAAAATAGTGAAAAGATGGGGGAAGGGAGGGTTGAGTGTGAATCAAGTGAATCCCAAAAGACTGGAGCTGCAATCATGATCTCAAACAATGTAAAAATGAAAATTCACATTATAAAAATAAACAAGGAAACTACATTATGTTGAAGGAAAGATAGACAACAAACCAATATCAGTGTTAAATCTACATGCTCCCTAATGCCACAACATTGAAATTCATAAAGGAAAAATTAGCTGAATTTCAAGAAGGCATAGCTAGTATCACAATAAGAGCAGACATACTAACGTTCCTCTTTCAGATCAACACAAAATGGTACCCATTCTCAAAAAATCTGTATTCTATAGGAAAAATATTACATGTATATGTGTAAGTAAAAACAAAGTATATTCAGAGAAGTTTCAAATGGGAGACCATACTAATAACTGGAGAAATAAGGAGAAATCTTATGTAGGAGGTGATATCTGAGCCATCATTTTATCATAAGCTAAGTATTCTATGGGGCAAAAGTGAAATTGGAGTATATTCAGGACATGGGGAACTTTTTCAATGTCATGAAGGCAAGAGATGGAATATTTTGTATTGGGGAAAAGTCAAAGTCAAACAGATCAACTGGAATAAAGAATGTGGGAAGTGGAACAAGGAATTAACTCTATAGAGGTAGTAGGTGGGAATCACGTTACAGGGTGCTAGGCAGTGGAATTATATATTCTTAACATTAATGCATCAAACTCAAATAGGAACAGGAGCCACTAATCCATCTATAAGGATCCTTATGGGCTGCATTTTGACTTGGTTTTTAAAATATCATACTAACTATGCTTTGCTGTATTTTTTTTATTTATTTGGTTGAATATTTCCCAATTACATTCTAATCTGGTTTGGGCTGCACTCAGGAGTACTGAACTACATGCATCCCATAGGTTTCATGTTTGACATCTCTGTTCTATATCTTTTATACAATTACATGGTTATAAAGATGATGTCTTATTGTATAACATCATTTGCAAAATACTGTTCCTTTTTAATAATCAATGATGGCTGTTAGCTAAGTAGTACAATTAATAGAGAAGCAGACTTGGTGGCAGAAAGATCTGCATTCCAAACCTGCTCAGACACTTAGTAGCTGTGTGACCCTAGACAAGTCACTTAACCATCTCTCAACCTCAGTTTCCACATCTGTGAAATGGTGAAAATAATAGCACCTACTTCACAGAACTGTTGTACACTCAATGAAACTAACTCATGTAAAGTGCTTTGTAAACCATAAAATGTTACATAAATACTAAATATTACTGACATATGTGAAGATTTTGTATTATGCTGTGAAGTTGACCCTGAGTCCTTGAGGTCTATGCAGTTGGAGGATAAGCTTTGTCAGGTTCTACTCTGCTGGAAAGGCTTTGAATATAGTCCTGGCAATAGGCTATGTCCTCCAGGACCAGATTTATCAAGTGTAAAAAAAACTGTATCAGCAATAGATCATCCATTTGTTGGTGAATTTACAGGCCCTAGAAATCCACAAAACAAAGCAAAACAAGAAATAGTCCATAGTCTCATGTGGCCTCTTTCCCTTTCCACCCTATTTGTGAGAAAATATCAGAAAATGACACAGAGAAAGCTACTAGGAATCATGTAGCTCATTTATTCCAACAAGCATTAGAATCAATGGAGCAAAATTTTTCCTTACAGTCTCTTTTCCAATAAGCTGACTCATTAAGGTCATATAAAATTTCTTGAGAGATAAAAATTCAAAAAATATTTGTTCAATGAAATTCTCCTCATGGACATCAAGCAAGACATGAAAAAGGGAGATGCACTCTTACCAAAGGTGTCTATGACTATCATAGAGAATTATTCTATGCAGAATCCAAATAGAAGAGGCATTCCTTAAAGATGGTAAGGTTCTTCAAATGATCACATTTGTGGATAACATTGTGCTGATTTTACCAAATCCATATATACTTAAGAATTCCTGCAATAAAGTTTAGGATGACTCAACAGAGCTTGGCCTAATAATTCACATAGGAAAATCCAAGTGAATAAAGTAATACTGTTGTCTAGATTATGGGTTATAGTTGGATACCTACTATATCAATTGTTCAGTTACACACTGGTTTGAGTGTAATACTCCTTGGCTCAAGAAGCTTCGATGCCTTCCTATTACCTTCAGGATAAAATACAACCTCCTCAGTCTAATATTTACCACCCTAAATGTTCTGCCTCTGGCTCCCTTTCTTGACTAATTTTTTTTTTTGCTCCTTTTTGCTCATTCTACATGCCAGCCAAACTGGTCTGCTTGACGTTCCTTCAACTTAGTATTCCATCTCCATTTCTGGACCTTTGGTGCCATTATATATCACCTCCCACTCTTAGAATCCTTAGCTTTTTCTTTCACAGGATGACTCATATGTCACCTCCACTGGGAAGCTCTTCCTGATCCCCTTCATTCTAAGTGTTTTTTCTTGCTCTTCAAAGTATCCTGTATTTATTGATCTGCCCACATGTTTTATTTCTTCTGCAGAACATAAGCTCCTTGAGAGAAAGGACTGGTTTCTACTCCATCTTTGCATTCCCAGCATCTAGCATAAGGTCATACATGAGGTAGGCATACAATAAGTCCTTGTCAAACAGAAGTAAAATGAATTCAATTGAATCAGTGTATACACCTGGAACAGATGCTTCAAGTGGAAAATTGAGTTGGGTCCAGATTTGAATAGGAGGAGAAGGGACTAGAACCTGGGAAACTGAGGTGTTTTAGATGACACAAAAATACCATCATTCACTCTAATATCCTCCTAGTGATGATAGGAGGATTGAGATGTAGGATTACAGCCTTAAAGGAGGCTATAATTATGGAACACCACAATCTCCTAAGACTCAAAATTTTAAGTAGCCAAAAGGACAATGGAAAGATGCATGTTGGATGCATTTTTACTACAACCTATGAACAGTGATTATTTCTGTGTTAGAAATTGCATTAAATATTTCATCGATATACATATAAGTATATGTACATGTATGTATGCATGTATATATTTTTTCAAAAGGAGGTCAGTCATATAACAAAAAGCAATGGCTAACAGATTACAACCTTATCTATCCACTAGTTCACTTAAATACTAGAAGATCTACAGTTTGTTGGGCAGATAAAATATTAAAATAATAAAGCTTTAAGGTTTAAAATGCAATTTTCATATACTGTCTCATTTGGTCCTGACAACCCTGGGTGGTAATAAGTATTATTCCATTTTACATATAAGGAATATGAGGCAGATAAAAGTGACTTACCCGGGATTACACAACTAGCTAGGATCTGAGGTCAAATTTGAACTAAGTTTTATTCTGAATTAAGGTCCAGCACTCTATCGAGTCATCAAGCAGTCCAGATCTTATTTGGGACATTTATAGGAAGGCATGTGCAAGAATTATAAATTATAAGAAGGCATAATAAGCATCAGAGGAGGGTGAATCTATGTTGATGAGATCATAATTCCATCAAGCATGAATGTAAATTGCCCTATAGCAGGCTACCATTTTCTATAACAATATAAATATTAAAATTATAATGTTCATCATATCCTACATTTCTATAGCTACTTACAGTTTATAAAGTCCTGTCAAAGACAGTCATCTCATTCTCCAAAAATGTGGTGAAACATGCATTTGCAACAACAATGTAGCTTTTGTAGAACTATGTCATTTCTGGTGATCTTAAACTATCTGCAGACCTATAAAGGACAGTTCTTTACAATAAATTGGTTTTGCTCCATAGCATGGGACTGAGCATTTGATTAAATCTCTGCCTCACAGGACTTTTGTATGCCAAACCTGTGCATTTTCACAAGTTAACGTAAGGGGCCACTATTCCGCAAATTTTCAGATCCTCATTTGCATTTCTAATAGCAGCACAGTTGAATTGTTTTCTCTCCCTTTGTGTTGATCTAAAACCAAACTGAGGCAAGTATAGTGAAAGGGTCTTGTTCATTTATGTCTTTATTGCTCCCTGAGAAGTCTGAATTTCTCTGTTCTGTTTAAGTAAAAATAAAACATAAGTATTTTAGCTGTTCTAAGACGAGTCAGAATCAGTTACCAAGAAAATTAATCAAGTCATATCTCACAAAGAGGTTTCACTTATAATCTTAGTACATTAAGATAGCTATCAGTGTACTTTGAAACCCTGACTATTTAAGGATGCCAGAGTTCCCTTTTCAGAGAAATAACATCATACAATACATCTCTCCCTCTTTTAGTAGTAAAATATCTCTGAAAACAAAGAAAGGAATGGGGGAAGAGATAGCACTTTAATACACCTACCTTTAAACATGACTCTAATTAAGGGAAAAGACTTACTTTAAGGGAGAATCACCACTATTAATAGATATCTCTCCATCTGTATCTCTCTCTCTCTTTCTCTCTCTTCCTCTCTTTCTTCCTCTCTCTCTCTTCCTCTCTCTCTCTTTCTCTTTCAATCTCTCTTTCTTTCTCTCTCTCAATTTATGTGATTCAACTGCAACAAAAAAAATTATCTTCCTCGATTGATAAATGCTTAAAGGATTATGAACAGGCAGTTTTCAGATGAAGAAGTCAAAGCTGTCTATAGTCAGGAAAAAAATGTTCTAATTCACTATTGATTACAGAAGTGTACATTAAAATAACTCTGAACCTTACATCTATCAGATTGGCTAATATGACAAAAAAGGAAAATCATAAATGTTGGAGAGGGTGTGGGGAAAACTGGAACACTAATGCATTGTTTGTGGAGTTGTGAAGTGATCCAACCATTTTGGAGAGCAATTTGGAACTATGCCCAAAAGGCTATAAAACTGTGCATACCCTTTGATCCAACAACACCAATACTTTATATCCCAAAGGAAAAAAGGGGGGAAGGACCTATTTGTACAAAAATATTTATAACAGTTCTTTTGTGGTATCAAAGAATTAGAAATTGAAAGGATATCCACCAATTGGTGAATGGCTAAGCAAGCTGTGATATATTATTGTGAAAGAATATTATTGTGCTTAAGAAATGAAAAGCAGGATTATTTCAGAAAAACCTGGAAAGACTTATATGAACTGATGCAAAGTAAAATGAATAGAACCAGGAGAATGTTATACATAGGAACCGCAAAATTGTACAATGAGGAGTGTGACTGACTTACCTATTCTCAGTAATGTAATGATTCAAGACAATCACAAAGGACTCGTGATAAAATATGTTATCTACATCCAGAAAAAGAACTGATACTGCCTGAATACAGAATGAAGCATGCTTTTTTCCCACTTTTTTCTCATCTTTCTCTTTTTTATTCAAGTCTTCCTGTACAAAATGACTAATATGCAAATGTCATACATGATTGCATATTTATAACCTATATCTGATTGCTTATCATCTCAGGGAGGAGGGAAGGAAGAGGGAAGGGATAGAATTTGGAATTCAAAACTTAAAAAAAAAATTATACCTCACGTGGAAAGAAGAGTGAGAGGAAAGGAGAAGAGTTGTCCAACTGCAACTGGTCAATTGGATCCCCAGTGGGGCAACTCGGTCTAATCACAGGTTGTGGTTTGTCCTTTGATGTCAAAAAGGATCATGACATCAGGAAGATGATATTCTGACTTGCAAGTAAATAGCACTTGAGTGAGGAAGGGTTGTGCAAAGTCACCAGCCCCACTTTTTCCTCCAGAGCCATCTGGGTCCAGTGACCAGAAATAGATTGAGACAAATGGATATGGCACAGGATGCAGTGGGGGACCTCAGCCTTTTTAAGCTAAGGTCTTTCTAGTTCTCACTTTGACTGAGGCAACGCCATTCAGTGATTACAGCTGTTTAAGAAATGAGTCAAGCGGTGGCCTCTTCAATGAAAAGAAAAAAATATCAAACTGAGAGAGGAAGACCCTCAGGGTTTCAGCCATAAGAAAAGCAATATTTACATTCACTCCGAGTCATCAGGACCCAAAGAAAGGGCCATGGAAAGAGAAATTAAAAATTAATTAGAAACTAAATAATCTAATTCTAAAGAATGAGTGGGTCGAACAACAAATCATAGAAATAATCAACAATTTCATCAAAGAGAATGACAATAATACCAGAGGTTATGGGATGCAGGCAAAGCAGTTGCTGAAAAAAATTTTATATCTCTAAATGCTTCCATGAATAAAATAGAGAAAGAGGACATCAGTGAGTTAGACATACAACTAAAAAGCTAGGAAAAGAATAAATGAAAAAAACCCCAATTAAATGTCAAATTAGAAATTCTGAAAATGAAAGTAAGTAAATCAAAATTGAAAGTAAGAAATAATTGCATTAATAAATAAAACTAAGAGCTGGTTTTATAAAAAATAAAATAGATAAACCTTTGGTTAATTTGATTTAGAAAAAAGAAAAAAGAAATCCAAATCACCAATATCAAAAACGAAAGGGATGAAATTCACCACCACTGAAGGGGAAATTAAAGCAATAATTAGGATCTGTTTTGCCAAACTGTATCCCAATAAATCTGACAATCTAAGTGAAATGGATGAAATAGTTACAAAATGTAAATTGCTGAGATTAACAGAACAGGAAAAAAAAAAACACTTAACCCCATTTTAGAAGAAGAAATTGAATAAACCACCAAAGAATGCCTTAAGTAAAAAATCTCCAGGGCCAGATGGATTTACAAGTGAATTCTACCAAACATTTAAAGAATAATTAATTCCAATACTAAATAAATTATTTGGAAAAATAGGTGAAGAAGGAGTCCTACTAGATTACTTTTATGACACAGATATGGTGCTGATACCTAAAACAGGAAGAGCCAAAACAGAGAATGAAAATTATAGATGAATTTCCCTGATGAATATTGATGCAAAAGTTTTCAATACAATATTAACTAAAAAAAATTACAGCAAAAACGTATATACACTATACCGGGTGGTATATCAAAAATGATAATACACTATGACCGGGTGGGATTTATAACAAGAATGCAGGACTGGTTCAATATTAGGAAAAATATCACCATCATTGACCATATCAATAACAAAACCAACAGAAATCACATGATTTTGATAAACTACAGTAACCATTCCTATTAAAAACACTGGAGAGCTTAGGAATAAATGAAGTTTTCATAAAATGGTAAGCAACATCTATCTAAAACCATCAGCAAGCATTATATGTAATGGGTATATGCTAGAAGCTTTCCCAATAAGATAAGGGTGAAAAAAGGATTCCCATTATCACTACTTTTATTCAATATTGTACTGGGAATGTTAGCGTAAGCAACAAGAAAAAAAAGAGAAATTGAAGGAATAAAAACAAGCATTGAGGAAACAAAACTATCACTCTTTGTGGATGATATGATATTCTTAGAGCATCTTAGAGAATCAACTAAAAAGCTATTTGATATAAATAACAATGTCAGCAAAGTTGAAGAATATAAAATAAACACACATAAATCATTAACATTTTTATATTTTATCAACAAAGCCCAGCAGCAAGAGATAGAAAGAAAAATTCCATTTAAAATAACTATAAAGCATATATTTGGGAGTCTACCTGCCAAGACAAATCCAGGAACTATATGAACACAATACAAAATACCTTTCACACAAATAAAGTCAATCTAAACAACTGGAAAAATATCAATTGCTCACGGGTAGGCCAAGCTAATACAATATAAATGATAATTCCACCTAAATTAATTTACTTATTCCATGCCATACCAATCAAATTGCCAAAAAAAAATATCTTACAGAGCTAGAAAAAAATATTAACAAAATTCATTTGGAACAACAAAAGGTTAAGAATATCAAGGGAATTGATGAAAGAAATGCAAAGAAAGGTAGCCTACCTTACCAGATCTAAAACTATATTATAAACGGGCAATCACCAAAACTATTTGGTGCTGGCTAAGAAATAGAGTGACAAATCAGTGGAATAGGTAAGGTACCTAAGACACAGTAGTCAATGACTATAGTAATCTATTGTTTGATAAACCCAAAGACTCCAGCTTCTGGGATAAAAACTCACTATCTGACAAAAACTGCCTGAAAACTAGAAACTGCCATGGCAGAAACTAGACATAGACCAACATCTCACACTATATATCAAGATAGGTCAAAATGGATACACAGTTTAGACATAAAGGTTGATACCATAAACAAATTAGGAGAGCAAAGAATAGCTATATCTGTCAGATCTATGTATAAGGGAAAAATTTGTGACCAAACAAGAGATAAAGGACATTATGAAATTCAAAATAGATACTTTTGATTACATTAAATTAAAAAGGTTTTGCACAAATAAAACCAACAATACTGAGATTAGAAGGAAAGCAAAAAGCTGAGAAACAATTTTTACAGCCAGTGTTTCTGATAATGGCCTCATTTCTCAAATATATAGAGAACTGAGTCAAATTTATAAGAATACAAGTCATTCCCCAATTCATAAATGGTCAAAGGATATGAATGGGCAGTTTTCAGATGAAGAAATTAACGCTATCTATAGTCATATGAAAAAATACACTAAATCACTATTGATTAGAGAAATGCAAATTAAAACAATTCTGAAGTATCATCTCACACCTATCAGATTGGTTAATATGACAGAAAAGGAAAATAAATGTTCAAAAAGATGTGAGGAAAAAATGAGACACTAATGCACTGTTGGTGGAGTTGTGAACTGATCCAACTATTATGGAAAATTTGGAACTATGTCCAAAGGGCTATAAAACTGTGCATACCATTTGATCCAGCAGTACTACTACAAAGCCTGTATCCCAAAGAAATCACAAAAAAGGGAAAGGGACCCACGTGTACAAAAAATATTTATAGCAGCTCTTTTTATGGTAGCAAAGAATTGGAAATTGAGGGGATGTACATCAATTGGGGAATGGCTGAACAAGTTGTGGTATGTGAATATAATGGAATAAGAAATGATAAGCAGACAGATTTCAGAAAAACCTGGAAAGACTTATATGAACTGATGTTGAGTGATGTGTGCAGAACATAGCAGCCACATTGTGCAATGATCAACTATAATAGACTTAGCGCTCCTCAGCAATACAATGATCCAAGACAATTCCAAAAGGTTCATAATAGAAAATGCTATCCACATCCAGAGGAGGAACTATGAAGTATGAATTCAAATCAAAGCAAACTATTTTCACTTGATTTTTGATCTTTGTTTTTTCTTTCTCATGGCTTTTCCTTTCTGTTCTGATTCTTCTTTCAGAACATGACTAATGTGGAAATATAACATGATTGTATATGTATAACCTATATCATATTGCTTGCTGTTTTGGGTAGAGGGGATGGAAGAAAGGGAGAAAAATTTGGAACTTAAAATTGAATGTTCAGAACTTTTTCATGTAATTGGAAATAATAAAATACTATTCAGTGGGAAAAACAAAAAACATTCCAAGAAGGGGGAAAAAAATAATTGTTTTAACATGTAATTGGGGGAAAATAAAATATCATACTAAAAAAGAAACAAAATTAAATACAGGGAATGGCCTCTTAAATCAAGTCCCTACTCAGATACCAAACCAAGAAAGCAGAGCTCATAAACCCCACACGCTCCATTACCATTGACAGTCTGAATGACAGCTCTCCTCTGACTTTAACTTGTTCTTTTCCCCTGACATAATCATTAAAAAGCAAAGGCTGAAAGAACCTTTGCCTCCTCCAGGGCAGGATAGAAGAATGAAACACAGACATCATCAGAACCTTTCTTCCTTGACTGATTATATCCCCAGGGAAAGAATCTAATCACTTCTGAAAGCTGCAACTTATCCCAACTTTTTCCCTTGCATAGAGTAAACAAAATCATCTCTCTGTGAAGTTCTATCAGATTCACCAAAAGCTATCATACATGGGAAAAGCACACAGGTGAGAGCCCAGATGAAAGGGATAATAGCCCTGTACTGGGAATGGAGCTCTGGATTCTTGTTCTGGTTCTGTTCATCACTAGTAAGTCCTCAGTTTCCTCATCCATAAATGGAATAGGGAGGGAAGGTCATAGAAAGACAAATTTTAATATGGAAAGGACCTCAAAATGAAGATAGCCCAATCTCTTAATTTTACAGATGAGGAAACTGAGGCTTGCCTTGCTTACTTCATAGTTCTGCTTTGGAATCAAATAAGATAATGCATGCAAAGTACCTTTTTAACCATAAAGCTCTATATGTCTATCAAGTCAAGTCAGGAAGCATTTATTAAGCACTTCCTATGTGACAGGCACTGTGTTAAGACATAGGTATACAAAGAAAGGCAAAAGACACTCCTTACCCTCAAGGACTTATAGTCTATGGGGGAGACAGCATTCAAACAACTATGCACATGCAAGATACAGACAGAGCAAATCAGAGAGAATATTAGACTGAATGCACTAGAATTAAGGAAGGTAGGGAATGGCTCCTTACAGAAGGGGGGATATTAGCCAAGGCTTGAAGGAAACTAGGGAAGCTAGGAGGAAGAGATGAGAAGGAAGAGAGTTCCATAATTGCCATTGTTATTGTTACATGATAAAAGGTAGCTAAAACAATTGCCTCTACTGCAACTGTTTCCATCAAGGCAGGACTGTTGAATGGCCCCAATGATTGATTTTTCAAACCTAGTCATTCTCAGCCCAATAAGATGCTTATTTTTTAACCATGTCCTGCCCACCTTTTGCCTTTCCCCATCTCTGGAGCCCCCAGTATCTGGAATCTTCCATTTTAGGCTGCAAACTTCTAGTTATCTAACTGATTGGTGTCTCCCTGCCTAATCAGACCTATCAGATCAAGATTCCTCCCTTCCCTATATAACTCCTAAGTTGTTCAGTTTCCATGATTCTGGATATTTCTGAACTATTCTGAAGCATGGACCCAGGAATCCTGATGATTCTTTGGTATAACCATATACCAAGTCATTGGAGCAGCCACAAGACCAGTATGAAGTCCTAAAGGCCACCAGGTAACATCCCGATTGTTTCCTTTACCAGTCAGTCCCAAACCTGTTGTGGATGTGTCAGAGTTCAAGTGTGAGGGCTGCCCTTGTATCTTTTCCTATCTCCCCAATCATGCTCCTTTGATTGCCTCTGTGGGTAAGCCACGTTAAGTCATATTGTCTCCATGTCAAGCCTTCTCTGAGACATGCAAAATTAAAAAGTCTATTGTTTTCAGCATTTTCCTCTCCAAATCCTCTTTAGCCCTAACAACAGACACTGTCAATAGTTCATGTTATTATAATTTCCATTTTGCAGAGGAGGAAACTGTGTCTCCAAGAGGATCAATGGCTTGTCTGAAGTCACAAATCCTAGTTAGTGGTAGAAGCAAACTAAGAATTCAGGTCTTTCTCACTCCTAGACCTTTGTTCTTTCTACAACACTTTACCAAAAAAGTCCCCCTGACCTCAAGAATCTTATAGACTGAGGTATAAAACACTGATATCAAAATAGGCTCTGACATAGAACGTATATCTAGAAAAAATACAACTTTAAACTCAAACCTGACTGGACAGGATGTTTGAATGGATCTGAAGATTATTTTCTATTTTTTCAAATAAATTCTCCATCAAGGATTGTAATGTAATGGGATTTAAGATCTTCCCTGCCCAATAAGGGAAGCTTGCTTAGGGGAGGATTGCTTGTAGGAAGGTTTTCACACCTTTTTGCTGATTTCTAATTAGCCACTGAGTCACTAGGGTTGTGATGCCCTGTGGCTCTGAGAATTGTACATGTATAATATGTGTGTGTGTGTGTATGTGTGTATAAATATATACATATATATGTGTGTGTATGTGTATATATATATACATATATATATATATATATTCTAATTCAGTATTTTGATTTAAGGGCTTGCTTATGAGAAGGGTCTTGTGACTCCCTGGTCAAGATTCTGAGTGGTCATATGTTCAGAATTCCCAGTTGCTCAGATGTAAAGGCTCTCTCAGTTCAGGGATGTATGTAAAGTATATAGTTGATTCAGGCAGTCAGAGCCCAGTCTGTTGGTTTTTATTTTCTGTTTGTATTTTCTCTGAAGTTCAGGGTGCTGACTTTTCACCTGAACCAGGAATATAATTTAAAAAGATTGTTGACCTCTTAAACAGTTATCTTTTCTAGTAAAGCAGATCTAAGAACCTGTGCTAGCAGCCATCCTGGGTATGCCAGTGTGGTTACCACTACAAGAATCTACCCAGTGTATTGGATATTTTTCTCTAGGTCAAATAACATTCCTTAGACTCCATCCCAGTGAATTACTTGACCATCTGTCATCCCTTTCCCTTGGTACATGACAAGTTCACTTCCTTTTCCAATCATACACTTTCAGGATATTTTTGTGCCACTTCTTAAGTAGACATTATTGGTAATACGCCACAGACTATTAACATCAACCTTTCATCTCTCCATTGCTTTGTGTCCTCTCATAATTTTGATTCTTCAGTGGTTGAGATGCTATATGATTCACTGCCATATAGTGTCATTAAGATAATACTGCATCTGAAATATGGGTTTAAATGGAAGTCAGAGAACATACGATGATTTTGAAGACAGAATACAAACTTTGGGCAGGTTCTAAATATTTGTGTGTTCAAATGAAAGGAATTTCAATGTTTTTCTTTTGAGTTAATCTATAGGTTAAATAATACTTTAACAGATCTGAGATCTCATGATATGAGCATTCCCTCTTCTGCTGCATATGGTGATCTCATATGGTGACACCGTCATATACTATTCAAGCCCTCCCAAAACCCTTCTGTCACATAAACACCCATGACCTCTACTTGAAAATTATGTGATCATTGATTGTTTCCATCATATCATTTTAAAAATATATTCTAGAATTTTTATGTCTAGGTTACTAGTCTACAGATTTTAGATTCTACTGTCTTCATGTTTTTTTTTTATAATCAGGACAACACTTGCTTTTCTCCAATCCTTCAACTCCTCTCTTCTTCTCCAATATCTTTAAAAAATAATTGACTTTGACTCAATAATCACATTTTCAAGTTCTTTCATTATTCTGGGATGGTGTTTGCCTGGTGTCTTGAACTCATAAGACTTACCCAGAATGTTAAAGTTATACAGACTACACAGGAAATCTAAAGTAATCTGTATAATATCATTTTAGTGTGTTTAGCATAGTTTACCGTGATAATGGTTAATATTTATTAACTATAGATCTACAGAATGGGCACTTTTTTAAGACAACTTTCCTTGAAGTCAGAATATGCCGTGTTCAGGTGGTAGTAGAACAACTAACCAACCAACAGGCTTTTATTAAGCACCTACTATCTGCCAGGCACTGTACCAGGTGCTGAAGATACAAAGAAAAAGAAACAGTTCCTGCCCTCAATGAGCTTATATTCTAACAGGGGGAAGTAACATTATATATACATACATATATATATATGTATGAAATATATACAAAACACAAACAAGATAATACTAAAAGGGAAGGCACTAGCAGCTAGTCACAGATAACAAAATCAGAGTTCAAACTAGAAGACAGAATAATACCTGAAACCAAAATTTTAAACCATCAACTTTATAGATCACAATTACCAAAAAAAATTAAAATAGATAACCACAATTACCATTAATAATGCTATTTAAATTCATTTTTAAGATATTAAAAATAATTAAATATGTTTGGTTCAATTCAGAGATTTTCTCATTAATCTTTCTCTAGAGTTATTCTGAATCCTGGTTCATAGGCAAAAGTACCTCTTATCATTTGTCACCAACCTTCAGCATCAAAATACCTTTGAGTTACTTGTCCCAAAGTAATCAATTACTTTGATTGATTTAAGGAGATGATTTTCACTGTTTCCACACCAATGAAAAGAAAGACTCTCTTTCATATCTTCTAGTTATGTAGGTCTGCCCCATTCCCTCTGCTTCTGTTTCATCCTTTCCTCGTGGTGAAGGACAAAAGCAAGAGAAAACACCATAAAGAACATGTCTATGCTGACAATATAAAAGCCCAAAGACTAGATATCTTTTCACCTTGAATACTTCTCAAGCACATTCTTTTTTTTATTTTTAAGCAGTCCCTAAAGCTTTCTCTACCTCCTGATTTCCACCTTATTCACAATAATTTTCTAGTTTTTATCTGAGGTTGTCCCTAGCAACTGCCTGCAATGGACTCAGCTCACCACTGTCTTTGATGCAAACCTTTCCAGAATCTGTTTTCTGAAACAGCTTGAATCCCTTACATAAAACATAACTTTTGAATAGAATATTTTAAAGGGTTCTAAACAGAGATTTAAATTTATTTCATAAAACTGGCCCATTATTTCAAAGGCAGAATGATATTATAAAAAGATGAATGGGTTTGGAACCTGAAAACCTAGATTTGAGACTTAGTTCTGACCTTTTCTTCATGTGTGAATATGGAAAGGTCATTTTACCTCCCTGAGCATCAGTCCCCTCCTATGCATAATGGAGAAAATAAATATTTGCATTACTAACCTCAATGGATTATTAGGAAGAACTTGCCACACATGGTAGAAATGCAAGTTTATTATTATTACTATCATCATTAGCACTAATCAGGTAAAGAATATGCTTTGTTTTCACTCTCTATTCACTTGCATATGGGTAAAGCATTTTCCTTGAGTCATTATTTTTCATTAATAGCTAGTCTTTCAGGTACCATTGTCACTGGTAGTCGAGGAAGGAGTACACTTTGAATATAAATCCTAGAAGCAGTGTTCTGGGCAGACTTTGGAAACCTGTATTGAGGAGGGACCGAGATTGAAATGGGCTAATGAAGCTTCTTCCATTCTGTCCCACTGTGTGTAACTAGATGAACCATTCATTTGTTCAATTAGCATTTAACTAATTAATAATTACGAACACCTACTGTGCTCCAGGTACTAAACTAAGTCCACAGTGAACTTCTCTACTTTTGATGTAAAGTGGCTGTTCCCCATTCATGGAGTAAATTCACTCCATCTTATTTATGAGACATGTTGGTTTTGGGATAGCATTGATTCAACATTAATATTTCAATAATTCATGATTCTATCAGCGTGGCTACTTCTTTTGTAGATACATATAACAATGCTAGTCCCTCCAAATCTTAAATGGTTTCAGGAGTTGCTATTTCAAAAGAATTAGGCTTCTGGTGGTCTACTCACTGGCGATCAGCCTCACCAAACTTTCTGTGCTGATCATACAATCTGCAGACCCATATTCAAAATATTTCTGAGAAAGAGAAAACATAGAAAACCTAATCTTTACAGACATAGCTTTCAAAAATTCAGGATCAACTTCATGCCAAGATATAGCATCTGTGTAGGATTAAAAGAGAGAATTCAATATTTAGATGACAGATACTTTAGAAGCACCTACCATGTTTTAGGAGACACAGAAGATCTAAAGATAATTAAGAAAGGGCCCCTGCCCTCAGGGAACCCTGAATCTTGTAGGTCATATAGCTATAACTATCAACTCTTGTGATGGAGTGAGGAATACAGGGAGAAAGAACTTTAGGAAGTGGAGTTTGGGTCCAAAAGAAAAAGTAAGAATATTTACAACCATATGAAAGATTGCTCAAAATTACAATCAACAGGAGAAATTCAAATTAAAACATCTCTGTTCTACTTCATACTCAGCAAACTAGCAAAGATGACAAAGGGTTGGAATAATTGATGTTGGAGGATCTGTGGAAAGACAGGAACATTAATTAATAGACTATTGTTGAAAATCTCAATTAAGCCAACCACTCTGGAAAACAATTTGGAATTATGTTAAGAAAGTGACTGAAATGCCTATAATCTTTGACCCACTGCTAGGCACATAACTCTTAAGGAGGTCAAAGCAAGAAAAAAAAATTCCATATGCAACAAAATATTTATAGCAGCACTTTTTGTAGTCACAAAGCCTGGAAACAGAATTGGACCATTGTTTGGGAAAGTGCTAAACAAATTATTGTATATTACTATGCATAAAAGATAAACATTAAGAATTCAAATACAAAGGAATCTAAACCCTGGGAAGGGATGTCAAGTGATTAAAAAGTAAAGACAAACCACTAAAACAATATACACAGTGATAACATGGTGAATGGAAAGAACCAAAACCACAACCTTATAGTCATTTGTAACCTCAATGCCCACTTTTTTGTTAAATAAGATTTCTGTCTCCCAGACAGGGTTACTTTCAGATCATAGTGTAGCAAGAACAATGTCTCTCATGGGCAGATGGGCTGCCTAGACCAAAGGAACCAAAGGGGTCTTCTCTCCTTTTGCTGGGTATTTCAGGAAGTAACTCAGAGAAATTTGAACATCCTGGCCCAGATGCCCTGGAGAAAGACAGGAACTGGAACAATAATCAAAAAAGCTAAATTCTGTGTAAGGATAATGATCATGCTTGAGCCCCAGGGAGAGATGAAAAAATACATCTGCCTTCCCTCATTAGAGAAATGGGGGACTATGATTACAGAACATTGCATGTAATGTTTGGCTAAGTCAGCGTGTTGGTTAGTTTTGCTTATCTACTTTTATATATTTTTTCTTTTTTGTTATGTGAGATGGCTTTCTAGGAAAGGGTTAAGGCAGAAATATATGTCGATATAAAGAGGACTTAAAAGCAATAAATACCAAAAAATTTTTAAAAGAATTAGAGATTGGAGATCTTGGACAGGGCATAGAGGTAAAAAGGGGAAATGAGAGAAACAGTAATGGTAAATAAAAAGCAAAGAAAACTGTGCAAAAATGTATCCAAAGGAAAAAGAAGAGTATGAAGCCTGGTCCTAGAGAACCCCAAACCAAAACTTCCTGGAATTTCACCACTGGCAACTTTCCACTACTACCATCCAATTCAGTTCAAACACTGTGTCACTTAAGCTCCCTGGATTCTTGAATTCTTAGATGTGATCTCCCTTTCTAGCAGACATCCCAGAAAAAATAAGAAAAGAGACTTCCCTGCCTCAGTCCCTTTCCCTCTTCTCTAAGCTCCTCCTATCTGCCTGAAGAAATCCCTGGTCCCCACCTTCAACATTTTTCTTACTTGGTTTCCCTCTGGTTAATCCTCTCCAATGAGGCTCATATGCATCTCTTAAGACCTTCAACTAGCATCAGCTGCTCTCTGATTTCAAGATTTAACAAACTTCTTTTTTCTTTCTCTCTCTTTTCACCCTTCTTTCACATATCCAGAGCCTCCACAATCTGTCTGTACAACCATTTGTATTTTCAAATCTCATCACTTCCTTTAATAAAACTTCTGCTTCCCAGGCAGGGTTACTCTCAGATCAGAGTGTATTAGGGACTATAAATCTCTCATTGACAGTTGGGCTATTGAGGCAAAAGGAACCAATGCTGTCTCCTCTTCTTTTTCTAGGTTTTTTTATAAAGTGGTTCAGAACAATTTGAACAATTTGACTCAACTATCCTGGGGGAAGTTAGGAACTGGAAGTCAGTCAGTCAATAATTATTTATTAAGCAACTACTTTGTGTTAGGCACTATACTAAGTGCTAAGGATACAAACAGTAAAAAGACAGGACCTGCTTTCAAGGAGCTTATAGTCTAATGAAGGAAGACAACCTGCAAAAGGAAGCTGAAAAGCAGGATGGAAGATATCTGGCAGGATCCAAAGGAGTACCACTGGGTGAGAAATAAAGAAATGTCAAGTTTTGGTACCCTCTTTAATTGGAGATTTTGGGAAGAGTTCATTCTTCCACCCTCCAATCAGAGGAGCCCCAGGGGCAGAGTTTACTGATGAGATATGCGTTCTAAGGTTGATGTGATCGTTCAGGATGAAGAAGTTCCTGGGGAAAAACAAAAGTTCAAAGGAGAGCAGAAAGATAATTTTAAAAATAATAGCATATTCCCTCAGTCCCTGTACCCAGAAGAAAGTGCTGATGGAAGCAGAAGACACACTGCCCAATTACTTACTGAAGAAGAGAGGAGATACATGGTTAGTACATTATTACAAGCTTTTAAGAAGCAGAGGACAGAGACCTGAACACAATGTATGAACAGACTGTTCGTATAATCGCAACTCCCCATAGGCCTCTCATGTATAAGGCCCAGAACTGTGAGGAGAGGATCCAAACGATGAAGGCAAAGTTTTTAACTTGTAACAGCCCCAGAGACTCTTTTCATGTGGAAAGACTCTTTTCATGTCACAGAGCTATTCCCCTGGGAAAATGAACAAGCACCATCTGCTGGAGGTTGAAGGGAAAAGCAGAGTTATGGATGACATGTGCCAGCATCTAAATGGTCATCTTTTGGAAGCTGGGGAAAGTTTTAGAGAGTGGCACAACTTCAAAGCAAAAGACGCCCACAATGGAGTGGTTACTTCCTGAGAACTGAAGAGAGCTTCAGGAAAGAGAATTCAAAGAAGTTGGGGAACACAAGACAGTGATCAGTACTAAAGAATTAGTCTCTAACACTTGTTGGGAGATGAGAAAAGTTTCAAGGAGGAGAGCTGTGAAGGACAGGGGAACAGCAACCAGGAATGCTTTCTGAGAAGGGACATGCAATGCTACACAGACTGACAGAGGGACTGAAATTGGGCACCAAATACACACTACCCCTTTCTGAAACCCCAGTCTAAGCAATATGGTAAATCATTAAGACTGCACAAGTCCCTGGGGCAAGGGTTGCTCACTGATGTGCATTATTATTTCCTATGAGCTAAGCTACAAGTGCTTTATGGGTCCATTAATTCAGGGGTTTTTAATGTTTTTGTATTATGGACCCCTTTGGCAAAGCCTGTGGACCCATTTTAAAATAATGCTTTTAAATGCATAAAATAACTAAAGAAACCAATTATGTCACAACCCAGATATTACAATTTTTTAAAAGGGGGGGAAAGTTCATGGATTCCAAGCTAAGAATCCCTGCATTAACCAGCAGAGACAATTATTTGAATTTTTTTTTTTTTAGCCTTGTGATACTCTCTGCCTAAAAAAAGTATTAATGTCTACTCTTGGAAGAAGATCATCTTATTAAAGGAAAAAAAGTTATAAAAGTGAAGAGTCACCCAAAGTGTACTCAAGCCCTTCAGGGTAAGAGGGGACCTCTGACAGTAGAGTCATAGATTGGAAAAGATTTCAGAAGTCATCTAGTTCAATTCCTAATCAAATCAGATATCCCATCAAAAACATTCCCAACATTTGACAATTGACTTCTGCATGAAGACTTACCCTCGGAGTCTGTCTATTCCATTGTTTTGAGAATCGTGATCCTTGGGAAAATATTCTTTATGTTTAACCAAAACTTTTCTCCCCATGACTTCCATCTACTGATCTTAGTTCTACCTTCTGGTACCAAAGAGAACAAATCTAATCTTCCCACCGCATGAAAACATTTAAAATATTTCAAGACTTCTTATCCCACTCCACCATCAATTCTCTTCTTTAGGCTAAACACTTCTAGTTCCAATGCTCTCCTTCCTCTGTTCTGACTTTAAGTTCCAAATAATATCCCACTTTCTATAGGAAACCTTCTCCAACCCTCTTAATTCTAGTGCTTTCCCTCTGTTACTTAATACCTATATACCCTATATATAGCTTGCTTTGTATACATTTGTTCCCATTCTGTCTTCCGCATTAGACTGTCAGCTTCCTGAGGGCAGGGACTGTCTTTTGCCTCTTTTTTGTCTCCCCAGTGCTTAGCATCAGACCTGGCACACTATAGGTACTTAATGTTGATTGATTAATAGCTTTTAAAGGAATGGTTTTAGACTCACTATCTTGGTTGCCCCTTTGTGGCCCCAGTTTTTTAGTGACCCTTCTAAACTGTGGTACCAACAAATGGCTCCAAGATTCCAGATTTGTTGTGACCACTTCAGAGTACAACAGGATGACCATCTCCTTTATTGTGGTTACTAGACTTCTATTAGTAAAGCCTATAAGGTAGTGTTAGTTTTGGGGTTTGTTTTACTAACAATCACACAGTTGCCTCATATTGAGTTTATAATTCACTAAAAACTCCCACTCCTTTTTATACAACTTGTTCTCCACATCCTGTACTTGACCCCAAGTGCAGGTGTTCGTATTTATTCCTATTAGATTTCCCTCTATTTTCTTTATCTCACCATTCCAGCTTGGGATCTTTTTAGATGAATTTGTCATTCAAGGTACCGGTTATCTCTCCTGGTTTGTGCCATTCATGCTAAGAACAAAAACACTTGAACGATCAAAATTTTAAGTTGTTTTAATGATGTTGAACATAACAACAAGAAAAACAAAGACCTGAGACGCTCTCTTAGAGGCCTCCTTCCAGGATGACTTTAAACAGAGTCCCAGATAAGGAGTCAAGAAGCCTGTATTGTAATCCTAGCCTTGACGTTTACTAGCTATGTGACCCTGGACAAGTCCAACTACTCTGAGCCTCTGTTTTCTTATCAGAAAAAAACACATACTATAATAACAGCATCTACCTCATAGAATTATTGTGAAGATCAGATGAGGCATGGGTAAAGAGCTTTTCAGAATTTAAAGTGATAGCTAGATAAATTAACTATCATTAAAGCTCATTCATCAACACTCTTTGAGTCCAATCAATTAGCTCCAAATTCATCTAAAAATGTACTTGCTATCATCCTATCTACATTTCTCCATTTGTCTCAAATGATGTTGTCGGAGTCTTGGTCAAATATCTCCTTCAAATCCAGATCTACTACATCCACAGAAGTCAGTAAAGGAAGAGAGTTTGGTCTGATATGACTTGATCTTGACAAATTTATGTTGGCTCATGGCAATGACCACTTTCCTTTCCAGGTTCCCAAAGCCTTCTCCTTAATAATGCATTCTAGAGCAGGAATATGTGAAGAAGACTAAAATATACATTAGAAAGACAGGGCTTTACCACAAAGAGGAAATAATATTTTTACATGGGTATTATAGGAACAACTAAAATGAAGTTCAGGTTAGAAGACAAGAATGTTCCTTTTTCCCTATTAAGTATTTTTCAAATAGCCCCAGTTTAAAGATATGCTGGTTGTGCAGGGAATGAAGTCTAGAAGAGAGAGAGGTTTAGACTGGAATGATATCCCAATTGTATCATGAGCCAAGAGGATAATTCTAATGGAATAATGAGTCAATAACAGAATTAGCTAAGTGGTAGAGTTGATAGAGTGCCAGGGCTGGAGTCAGGAAGACTCATCTTCCTGAATTCAAATCTGGCCTCAGATACTTAGTAGCTATGTGACCCCAGGCAAGTCACTTAACTTTGTTTACCTCAGTTTCCTCATCTGTAAAATGAGCAGGAGAAGGAAATGGCAAGCCTCCAGTGTCTTTGCCAAGAAAACCCTAACTAGGGTCACAAAGAGTCAGAAACGACTAAAGGATGACTGAACAACAACTAACATTATTATAGTTCCCAAAGAGAGATGACCATAATGCCTGGTGAGGTATGAGTACAATCATAGGTTTCAGGAAAGAGAAAATAGTCAGAAGGATTCCATAGAAAGAGATGATCCAGGTCTGGATTTGAGGAAGAATTACCAATATAGTTGAAGAGGTAAGTACTTGCTTTGAAAATATTCTGTAAAGAAAGATGTTCTCCCTTTTTGTAATAACAAAGAAATGGAAACAAAGTAGACACCCCTTGACTGAGGAATATTTGTAAACATTGTAGAATATCAACATAATAAAATATTAGTATGAAATATGAATATAGAGAAGCATGGGAGGCCTTACATGAACTCATGCAGAATAAAGTAAGCAGAACTGGGAAAACAGTGATTTTTACAGTGATTATAACAATTTATAATAATTTGTACAGTGATTATAACAATTTAAATCAAAATATCAACAAGAAGATGATTAGAACTTAATGGTCCCAAAGAGAAAAGTATGCTAAGGCACCTCCCTTCCTACATCTTTGCAGAGATGGGTTACAGACCTGTAATGCTGCACATAATGTAAGACATTTTTCAATGTTGGTTAATTTTGCTAAAAGGTTTTTCCCTTTTTATTTCTTGTTCTGAGGGATAACTCTGTAGAAGAAAGAGAAGAGAGAAATTCATTAAAGAAATGACTGTAATCCAAAAATAAAATATATTAATAAAATGTACTTTTAAAAAGACATGCTGAGAGAGAGAAATGATTTAAAAGGTGACTAATTTACTCTATTAGAAAGCACCCACAAGAATAGCTGCAAATAAAGAGAAATGAAAGTTTTACATAGTATTTGTGCAATCTAGTCCATAACCCTATTCTGTGACAGGAAGAGAAGATGGGCTGGTACATGGTGATGACAGACAATTATATGTGGAATAAATGAATAAATGGATGGATGAGTGAAGCATTTATTGAGTGCTTACTACATGCAAAGCGCTGTGCTAAGTGCTAGGTATATAAATAGGAATGTAAAAAGCGCTCTCAAGGAATTTATATTCTAATGGGGGATATAATACCTATGGAAGGATTCAGCTGCAAGTCAGATGGACAGGTCCTGTGGTCCACATGGTACAGTATCACAGCAGATGGCAATGCCTCACCTTTAGTGTAATTTCCACTGATAAAATTATATCAGTTTCTGATGCTGAATCACTTGATAGGGCCTAAAACTTTGGTGATATGAAATTTCTTTCTCAGTTTTCAAGAGATAGGGTTGCAAAAAGTATTTATTGCAGCTCTCTTTGTGGTTGCAAAAAACTGGAAATATAGGGGATGCCCATCAATTGGGGAATGGCTGAACAAGCTATGGTATATGAATGTAATGGAATACTATTGTGCTATAAGAAATGGGAAGGAGATGGACTTCATAATTACCTGGAGAGGTTTATACGGATTGATGCTGAGTGAGAAGAGCAGA
>CM053588.1:90462476-90501729 GCA_028646515.1 Pseudochirops corinnae | reverse complement strand
ACAATCCGGATCCAGGCCGCTCAATGCGAGAGCACTGGCCTGAGAACAATCACTCAGTCCTCCTGCTGTCTGCAGGCTGTGGGCGGGAAGCTACAATGCGGAGGCGGGTGCAAAACCTCTGCCTTTCGTTTTTCTGCTCTGGAGGCCTTTCGGCCGGACTGCTTATCTCCCCCTTTTCGCAATCCCCACTCGCAGCTGCTGCTAATCCACTCACCAGAGAGGCTCCTCTGCTCCTCCTGCCTAGCCGCCCCCAGGGCATAGCCGTGGCTTCAGGCCAGGCTGGTTTCAGTTTGCAGTGCTGGTATGGTTCCTCGTAGCCAAGCTGACTTTAGTGGGAAGTATCTTTGTGTGTGTTTTGGAGTTCTAGGATTGGTTTAGAGTCCTATTTTATGGGTATTTTGGGGTGGCTATGTGAGAGCTGTGATATGTTGCTGTTGCTGCACCGCCATCTTGGCTCCACCCCCCTGCTCTGATGTCTTATTGTGGTGCAAAGTCAATATAATTCCTGAAGAATAGGAAAATATTATCCCTAGAAAATCCTATCAAGTATGAAAGATTTCAAGTTTCAGGGCAACTAGGTAGTACAGATAAAACAGAGGGATTGGAATAGGAAGATCTGAATTCAAATTAAGCTTGAAACACTTACTGACTGTGTGATCCCAGGCAAGTCACTTCATTTCTATTTCCCTTGATTTTCTCATCTCTAGATGGGCATAATAATATATGATTATGATAGAATACTACTGTGCTGGAAGAGATGATGAGCAAGACACTTTTAGGAAAACCTGGACTTATATGAACTGATGCAAAATGAAGTGAGCAGAACCAGAACATTGTACACAGTAATAGCAATATTGTATAATAATCAATTAAATGACATAGCTATTCTTAGCAATGCAATGATACAAGATAATTCCAAAGAACTTATGGTGAAAAATGCTGCCCACCTCTAGGGCTGGAGTGGGGGTGGGAACAGATGAGTCTGAATGCAGATTGAAGCATTTTTTTTTAAAACTATTTTTTTTCATTTGTGTTTCTTTTGCACCATGGCTAATATGGAAATATATTTTGCATGACTGTACATGTATAATCTATAGCAAATTGCTTGCTTTCTCAAGGAGGAGGGAGGAGAGTGAGAGAGGGAGAGAATTTGGAACTTGAAGTAAAAAAAAATGAATGTTCAAAAGTGTTTTCACATGTAATTGAGTGGAATAGCTAGTTTCTTCTATTTTTATGACTTCTGTCTGTGGAAACAGTGGTGGATTTGGAGGCATACAATCTAATTTAGAGTCCTGGTTCTGCCACTTAGTAGCTATGTAACCTTGGGTAAATCACTTAACCTTTTTGGACCTTGGGTTTCTCTACTGTACAATGAGACATTTAGATTAGGTGAACTCTAAAGTCTTTTACAGTTTTATGATGTTATGCCTCTAAACTTGGCCAGCAGTTTTATAAATGAGAGTCGTTTGGTCATAGGGGACAGGAATGAGAGACTAGAAAATTTCCATATCCAATACTTGAAAATGTATCTCCCTGATAGTCTCCCTTCCCCACTCCTACCTATTGTGGTTCAATAGTACTATCTTTGTGCACTTAAGATTGTAGGTGACTCTTCAACCAGCTCAGGCTTAGTTTTGTTATGAAGAGGTGGCTTAAGGGACTATCGTAGCTTAAAGTAGGTAGAATCCAAAGATACAGCAAAATTTGCCACTAGCCTCAATTTTTGATGTCTGTTAAAGATTTGCAAGTATATGGAGGATAAAGAGGACTTGTTTAGCATATGGATTACCTCTGGGAAAGGTTTATCTTGTCATCAAATTTGCTTATGCTTCAAACAGTGATATTATTTCAAGTCCATTTTCTTTTTGAATTTGTATTAATGAATCTTTCCTCCTGCTGCTTTCTGGGAGAGTTTGAATTCAAATTCTTGGCAGATTGAGGAGATGAATGGCATTCAGAGAAAACAAGATAGCTATTATAGCAACGGAGATGCCTACCAAAAATAGCATTTCCACCTTAGCATCCCCAAGAATGGCATGAAACTACACTTTCGTTGTGTTTCCATATACTTATTTAGAACTCTTTAAAGCATATGTATGAGTGTTTCTGAGTCTTAGAATGACCCATTTTACTGATGACAAAAACAAAGCAAGCCCCCAGAGTTTAAGTACTTGCCCAAGGTTGCATAGTGACATAGTGGCGAATGTGGGATTAGAACTCAAGGCCCCTAGTTTCCAGTCCCAGACTCTTTCCACTTTAATACTTCTTGGTTAATCTTTTGTACTAAAGCCAGTGGTTCACCAATCATCTTGTCCAGATTATAGTATCTGAATAGAACTTCAAAAATATATGTGCAAATGTAATTGAATATCTATTTAAACATGAAGGCAACTTTATCCATTAATGCATATTATAGCTATTTTCATATATGACTTATCTGACCTAGAAGACTTTAAGTTTTTAATAAGGGCAATGACCACGTATAATTCTTCTCTGTATCTCCCTGATGCTCTAGTGTAGTGATCTACACATATGAAATACTCAATGTTTGTCAACTGAATGACCAGAATGCAAAAGCAATTGCTTAAATTAAATCAAGCAGAAATTCAAGGCAACCACCTTTTCATAATAGATCAGGGTAAAGGAACTTAGAAATGAGTCCTCTTTTTGTATGGAAGGAAGGTCACATGGATTGTTAATGCTAGATGGAAGGTACATTACGTGTTACCTAGTTAGAGATGGAAGGAAACTCAGGGGTCACTTCCTCCAATAGACGAGAAAATTAAGGCCTGGAGAAGTTACGACTTGCCCAAGATTGCACCAACAGTAGTGACATAGCTGGCATTTGAACTCAAGGCCTCTTACTCCACATTGTTTCTTCTGTATTACATCCAATTCATTTTTTGGAAGTAGAAACCTAGTCCCACAGAAGTCCAATGATTTGCCCAAAGTCACACAAATAAACTGAAGGGTTCATCTCATACTTGAACCTGTATCTTGGGACTCAAGCGGAGGGCTCTTTCTACTACATTATGCTGCCTCTGGTTAATGGAGGTGTAGTGCCACTGATTAAATACCATTAACCTTTTACAATGCTGTTTTTTTTAAACATTACTGGAATTTGAGATTTCAGTTCAATAAGGAAACATTTATTAAACATCCACTATGTGCTAACCATTGCCAAGAATGCAAAGATGTGAAATGCTCACTGCCTTTAAAAAACTTGCATTCTCTTGGGGAAAACAAACTAGGGAGAAGTAAATTCCAAATTTATTCAAAGTAGCTTTGGGGAGGAAGGAAAGCTTCTATATAAGGAGAATGAAGAAGAGTGCCAGGTAGGAAGGAGTCCTTGAGCGGAGCCTTGAAAGGTCTTAGAGCTTCCAGGAAGCAGAAGGAATATTCTAACAGTGGGGGAAAGTGTATGTAAAGACATGGGGGTAGGAAATGAAATATTATGTACAGAGGAAAGTGAATAGATCAATTTGGCTAGAATCTTGTATATGTGAGGCAGAACAATGGGGGATCATACAGAGAAGTAGGTAGGAACCACATTATGAAAGGCTTTATATGTCAAATGGAGGCATTTATTTTATTATAGAGGAGACAGGTAGCCAATGGAGCTCCTTGAACAGGAAAGTATTTTGATCATACTTGTTCTTTAGGAATATCATTTTGGCAGATATGTGGTATTGAGGAACTCAAAGTTGCTGTTCAATCTTCAACAAAATCTCTTTTATGATTTCATGAAAAATGTTCCAGTAACCAAAGTAATGGGAGAGGGTTATAAATATTGCTCAGGTAATCTTATTCACTACAATGTGGAGAATAGGCATTGAGACAGGGCAGGCAGGAAGCACAAAACATGAGGTATGCTGAAAATGGATCTCTGTAAGACTCAGTGAATAGCCATTTAAAGGAAAATTTCAGTTAAATCACAAAATTGTTCTCTAAACTCTTTTTGGTAGCAGACTATATTTTGTGCAAGATTTTTATTATGATTCCTCAGATAGATCATGATTTCTGATTATTTACATGGACAGTGCCTTCACTCTGCATTGTAAAAAGTGTCCTTCAGCAAGATATTTAGGGGAAAGATAAGCAAGGACAGAGATATCTAATCTATTCAGGTGCCTCTGGCTTTCCCTCAAATTACTTATTTAATGGTAAATAAAATGGACAGGGAGTGAAGTGTCATTTTTGATACCACCCAGCAGCATTTCCCCAAGGAGGATATATTTATTTCTGGGGAGTATTTCAGGCTGAGCTATGTGAATGTATTTTTATGAGCAAGAACATCTAGTATGAAATATGTATTCTTAATTTCAATTGTATTAGCCCCTTTGCATTCTTCTTTTAAAATATTTCTCTATTTCTCCTCCTCTTGAAATGAAATCTTGGGGGGGGGGGTCCCTGTAGTCATAGTGTGAGATGATATAGCACAGTGGATTTAAGTTAGGAGTTTGTGGATGCTGATGTCTGCAGGGTGAGTTTCTGACTGACTGATCCTCAGAGATGGAATATCAATTTCAGGGCTTCCTATACAACTAGACACAGATGGAAGTAATGCACTTCTAGATGTGTTTCTATACCCAAGTCTCATCAGAGGTTACCAATCTCTGGTAACTTGACCATCATCAAATACCTCAACTCATTAACACTTACTAGCTGTGTGACCTTGGGCAAGTCACTTAATCCCAATTGTCCTGTTCCCACCCCTCCCCCCCACCCCCACAAAAAGCAAAATAAAAAAATACCTCAACTCAGTCAAAGTTGTGGCATATGTCCCAGAGGCACAATTAATCAACAACCTTTTATTAAGAATCCACTACATGTCAGGAGCTGTGGTAGGTATATAAAAGACAAAAAGAAAAGTGTACTTACTCTCAAGAAGCATACACTTTATAGGGGAGACAACATATCTGGAGGCAGCTAGTAGGCACAGTAGATAGAGTGCCAGGCCTGAAAGTCAAGAAGCTTCATTTTCCTGAGTTTGAATTTGGCCTCAGACACTTTCCAGCTGTGTGACCCTAGGCAAGTCACTTAACTCTTTTTTTACTTCTGCTTCCTCATCTATAAAATGAGCTGGAGAAGGAAATGCCAAACCACTCCAGTATTATTACCAAGAGAACCCCAAAATGGAGTCACAAAGAATCAGACATGACTGAAATGATTGAAGAAGAAGAACAACGTATACATATCTAAGAAGGCACCAAATTAGAGGTAGTTAGGGAAGGAGGACACAAGCAATCAGGGAATCAGAAAAGGGCTTGTATAGAAGCCATAAAAGGCAAAACTAACTTTCCTGGTCCAGACCCCAACATGGCAGCACAGAAGGAAGGGAGCCCAAATGCCAAATAATTATGAGGATGAAATTCTATGCTAGGATTAATCAGAACAAGAGCTTCTCTCTCACTGTATCCCTCATAGGCTCAACTCTGTGAATGATGCTTCAGATGAGCGGAAAGCAGTCAGATTCCTGATAGACCAAAAGAAGACCATAGGATGATCAATTCTGATTTAGAAAGGACCTCAGAAGCCTCCTCTGACCCCTTTTAATTCCAGTGCCTTCCCTCTTTTAATTATTTCCTGATTACACTATATGTAGCTTGCTTTGTATATAATTGTTTGCATTTCATCTCCCTCATTAGATTATAAACTCCTTGAAGGCAAGGATTGGCTTTTACCTCTTTATTATATCCTTAGCACTTAGCACAGTGCCTAGCACGTGTTGTTGTTGAATTGTGTTCAAGTCTTAGTGACCCCATTTGAGACTTTCTTGGCAAAGATACTGGAGTGGTTTGCCATTTCTTCGTCAGTTCATTTTACAGATGATGAAACTGAGGCAAACAGGGTTGAGTGGCTTGCCCAGGGTCACACAGTCAGTAAGTGTCTGAGGCCAGGTTTGAATTCAGGTCTTGATGACTTCAGACTCAGCACTTGATCCACTGTACCACCTAGTTGCCCGCTTAGCACAGAGTACACTCTTAAAAAGTGTTTTTTGATTAATTGATCTAGCTTATGTCTTCATTGTACATACGAAGGAAATGAGATCCAAGGAGTTCAGGGTGCTTGCCTATGATTACACAGGAAGTAAGTACTAAAGGCAGGATTTGAACCTAGGAACTCTGTTTCTAAATCCTGTACCTTTTTCCAATGCACTATATTATACCTCCCATATTGTGCAGGGACTTATATACAGGAATTTTCTCAGGTTTCTCAACTGCTCATAGGTATCTGAGTCTCTTCTACAGCTCCATGGAGACCATTCACAGATAGGATAGTTTGATTTCACTGTAAATCAGTCTCTAACCCCACTGCATGTTCCCTCTTTTATCTCATTATCATATTAGATAGCAGTAGTGAATAGCTAGGTGGGTACCAGTGTCATTTAAGGACATATTTTTTATAGAGTTAGCTCCTGTATTGACCCTAGTTTCTCTTCATTGAGACCAATGGCAAGACCCATAAAATCTGTGGCCTACTTTCTGTTGGCTCTCATCAAGCTCTCAGCTGCATTTCTGACTGGCTCACAGACTACACCCCCAGAACATCTGAGCTGCTCTTGCTAAAGTCTCTTTTTGCTCCCCAGCGATGTTCATGCTGTGGAGTATGAGCCAAGACAATGTGGTCTCCCGGAAAGGATCCAGGGATGAGAGTCAAAAGCTTGGCTTTGAATTCAGGTTCTTACAGGGCGTTCTTGGGTAAAGTGTGTGTGTGTGTGTGTGTGTGTGTGTGTGTGTGTGTGTGTGTGTATGTGTGTGTGTGTGTGTGTGTGTGTGTGTGTGTGTTTGGTTTGTTTTTGATGGTTAAAACAGGGTCATAATATTCCTCCCCATTCTAGCTCACTGGAAAAGGATGAGAATGAATCATCAACTGTGCCAATAGTTGTCAAAATTCATCTTGCTTGTTAACCTTTTGATCAGTCTGCCAAAATAAATCCTTGTTTACACGTGTGGTCTTGTCCACTTCCCAATCAATCTTATTGGCAGAGCTCTCTCATTGTCCATCTCCCTCCCCACCTCCTACCATGCCATCAAAATATTGTTAAGCTTCTGCCTTAATGTTAAGTAATTCTATGAAAAATAAGCCTGAGCAACCTCAAGGAGAAGTTTCAAAGTCAGTAAATTCCCATTGACATAACCCTAGGGATGAGGGTTTATTGCAGGCATGTGTATGCCAGGTAAGAGGACTGATCTTACCTGGTTGCATGGGGGTGGTAATAGAGAGAGTGGTGCTTAACATAGACTCTAGTGTTAATCTAGTTGCTAAACTGGGTTTGCATAGTACCAGAGTTGAAGAGGAGGTTTTTCTTTTTTTTTCTGAGTGAGTCCTGGGCACGTGGTGATCAGACTGTCACCTTCAAATTTCCTCATTGCTATTGTAGAAGAAGGCAGTGTGAGAAATTATTTCTCAGAGAGCAGGATGAAGAAGGTTGGGTGGATGTTGCAGAGAAGGAGATTTAAACCAGTTTGCATAGACCACTGGGCTTGTGGTTACTAGGACCTGGGTTAGAATCTCCTTTCTGACACTTAATGGCCTGTGATTATGTACAAATCCCTTAATCACTCTAAACTCCAGTTATTCCATTTAGTAAAATGGGGATAATAAATGTAGTATTACAAATTACAATGACCAATTGTAGAAAAAAAGAAGAAATTACCTTCCCAATTTATGGATAAAGGTAGAATGTATGACCATAAAAGATACAGAGAAGATCACAGAAGACTAAATGGACAATTTCAGTTATGTCAAATTAAAATTTTTTTGCACAAACAATTATAATAAAAAAAAAAGAAACTTAACTGGGAAAAATCTTTGTAGAAAAATTCTCGGATAAGGGTTTTATTTCCAAGATATATGAGGAATTAAGTAACATTTAGAACAATAAAGGTCATTTCCCAATTAATGTAATAGACAATACTAAGAGGAAGATAGCTCTATAGTCACATGAAAAAAATGCTAAAAATCGTGAAGCAATTTTGAATTTCTCCCTCATCCATCAGATTGGAAAGGTTAATTTAAAAAAATGACACATTTTGGAGGGGACACATTACATTAATGCTCTTTTAGTAGAACCATTAATGGTACCAGCCATTCTGGTAAGCAATTTAAAAAAGTACTGACAGATCATGACCTTTGACTCAGCAAGACCACTGCTTGGCCCATAACCTAAGAAGATCACAGAAAGAGGGAAAGGACCTATGTATGAATATATATGCAAACACATGCATACACATACACATATATACACACATACACATGTATATATAATACATAGACCAATATTTCTATCTAATCAGTTCTTTCTGTGGTAAAAGAAAAAAAACTGGAAATGCAGAAGGTACTCACCAATTTGAGAATGGCTGAACAAATTGTGTTACTTGAATGTAATTGAATATTACTGTGCCATGACAAATGATGCAAGGGTTGGATTCAGAGAGATATGGAAAGCATTGTATGAATGGGTATAGAGTGAAGTGAGTAGAATCAAGATAACACTCCCTCTTCCTCTCTCCCTTTCCCTATCCTGCCTCTGTTTCTTCTTGAATATTTTAAATTAGTACTTTAATAATATTTTAAAATAATATTTTAAAAAGTGCTAATAAATGTAGCATCTACATTTATTACAGGAATGTTTTGAGGCTCAAATGGACCATATATATAAAGTGCTTTGCATGTACTATAAAGAAATGTTTTTATTTTAAATATAATTTCTTCATGAATGAGCCAGCTTATCTTTGGTATTGCCATCTTCAACTCTTCTTAATGCTTTTTAGCCCTAATAGGGATGACCTTAAAGTCCCTTATAACTCTAATTTATGCTTTTATTCAATATGTATGTATAAATACACATGCATTTGAAGATGTCAAGTCACCTTCCTTAAACATCACATTCATTTCCCACCCACCTGCCCTCATTTGGACTTCATTATATATTCAAGAACCTCATCAGCACCAACGTCAGCATCTTGCACAATTGCAACAGTCTTGGTACTCAACACCTCATTAGTGTCCTCTGCCCTGGGACCATTCTGATTGAAGGGTGGAGTGAATATCTCCTCCAAAAGGCTTCATTTAAAGAGGGTTCCCTGGTTAGCTATTTCTTCATTTCCACACAGGTACACTCCTTTGGACTTTTCTATCACACCCCAATACTGTATACTTTCTCACCTGTGTTAGAAACACATACACAATTAATACCAAAATCTGGATATCAAAAGAAACTTAATGAGAAGTTCAGGGGAACTGAACACCTCTGGTCAGAAGTGGACTCCACCCTTCTTTAGGAAAGGGGTGGGGAAGGGGTACAAAATCAAGGTGTTTTATGTCATTAGTTTGGTGCAGACATTCCCTTTGGAGGATGGATTGCTGCATTCTCTTTAGGGTTTTAGTTTTTCCATATGCTCTTCCCATCATCATACACTATCACACATCCCATGTTTTGCTAATGAAGCTCTAGTTCTATGCTGGGTGTGTCAGATAATATACATGAGGTTTATTAAGTAAGCTCAGTAGTAACTTTGGAAGGGTCATTGACCCTTCACTTGTTTAGACTAGATCTATCCTTATCCTGGCCAGAGAATCCCAAGGCCACTGTCTGTTTCCTAACTGGTCAGATCCACCTACTGTCTGCTAATTTTCTTTATTTTACTTTAGTAATGTCTAGCACTTCTCTGGAAACCAAACTCCTAATGTTTCTCACAATTTATTATCTGTAGTCATTAGTAGTTTTTAGCAGTTACGTGCAAACTTAACCCTTTTGTAACAGTAAAGAGATTTGAAGTTCCTTTTGTATTGCTTAACTAAGAGGTACTTAGCACCTAGTTCAGATTAAGCCTCTGTTAAAGAAACAGAAGGTATGAACTCCTGTATCCTGTTGCTGATATAACAGGAAGGGGCTGAACAGGGAGGGACAATACTGTATATAAGGAAAAGCCCAGAAAGAGAGAGTCAGATCTTCTTGGAGCAAGGTTTGGGGAGGCAGAAACTGCTGCTGCTGGGGAGGCTGAAGAGGAAAGCCACCTGCCCCTTTCCCCCAGGCTGGAGAGAATGATTTTTATTTGGAGAAATTCGATGGAGTGACTTTGATTCTGGGAACCAGCTGAAACTTCTGTTGAGTTTGAGGGCCAGCCAGAGTTGCCAAAAGACTGAGGAAGCATGACTGTGAAGCTCTTACTTTGCATGAACTTGTTTGTGACTTTGTTGAGCCTTGACTTCCTGGGAACAGAGACTGTGAAGGATTTGAGATGGACTGGATGCTGTGAGCTCCAATGTAGAGAAGGAACTTCACAGAGAGCTGGACAAAGACCTGGGAGCTGTCTGCCTTTGAACCCAGGTGACAGTTTGGTGAATCCAGGTAGGATCTGGGACCATGGAAGGGGATCCAAGGAATCTGAGAGACCACCCCAAGTCAAGCTGAAAGAAGATTTCACTTGGATACTGTGTACTGACTGAGAAATTGTACATTTACTAGTGACCTAGGGGTGGAGGGTCTGTGTATTTTTGGATGATTGAATAGTGAATGATGAAGGATGATTGAATGATTAAGTTGATTGAATGATTGATTGACTAAATGATTGTACTTAGTAATTGATGAATGAATAAGTGACTGATTGAGTTAACTTAGTGTGCCCCATGAGTGGAGAACTTTGACTATTGTACTTTGTGTTCCTTGAGGAGGCAAACCTCCTTAAGGATGATTGAATGCTTGAGTTACTAAATGTTTGTTCTTTGTTGAAAACTTTGTGACTACTGTGGTGGAAACTATGTGGCCATTTTCTGTGATAAGTTTGTTATGAATGCTACATTTTGATCTTCTGTGATAAGTTGTAACATTGTGAAAGCTGTACCTTGATTTTCTGTGAATGTTTTGCTCTGATTTGTTATGAAATAAATAGAGTGTTTTCTATACTGTGTAATCAGAACTTTAAAAACTGTTCACAGTAGCATTCTTCTGGAAAGCTGCTCGTGTTTGGCTTTATACCTTTGCTGTCTCTGACACCTGCTTATTGCCTTTCTGTTTTCCCCATTAGATTGTATCTCATGAAGGCAGGGACTATCTTTTTTTTTTTTTTTTGTATTTGTTTCCCTAGATCTCAGCACAGTGCCTAGCACACAATAGGTGCTTAAAATATTTATTGGGTTTCTATTGATTGTTACTTAAAAATTCCAAATCTGCTTATTTTTAAGAAACATCCATAATCTGGCCCCAGCTAAATTAACCCTCTACTACTATAAATGTACCATGAGAAGAATGACATCTACCCTACTGAGACAAATGATTATTAATAAACAATGACTTGGGGAGATCCAAAGTTTTCCTCCTTTTCCAAAGTCGTCATTTCAAGGCTCAGTGTCTGAAGGATTGATGATAGTAGATAGGATTAACATTTTCCTCAATCTAGGAATTGCTACCCCACCCAACCTTATAAGGAATTTAATATAAGATGTAACTATGGCCCATTGTGTTCTACTCAGGCTTGGGTGGCAGGGTTATAAATCCTTTGTCTAAATTGTCCAAGGCTGGGGGAGATTTCTACATAAATGACATAATCAAAGTCATGGGGGCTAGCCCCTCATTAGAATAGGTCCACTTCTTGTTTTAATATTCATTCTTTTACTTGTTAACCAGAGTCTATTGCCACCCTCAGGAACACCCATTCTTCCGAAGGCATATAAGTGCTGAGTGATTTTCGTGAGGGGTCTTTGGCATTTGAGAGTATCACTGACCTTTTTATTAAAAATATGCTGGCACTATTAATAAAATGATTAATTACTCAGAAATGATGTCTCTTGAACTTTTTAAATTTCTCACTACTATGGGAGGAGTAACATCTGGCTAAACTAGTTTATTTCTTAAAATGTAATGAAAGCAACCTTGAGACTTGGTGTAGGGGACTAAGGCTTGACTCTTTAATGGTACCTTCCAGGTCACCTCAGTGCAAAGGGTTGAATAAGAGAAATCACTGGTTCCTAAGTCTTGACAAACTGCTTCTGACTCAGTATAGAAGCTGTGCCCAATGTAGTCAATGCTCTATTCTTATTGAATATAGTTTGCTTTCTATGTCACTGCTAAGTAAATGTCATTCTGTTAAATTTTAGATGGTGTATGAGTGTCTTGTTTTGTTTCAGTCTTGAACCACCCAACCAGTGTGAGCCAGGCCTGGAAGACATTGTATCTGTCTTCTGCTAGTCAGTTCATCCTCCTCTTGTTTTGTGATCCTGATGTATCTAATTGTTCCTTCTTTTCTTTTAATCAGGGAGCATCTCTTACTTGGAAATTCTTACTTCCTGCTGTTCTACTTTTCTATAAATTCAACCCATTCTTTGAAGTCCAGCTCTGATCTGTCTGTTAAATCTTCCCAAATTCCTCCCACTGCTAGCGGTGGGTGATCACTGTCTCCTCTAAACTCGTGGTGCATTACCATACCACTTGTTTGGTGCTTTATCTTGCTTTGTACTCTTAATTACCTTTATGTGTATCTGGCCTGTTTCCCCAGTTGAGGAAAGACCCTTCAAAAGCAGAGATTTAATGCAATTTAACCAGTTGGAGTCCCCTGTGCATATATGAGAAGGGTCTCATCTGATTCTTTTTCTTGAACATCTTTGCACATGTAGAGATGTGGCTTGACTGAGTCCTCCAGGTCCTTCTTTGAAGGCCTTGTAAAGTACAGGTTCTATTTGGTCTATTCTAGGGTATGAAATATAGAAATTTCCAATATCAACTCATAATTTTAAGTCTAATACCTCTTTGTAATGTCCCTGTCCTTAGTTCTTTGTGCATAATAAGCACTCAAAAAGGTATGTGGGTGGATCGATTGACCTTCTAAAGTCCTTTTAATCTGTAATACTAAAATGAACTCAGATTACAGATGATCAAATTGTGTTCTTTAATTTTTAACATATTCCATTCTTCTCTCTTCAACTAGATTGTAAGCTCCTTGAGTACAGGAACCATGCTTAATCTTGTTCCTATACAGAGACTTACATAGGTTTCAACACAGAGTAGGTGTGCTCAATATTTGTAAATATTGGTTAATTATTTGTTGATGCTATAGCATGATTATGATTGACAGGAGTGGAAGGTCAGGATGGGATGTGAATGGGAAGATTAATATGAAACATTCATGGTCTCATAAAATCATAGTGTATAGATTTAAATCTAGAAGAGATCTTAGAGGTAGTCTAGGTCAATCCCTTCATTTTACAAATTAAGAATATGGTGCAATGGAAAGAACAATGAACTTGAAGTCACTAGACTTGAATTCAATTCTTGACTTCTATTTACTATCTGTGTGACCTTGGGAGATTTCTCCAGACTCCAGTTTCTAGAAAGCAGTAAGAAACTGCTGAAATTTATTGAGCAGGGAGCTGTCATGTCCATACTTTATCTTTAGGAAGACAGGTGAGTGGGGAAGAGATTGGAGGGAGCAGAAATTTGCGATGGGAAGACCAATTAGCAGATTATAGCAAGAGCCTAGACATGAGGTGATGAGACTCGGTACCATTATAGAAGCTATGAGAATGGAGAGAAGGGAATCTATGTCGCAGAGGTATAGGCAAAGGAAGAAATGAGAGGACTTGCTAACGGATTGGTTATGGGAGGCGAGTATGAGAGAGGAGTTGAAGATGATTCCAAGGTTATGACTATTACGACTAAGACAATGGTGTAAGGAAAATGGAAGGATTTTAATGGCCAGATAATGAGTTGTTTTGCGTGAGTCAAATTTGAGATATATATAAGACATCCCATTTGAAATATCTAAGAAGTAGTTGGAGATTCAAGACTGTAGGTCAGTCAGGAAACAGGTTAGGAGTGGATAGATACATCTGACATGAAATCTCATAATCCGAACAAAAATAAACCAGTGTCCTCTAGGAGGAAGTAACACTTGGAGCATACCCACCAACCTTCTTGCTTTGTAATAACGAAGAAAACCACTATGGCTTATTTATATGTGCTGTTCTAAGTATACAAAAATAATGCTTCTGAGCCCAAGCCTCCATCTTCCCTTTCTTGTCTTCTCTCACCCTGGCAGCATTTTCCAGGAGAATGCCAGTGGAGATAATGGCTACTTTTTGTGCAATTGCCGTTTATAGGACACCTTCTAGATGTGTATTTTCATTACCCATTCCTCTGCCATAGGACATGGACGATTTGCTGTTTTTTTTCCCCCAGCAGGAAAGATTGATTGGCACCTATAATCTCCCCACTTATCACACACATTTTTTCTGCCTGGGCATTTAAAACTCAATATCACCTTCTCCCTTTTTGTGGGCAAATTGGTGCCATTTTGTCCTGAAGGTCTCTTAAGGCCAGAGGCCATGTGTCTATTACTTGACCTTGCAGAGCATATGGCATTATACCATGCTTATTTATACAGAACTCTATGTTCCTGTATTATGCAAATTGGAACAAGGTAAAATGTGGATGATTGAAACCCATAGGTAACTCCAAAACCTCATTTTCCTCAAATCCTTCAAGCTGCTCCCTCAACAACCATATAATGAATTTTCTTTTATCTAAGCTTTCTGTTTTCAGGATCATACATCTAGTTCTGGTAGAGACTCCAGAGGCAGTCTAGTCCAATCCACTTATACATGAGGAAATGGATACTCAGCAAGTCCAAGTAACTTACTTAAGTTTACTCATAGGTAGTAAGCATCAGAAACAGAATTTGTACTCAGGTTCTCTAGTTCAAGAGGTAGTGTTCCTTTTTTTTTCTTTCATATATCACATTCATTTCCGAATTTATTCTTCCCCTCTTCCCTAATTCATGGAACCTTTCTGTGTAAAGGGAAAGAAGATGGAAAAGTTATTTATCAAAACCAGCCATACTTGACAATCTTCTTCCATACCCATAGTTCCCTACCTTTGTAATGAAGGGAGGATTTATCAATCATTTTAAGGGAGGGCCAGGAACAGGTAGTTAAACTTACTGATATGAAATGTTACTATCACTCCCCCCCTCCCTTTTTAAAAACCTTTCTCACTTTAGAGTTGAGGTCATATTGAGCAGAGAAGGGCAAAAGCTGGGAGGAGTAGAGCAATGGGTCAGGATAATTATTTTGCAGAGGCAGCAAAGCATAGTGGCTAGGGAGCTGGCCTTGGAGTTAGGAAAAGCTGGACTCTAGTCCTGCTTCTGACACATTTTAGCTGTGGGGCCCTGGGCAAATCAGCTAACCCCCCAGTGTTTCAGATAATTCTTTATGACTCTAAATATCAGTTGTGTAGCTGACTGACTTGGGTTTGCTGAGAGAATTTACGAATCAGGAATTTCTCTCATAGCAAAATCATAGGAAAATAACCCATAAACTTGATAGTAAATTGCTGAACACCTGGAATTTGAATATTAATTTTATTGTAAAATTATGTGCAAACATCTCTGTGAGACAGACACACCATTTGTGAATGGTGACAGTAGAGGTATATATAGCATTTCAAACTGTAAGGCATTACAGAAATATTGGCTAATTATTATTATTATCTCTCTTAGATGTGGCTTTGGAAGCAGTAATGCTTGTAAAACTGGAACACTCAGTAGCTGACTGGTCAGGGTTAGGCACAGAGCTGCCATTGTATGAAATTGAGGGTTTGGGGTTTGGGAGAAATTAGGGATGCATTAAAAGTCACCTTTGCTAATATAGGCTGTTTCCTGGAACCACTTTACCTAAATGATACTTGATTGATTCTAGGAAACCGGTGGTCACTGTCTCTACCAGAGTTTGCAAAAAAGGCAAGAGATCAATATGGTCAAATAGAGGACCTGGAGAAAGGTTTAGCATATCAATCTTTTATTTTCAATAAAAGTTTGTGAATCTCTCTTTTTTCCCCTGGCCACAGGAATACGTTGCCCTTTTGAAAGTTGACCTGTCCTTTATCTAGTCTGACCTGACTGTCTAATTTAAAAAGCTTCTCTTAAGGCACATGGTGGAGGGTGACTCACTACTGTGGAGGGAAATGTCTGGGTCAATAGAAGCTCAGATGAATTTAGCTGTTCTGCAACCTCCTCCCCTCCCCACAATGAGTGTATCACCTTCAGGCCTTTATTGGGATCTCCAATCTAGATGCTTACAATTTGCCCAATCCATTAAGCCTCTTCTAACTATGCCCAACTCTATAAGATGAGGAGATTGGAATAGATAGATTCCAAGGCCCTTTTCAGCTGAAGCATCAAAGTGCCTTGAAGTAGAGACAGGAGAGAGCATCCCCCAGATAATTCAAAACACCTTGACCACTATATCCTATCAGACAGGCCAAGATGCTGAACTCAAGAACTTAGAGAGTAGCAATACCTTTCACACCACTAGATCTGCTTCCAGGCAAGTCACCCAAGTCATTGTTAAGGGGAGAGATCACTGTGGAGAGGAGACATTCCTTCCACATTATTGCCAGCTCTTAGCACAGTGCTTTGTACATAGTGCTCAGTAAATGCTACATCCATCCACATCCATTCATTGATTTGTTGATTCACTCTGGAACCATGGTTCATCATTGCATTTATCAGAGTTCATAAAGCTTCCACAGTTATTTTGTTTTTACAAGATTACTATCATTGTATAAACTACATTGTTTTTCTAGTTCTGCTCACTTTATTCTGTATCATTTTAAAATATTCTCCCTCTCTCCTTTTTTTGTGGGGGTGGAAAGAACAGTCCAAACTTATAATTTGAAAGATGTGAGGAAGTTTCCGCCATAGGTTCAGATTCATGACTGTCTTTAGTTGTTCGGGAAAATGAAATCTAAGTGTTTTGCCCCCAGTCACATAATCAGTATGTATCAAAGGATGAACTTGACATCAGGCCCCACACGATACTGGCTTACCTTCTATCAATGACTCTGCACTCTCTCTTTCCACATGTTCTCTTTTTCCATTCTCACAATAACACTGTGAAGTAGACTGGGCAGGGCTGAACAGGCAGATCTTATCAGCCCCATTTTACAAAAGACTGAGTCTGAGACGTCAAGTGACTTGTCCCATGTCACACAAGGAGGATCATAGAATCATACATTTGAAGATGAAAGGGAATTAAGAGGTCATTGAATCTAAGCCCCTTCATTTTGCAGACGAAGAAACTGAGGCTCAGGAAAGTGAGGTGACTTGTCCAGGGTCAGTGACCATAGTCAGTAATCTTTAGAGGCAGGATTCAAGCTCAGGTCTTTGTTACTCTAAATCCAACACTGTACTATTCCAATATTCTTTCCTTCCTAGCAAGCTGTCTGATCCTAGTACAGTAAGGCTGTATGGAAGTCATTATTTCCTGCTATTGAGTTCAGGAAACTGACTCTGTGGCTAAATGTCTGTTTTTCCCCAGCATTTAACCATCAGTCTAGTTGAAGAGTGAAAGGTTGGGCCAGAACCTCCATTAAATATAGAGAATGCTAATTATGGAAATAGTCCCCCAAAAGATTATTTCATTAACTGGCAAACGTATTTCAATTCACCAGAAACTTGGCAGAACAACATCCTTAGATTATATCAACAGTCAGTTTAATGATTTCTTTGAGGATTTGACAACTTCGGCTGGTGAAAATAGTTAAGTACATCATTTTGATATTAAAGTGAATTCCTGCAGGACCTCCTTAAAGTCAAAATTGGAATTCTCTCTTGCCAGCTAGGAGTGAAGAACCAGACTAAGGGTCATTTGTAAGTTATGCATAATGAGTGATTATAAACCCCAGCATAGAGATGGGAAATTGAATATATTAAAACTCAAAGGCTTCTGACAAGATCTTTGGTCCCGGGGAGAAAAGGAGTAAGATATATATCTAACTATCCAAAAGAGAGGGTTAGGGAAGTTATTTTCTGATAAAAAGGAAATCTGTCTACAGATGATAATTTTTTCAAGTTCTTCTTTTTGCTGTTATAAAATTGAAGAAGGAAACAATACCACAAGGTCAAAAACTTTATCCTTCTCCTAGTGCAGCAAGAGGCCAGCATCAAAAACAGATTTTTACTTGAAGATAGATCTGTTAAAAAGGGATTCTGGCTCCTATTAGAAGGTGGGCTTGCTTTGGAATTTTTACATGGGAGGACCTCACACTGGTGGCAAAAGCTCTCGAAAATGAGTTTGATTTCAACTCATGGTAGCTAGTCTGTCAGAGGTTGATGAGCAATTTTTAATTTGGAAGGTTTAATTTAAAAAATTGTAACTAGGGCAGGGCCACTAGACCTTAGTGTCCCTAGGGCACTGACATTCAAGGAAGTATGCTTCTCTCCCAAGTGAGATGTATTTCTTCCTCATAGTGGTCCTAAGACCACTAATTTACAGACACTGCAATCCCAGTGCTTGGCAGTCCTTCCCTTTCTGGACTGAATGGTGAAATGCTGTTCCCTGACCCATTCCCATCCCCACATTCCCATTGTCATGGTACCCCTATGCTAGTTAATTAGGGCTAGAAATGAAAAGACTGAAGTTCTTTGAGCTTTTTAAAATAAAAATGAGATAATCTCATAAACCGTTTTGTGCTGCTAATGAGAAAAGGCTGTTAGAAAAACATAGTAGGCTTTCTCCTTTTTCATTCTTAGACCTAATAACATTCTTCTGGAGTGACTGCTCACAATGTCCTGCTGTTCTCCAGCTATAGTTTGTCTTCATTCCAGGTAAAGAGCCAGTAGCTGAACTGAGAACGCTTCAGTCCCGTGTTTCCTTTCATATTCCTTTCCTAGGGTGAGGACAACCTGGAGATGATGGTCAAATTATGAATTTGCTTGTCAATGAATTGTCCACACATGGCTCTTCTAGAATACAAATTTGTAGGATCATGGATAACCTTTCTTTCTTTCTTTCTTTCTTTCTTTCTTTCTTTCTTTCTTTCTTTCTTTCTTTCCTTCCTTTCTTCCTTCCTTCCTTCCTTCCTTCCTACCTTCCCTCCCTCCCTCCTTCCTTCCTTTTCTTTTCTTTATCCTTCTCCTAGTGCAGCAAGAGGCCAGCATCAAAAACACAGATTTTTACTTGGAATCAAATCTGTTAAAAAGGGATTCTGGCTCCTATTAGAAAGTGGATTTACTTTGGAATTTTTACATGGGAGGACTTCACATTGGTAGCAAAAACTCTGGAAAACAAGTTTGATTTCAACCCATGGTAGCTAGGCTGCCAGCCTATCTCTGTGCTAAGATGGTTAGCAGTCTTTGCAGTTAGCAAATGGAACAGAATATATCCTCAAACCCAACTGATTTCTAGGAAGCTGCTGGCCATAGTTTATTTTCAGAATTTTACCAATTCACATAGCATCTCATTGTAACTACTGAATCATCCCCCAAAGCAGTCAGTCCTGAGACAGTTTGAACCCCTTACAAAACAGGCAGAGAAGACGAACTAGTTCCACAGCATCTGTTAAAGCCAAAATTTTCCTGCTCCTCATTGGTATTAGTATCTGGATCTTCTATCTAGAGACCTTTTGTACTGCCAAGGTGAGTAGACTTGCCCTTCTATTTTCCTCTCAAAATCTCTGTTTCAGTAAAACTCATTTCCTGCTTCCTTCACTCAATGGAAAACTCCACTTCTCTAAAGAAAAAGGAGCTTCAAGTTGCAATCTGTTTTTTAAAAAAACTTATTTGGTCAGTGCCCTGCCCTATTTTAGCCAACTATGTACTTCTCTCAGACATCAATAGCCATGGGTCACTGATCTCCATGCCATGGTTCCTTCAAGGCTCAGCTCAGATCCCACCTTCCACAAGAGACCTTTCCTGATTCTCTGTTTCCCCTCAATCTTTATCCGTTGCTAGAACCTTTCTTCTAAGATGACCTTCCATTTACTTTGTATTTATCTTGTATACATGCAATTGTTAGGCCTGCTGTTTCCCTCTTTAAAATATGAGCTTCTTGAGGGCAGAAACTGTTTTCCCCCCTTTTCTGTATCCCTAGCCCTAAGCAAGCACACAGCAAGCTTGCTGACAGACTAACTTTTCCATCTGGTCAGTTGAAGGATGTGAGTGGAATTAAATTTTATTCAAGTCATGTGACCGACTTTGGCAAAATAAGACTAGATAGTCAAAGACAGAAAGGAAAAAAGGAGAGAACTTGATTCTTCTCTAATTTTCATCCTACTCTCTGTTGGCTCATTATATAATTATGTCAAATCCCCAGGTAGAATGTCAGTCTATCTTGAAAACTATGTTTATTAAAAACTTCATTTATTATGGACACTTGAGAAACTAGAGAGCATAGAGATTAGGTGGTGATATCTTTTTTCTGAATCGACTTTATTATTGATTATTTTTTGTCTGTTTCAGACATTTTTCAAAAAGCTTTGTGTATTTTCAGTTTGGAGAATGCTGGCAGGAGTTAAGGACCATTAATCTTCTAGTTTGTCTGCCCTCATGATCTCTGCATAGATGTGGTCCTGTTAGATGTCCATGAGAGGAGGAGGACTTCTAGTAGGAGTACCAAGTGAGAACTTATGTTTAAACTCAGCTACGCCTCCCCACCTCAAAAAAAATAAAAAAAAGACAGACGGTTCCCAAGTCGTCAGAAAAATGACAACAATAAAAAGAGAAAGGAAACAATTTCCCATAATGTTACTCTGGAAAGCAATAGAAGACCAGCCTATTGCCTCATTGCTTTTACTCAGCCACAGTCTTCGCCCCCCTCCTTGCTGCTTGCCATGCTGGTCCTCTGCCTGAGTTTCCCATAGTGGCAGGGGTATTTGTGGTTTTCTCTCAGTCTTCCCTAAGCATTGATTTAGCTAGAACCCCTTACATATTAGAAGTTCTCAGATTTGCCCAACCTTGGTGGCCTGATGAGACAGAGTAGACAGTTGTGGATTGAAGAGGAATCCCACCTGTTCCAAAATTATCTAAAATAGAAATGAAAAAGCTCCTGGTAAAAAAGACTGAGTACAAGTTTGAGTATAAGCTGGCATTTTAGCCTTCCTCCTTTCCTATTCCTACCCCTCACTTCCAGAACCACAAAGACAAATGGAAAGGGATCAAATAAATTAAAGGTGGAAATATTACTGAAGTGAAGAAGGGAACTCATATCATGGATCACAAACTTCGAATTAAAAGATAACTTAGAAGTCATATAGTCCGACCATCTCATTTTACTGATGAAGAAACCTACAGATGGAGAGATTAGGACTTGCCCATGGTCACGTGGGCAACAAGTGGTAGAGTCTCATTTTGAATTTCAATCTCATACCCCTAAACACAGGGTTCTTTCAGCAAGATGAATGAGCGAGACTTCATGGCTAAGTACAGCTTTCATCAGTTACCTTGAAATCACAAAGAACGTGCCAAAGAACAGAAAAGGATCACCAAAAAAATGAGAAAGAAATTAATAGGAAAACAGCAAGGTAACAAAGTGAGCCAACAGTTAAAAAGGTTTATTTTAATGATTAAATAATACATCCCAAAAGAAATCCACTTTATTGCAGGAAAAGTCCAACAATGATACCAAAAGATATATTAAAAAACTCAAACTACTGTAAAGATCATCAAATAGTTCAAAAGAACAATAAAAAAGAAAAAATATTTTAAAAAATTAAATAGAATGGAAATTAGATTGGCAATAAGGATCAGAGAATTTGAAAGTTAGAAAGGACCTTCAGTGGCCATCTAATCCAACTCATTCACCAAAGGAATCTTCACTATAACATATCAAACAGTGGTCATCTGGTCTCTGCAGGAAGATCTCCAAGAATGGAAAACATCATCTCTTGAGGTAAATCATTCCACTTTTGCACAGTTCAATCTATTAGCAAGTTTTTCCTGATATCAAATCATATTTGAAACTTCTACCACAGTCTGGGTTCTCAGAGGACATTCAATACGGAAAGTGTGCTGACAGCATTTCAGAGGGATGTGGTACTGTCTTCAGAATGGGCATGTAGTAAACGAAAAGGCTGAGCATCAGATAAGGCCAAATCTCAAATTTCTAAAATTTGGAGTTATTTCCAAGGCATCCTCTGAATCTTGCATTGCTGAAAAAAATTTGCTTTCTTTGATGAGTACAATGGGATTCACTGCCCAAGATATCCTTGTTCTCTGAGAGAAAGTCTCAAATTCAATTCTGCTAGACAGGCAAACCTCAGGAACTCTCCCAGAAGGCTTGGGCTTGGAAACTCCCACTGGCCAGGTCACATGGCCAAGCACATGTCTATCTTCCATGTATTTATCCAATGATCCTGTGAATGACTACTGCTCAGGAAGAAAGCTGGGATCAAAAAGACAGAACTCTATCAACTTTGTTCTGTAGGATAGCTTAGTGGGGTATCTTTTCTTACAAGAGTCTGCCCTAAAATCCTGAGGCAACCATCTCATCCTGTGAAACAGTACTTGTCTGGGTGTTGCCATTTTCTAAATGCAAGTGATCTACTTTGAACAAAAAGCAGTGGGTTATTCTAATAGTCTGATGGAAAGAGAGTTGCTTATTCAGTAACTAAATTATGATTACTTTCTAGGAGAGGCTAAACCACAGGGTGGCACTCTGAGTCTATAAGGGGTAATTTTATTACTCTCTCAGAGAGACAGGATTTCACTGGAATATCAGTGTTGACTGAATGATAAACCCAAGTTCAACTTCCATCTGGGAAAGAACAAATGGGCTATTTGAATGCTTTCTGTGTTTTCTGTAAATGTTTAGGGGCTTCTGTGATTTTGCATCTTTTGTTGGGGTAAAATAAAGGCTATCCCATACCCAACACTCATTTAGTAACTTGAGTCCTTGAGTAGAAGTTGGAGACCTTCTTATACACATAGGAGGAAACCTAGACCTGAGATATATTATTTGTGTATATAGACTATAGAGGTTTTCCTGAAGTATTTCATTAGGGGCAACAAGTCAAGGGAAGAGAGAAACTGAAAATCTTAGGAAATCCTTCATGATTGTACCAAGCCCACAGAAGTCTAGAGATTTAAGGGACTGCACTTGAGGACCTAGAGAGCCATGTATGTTCTCTAGGCCACAGAATTCCTTCCCCTTGTCTGGGGTCATTGGAAGGGCAAGTGGGAGAGAGGAGAGAAGGGGGCTAGGCTTGTTTAAGTATTTAAGTCAATTAAATCACTCTACCCAAATTAAAATGTCAGCATGTTGAGCCCTAATGTTGTGGCTGTTTAGTAATTTTTCAGTCACATCCAACTCTTTGTGAACCTTTTTCTTGGCAAAGATCCTGGAGTGGTTTGGCCATTTCCTTTTCCAGTTCATTTTACAGATGAGCAAACTGAGACAAACAGGGTTAAGTGAGTTGCTTAGGGTCACACAGCTAATAAGTGTCTGAGGCTGGATTTGAACTCATGAAGATGAATTTTCCTGGCCATAATTACCCTGATGATTTAAGAAGCTGAAGAGACTTTTCAATTGACTGAAATATAAACATCAGACCATAGATTTTTAACCTGGGTTTCATTAACTCATAAAAATGTTTTGATAAATATATTCAAAAGAAATCCATTTCCTACACAATCCTTTGTGTTTTACTTTAGGCATTTAAACACTATTCTGAGGAGTCGATAGACTTCACCAGACTGCCAAAAGGTTTAACAACAAAGAAAATGTTGAGTCTCTGCTTTTGACTAAATGCAAAAAAAAGGTCCTTGATCAACTAAAATGATGCTACACAGGAAGTTTGTTCGGGTCAGCTGAAGAAACTTGCTTATACCCTAAGAGTCACTCATAAAACATAAGGTCAATTTGGGTCTGAGAAGTTTGGGTGCCTGACTGTAGAATGGAGACAGTGTTTCATACAAACATCTGACAAGGAGCTGCCTCCTTCCCACTCACTTTGGCCAGGGAATAACCTTTGAATTCTGAAGAGTCCAGCAGATTTGGACTTTTTCATTGGCATCACTTATAAAATGCTTCTTTGTGTCAAGGTACTGTGCTGAGTGGTGGGGATGCATATTTAATGGGGATTTGGCATAAGCCTACACTAAGATGGCATCACCCATGTGGAAGAGTAGGGAACTGTTTGTGGGATCCTGGGAGAACTAGAGGCTACATGGACATTCTATGTTAACCTTACCATGCAGTCAGGAATGGTCTTTTTCTAGTGGTTGAGCAGCTGTAATCGTTAGTTTCATAAAAATTTACCTAAACTCAGCAACAGCAGTAGCTTGTGGAGAATTTGTGTCTAAGGGTGAAGGATTCCTTTACTCATACCATGGTAAGGTGGAAGGGTTGTAAGGTTGAGGGTTGCCTATTTCCTCCAAGCCTCCACCCAGTCACAACTCCAAATTAGGTTGTGTGGCCCTGAGAAATTGGCCTGCAACCTGGGACTTTGATCTTTTCTATCCCTTTTCTATTCTAAGAGCAAGAAGTAGAGGGTCTGAACTAGTCCAAGAGCAAAGCCATTTGGAATTCCAGGAATCCAGACTAAGGATTGCATTTCTAGGACTGCAACTCAGTGGCAGGTTTTAAGGTCTCTAAGAGTTACATCTACATAGCCAATGGAAAAAGGGTACTCCCAAACACATGGTGGGCTAACATAGGATGTCCGTGTATACATGAGTCTTCTAGTCTCTCAGAATCAGTCCCCTTACAACTTCTATATGGGCAATGTCCTCCTGGGTAGTCTAGGCATGTACCAAACTCCTATTACACAAAGAAAGGAAGAACAAACAAAAACAAAAACATGGTCTCTGCCCTCTAGGAGCTTACATTCTAATGATATACTAACTATCTCCCCAGAGCAGCAACAGCAGTGTCTACATTAGGAGCCAAGGACAGGATCTACAAAGAGCAAGAAAAGAAACAAAAATTGTCATCACCAAAAATATTTTGAGGACTCTAGCAAAGGACTTCTGTGAGCTGTAAGCTACCTTTTTGCCACACATGTATATCACTCCTACCTCCACATCAGAAGCAAGTGTGATGCTTTATGTGAATCCCTCTCTCCTGACTCCTTTACATCCCTTTTCTGGAATCTTCTATGCTTGGTCTATGGGCAGCTAGGTGACCCAGTGAATAGAGTGACAAGCCCGGAGTCAGGAAGACTCCTCTTCCTGAGTTCAAATCTGGCCTCAGACTTACTAGTTGTGTGATTGGGCAAATCACTTCACCCTATTTGCCTCAGTTTCCTCATCTATAAAATGAGCTGGAGAAGGAAATGGCAAATCACTCCAGTGTCTTTGCCATGAAAACCCCAAATTACATCTATCAGGACCCCCATGCCAAGATCACCCCTCTCTTTTTATTCTTCTCTTTTTACTAATAGGCGTCACCCTCTTTTTCAGAGCTAAGGTCCAGCAAGCAAGCTGTGCCCTGAGTTTGACATAACAACAATCTTTTGTGCTCACCCTCTGGATGAACTCTGACATAGAAAAATCCCATAATTGTTTGCACACCAGCCCCAGGTGGTCCCTGAGCTCAGACAAGCACCTGCAGGACATGAAGCCCTGTTATGAATCAAACTTGTCTTATTATTGGGTTATCCCTCATTGTCAGGGCAACAGCTCACTGTGTAACCACATATGTATTAAGATTTGGTCTCATTAAAGTGGGTTTCCTTCTAGAGGACATTCTGGCACATGTATCTAGTTTTCCTCCTCCAGTGGACTAAAGAAAGCTTTTTATTTATGACTACTGTTAGTTCTCTGTTTTTATTTTATTTTATTTCTTAGAGTTAACTCTGGTTGTGATAACCTGTGTGAACTCTGATATTTTTCAGAGTTAACTGTGAGTGTGACAGTCTGTGTGAGCTCCTTGGTATTTTCAGAGTTAACAGGGGTTGCATAACTTCTGTGACTTTTTGGTCATTTGTTTTCAGACTTGACAGATCGTGAAGATTTGGTCATGACTGAAACAACTGAACAAATGTTTTGAGCCTTCTATGTTAGAAACTTCCATACCTCACATAGCCTTACTACAGTGACATCAGAGGTAGCAAACCAATCAGATATTACTACTCACCATCTCCTTCTTCCTTTGAAACTCTTGGCCTTCATCCAAATAACTGAACTGCCCTGTTATCTAGTGGATTTAAGCATTTTCAACTGAACTAGAATTAGTAACAAGACCCTAGTACAGAAGTTCTTAACTCTTTTATGTCAAAACTCCTTTGTCAGTCTTGTGAAACCTATAGCTTCCTCTCAGAATGACATTTTTAAATGAATGAAATAAAATACGTCGGATTTAACAGTAAATAAATTAACAGTAAAAAAATACATTAAAAAATATCCAGTTATTACTCTAATTGTCAAGGGTACCAACAACCTCTCAGTCCTTCCAGGCTCTCAACCTAAGTGACTTAAACTCCTCACTGTCTCTCACCCCATATATCCAATTTGTTTGCCAAAATCGTCAACCTTGTCTCCAAAATATCTCTTGTATGTATCCCCTTTTCTCTTCTAACATTGCCACTTCCCTGATATATATCTTTATTACCTCATGTTTATCACAACAGCCGTCTGGTGGTTCTCCTTCCTTAACTCACCTCTTCCCTCTCCAGTCCAGCGTCCACTCATCTATCAAAGCATCTCTGATCGTATTTCCTACCCTATTCAATAAACTCCAGGGCACTCCCTCTTACCTCAAGAATCAAGTATAAAAGCTACTTTTGGTCTTTTAAAGCCCTTCATAACTTGATTCTCTCTCTCTTTCTCTCTCTCTCTCTCTCTCTCTCTCTCTCTCTCTCTCTCTCTCTGTTTCTCTGTCTTTCTCCTTTCCTTCCTTTCCTTCTTCTTCTTCATCTCCTCCTCCTCCTCCTCCTCCTCCTCCATCTCCATCTCCATCTCCATCTCCATCTCCATCTCCATCTCCATCTCCATCTCCATCTCCATCTCCATCTCCTCCTCCTCCTCCTCCTCCTCCTCCTCCTCCTCCTCCTCCTCCTCCTTCTTCTTCTTCTTCTTCTTCTTCTTCTTCTTCTTCTTCTTCTTCTTCTTCTTCTTCTTCTTCTTCTTCTTCTTCCTCTCTTCTTCCTTCTCCTCTTCCTCCTCATTGAACAAGACATGTCAAATTCCAGCTCTGTGTTTTCACTCACTGTCTCCCCACACCCAGAATGCTCTCCTTCCCTCCGCATCTCAACCTTCTGTCATGTCTGGCTTCCCTGAGGTCTCAGCTAAAATCCCACTTTTGCAAGAAGCCTTTTCCAGTCCTCCTTAATGCTAGTGTCTTCCTTCTGAGATTATTTATACTTTATCCTCTGTACATATTTGTTTGTACATTGTTGTTTTTATGCTGTCTACCCCATCAGAATGTGAGTACCTGAAAGTCAGGGACTGTTTTTTGCCTTTCTTTGGATCCCCAGTGCTTAGCTCAGTACTTTGTACTTAGTAGACATTTAATAAATGTTTATTGACTTGAATTGGTTTATTGGACAATATCAGTGACCCAGTGTAAGTAAAGAGGATTTTATTATTTTATTTTATTATCCTGTCTATTTCCAGGTGTTATATAATAACTCCCAGGATAGCCCCAAGGATTCTAGATGGTAATTTCTAGAATCAGAGTGATAGACAGCTATACTGAGGCTGCGCTGTGAGATATGGGGGTGACATAATTTATATTTACTATGCTTGTGCAGAATAATGATGTTGCTAAAGTTAACCTATCAGCTTATTGTTGAAGAGATGCTTTCTTTGTCTGTTACTCTATAAAGCAAGTGGGCACTGGTCAGTGATAGGGGTATCTGCGTGTGCCTTGACTGGCCTCCATCAAGGCTTGAGGAGATTTAGGGGATTGTACAATCTGTGCCTGTCTTGATTGACCTCATCGAGATGTAAAGGTAGTTGCCCCCTCCTTCTCACTGGCCTCTGTGAGAAGAGTGATTAGGGAAAGCTGTAAGAGTTAGTGCTCCTGTTATCAGCAACCCTCTTTTGAGAAGACTAGATTAAAGTAAGATTATTAACCCTTTTGAAGCTGTCTTTCTCTCCTTCCTGTCTGGGCAGATCAAGTGTGAACCTGTTAGAGGCTGGAGTCCTAAAACTCCAGTGCCTCCTTTGAGTTATCTGTGAAACACTTAGAAACAAATGAATTGTAAGTATGAAGTATGGAAGTTTCCAGAAGGGTAGGAAGAGCAGAGCAAGAAGTCCAGAGCAGAGAAAGCATGCCCCAGGGGAGTCATAAGCACTTCAGAGAGGGTCATGAGCACCAGGTGCTTTGGATAATTACATCAGTCTAAAGATTATTACCACAAAACTATAATTTTAGGGGTGTAAGAGAGTCTTACAAGCCATCTGTCTAATCTACTCATTTTACAGTGAGGAAAATGATGTCCAGAGAATTCAATTGACTTGTCTAAGGTCACACAGGTAGTAAATAGTAGAACTTGAACTTGAACCAAGGTCCTTTGAACCCAAGTACAATGTTATTGTTATTGTTGTTATTATTACTTATTATTACATTATATTCTCCTTGGTAGAAAAAAATAGCTATTATTCAGAGAAGCAGTCTTCGTGAAAATGCAACCTAACTATGGATGGCCAGGTGGTGGAGGGGTAATGACCCATAATTTAAGAAGTGATAAAGGGGTTGTGAGTGGGAAAAATTTAAGAAGTTCTGAGCTAGAGCACCAGGCCTTAGAGACTCACCAGCTGTGTGACCCTGGGTCTTAAGGTCACTTAACTCTGTTTGTCTCAGTTTCCTCATCTATAAAATGATCTGGAGAAGGCAATGGCAAACCATTCCAGTGTCTTTGCCAAGAAAGCCCAAATAGAGTCAAAAAGAGTTAGATGACCACCTAGCTATTGTCTCTATAGACATAGCTACCAAAGATCCAGAAAAGAAAATTCTTGACACCAAAATATTCTGTACTTTAAAATGGTTCAAAGTTAAAAAACAAATGTGGTTTTACCAAAAGAAATGACACTAAAGATGCATTCATTACCTTCTACTTTGCCTCTGTTCTGTAAGGAACACTTTCCATTTCTATCTGACTTGCTTCTGAAATCTCCTATATATATTGTCTCCCTCTAAGCTCCTTGAGAGCAGAGGCTGTCTTACTTTTCTTTAAATAATACCCCCAGCACTTTTCACATACAAAGTGCTTAACAAATGTCCATCCATCCATCCATCTTTTCTTCCTTCCTTCCTTCCTTCCTTCCTTCCTTCCTTCCTTCCTGCCACCCCTACTAGGTGCTTTTCCCACTTTGATCATCCTCTTGCTTCCAACATAACTTGAAACTCCCTCTTTACTGTATTTAGCAATCATAGCAAGACTTTGTTCAGACTGGGTTTAGCCTTCTTCATGGTCCTCTGAATGCGTCTTGTCCCTATTTTATTTTTCAGTTTTTGTTACCATTGTACAGTTTCTATCTTTTGAACTTATGCTTCTTGAAATTCAAATTGCTCAATGAGCTTTCTGTTCAGCCAGAGTGAATTCTTTTATCATCTTCACCCTTTTTTTCCACTTTGGACTAAATTGTGACAGCATCACAAGAAGAAACTTTGCTTTCTGCGTTTTTTTTTTTTTAAAGCTTCAGAAGGGTTTTTTGAACTATGGTACAGGGCAAAGAGAACCAATTCTTGAGTCAAATGGGCCTGGTTCAAATCCTTCCTTACATGCTTTTATTCCTTATATGATCTAGAGCAGGTCACTAAAGCTTCCCTGCACCTAAGTTTGTTCATTTGCAAAATGAGGTGAGACTATCAGTGATGTCAAACTCAAATAGAAATAGATCTCTGCAGGCTGTATATTAAGTTAGAAAACCACAAATTAGCATTATCTCTGTTGTATTTTGGTTTATTTTGTCAAACATTTCCTATTTGCATTTTAATCTGTTTTGGCTGTACTTAAGAATTTTGCAGCAGCTTGCAGCCTGTGGGTTGGGAGTTTAAAACATCTGAATTACATGACCTTAGGGATCTCTTCCAGGTCTAAATGCATGATCTTGTGACCTCCCTTTTAGTGTCTCTTTAAATGGGATACCTATCTATTATTTCCCCAAGTGTTTGTAATCTGCACATGTATACACACATGCACATATACAGACTACTGCAAATGATTATTCATGAATAATTTTTATAATAATAATAATTTAATTAATAATTATTAATAATTCCTCACTTCCCTGAGGAAAAGAACTTCAAAATCTCAAGGAGCTAAATGCCCTGTCCTCTCTTCAGGTGAGGCCACATCAAGTGGAGCCAAAGAGAACTCTAGCTCCATATTTATTATTATGTTGTTGACTCTCAGGCAACAGGTGATATCAGTGATCATGGCTGCTACTTCTATTTGGTTCATTGATATTTTGCATACTCATTACATGCCCAGTGTTAACTTGGCATTGTGGGGAAAAGAGAAGCATGAAGTTATGGTTCTTACCCTCTTGGAGCTTCCAATCAAAACTATGTGCATTGGGGTAGCTAGGTGGCACAGTGAATAGAGCACTGACCCTGGAGACAGGAGGACCTGAGTTCAAAGCCAACCTCAGACACTTAACACTTACCAGCCATGTGACCTTGGGCAAGTCACTTAACCCCAATTGCCCCACATTCCCCCCTCCAAAAGGAAAAAAAAGCACGTGCATGGAATAATTAGAAATTAGGAACTAACACTAGGGTGTATTGGTTTTCAAAGAAAGTTGATTAGGAAGAAAATGCTGATTCTCTCTGTTTTGAATACCTCTCTGTTGTTCAGTCATTTCAATTGTGTGCAATTCTTTGAGACCTCATTTGGAGTTTTCATGTCAAAGATACAGGAATGGTTTGTCATTTCCTTCTCAAGCTCATTTTACAGAAGATGAACTGAGGCAAACTGGGTTAAGTGACTTGCCCAGGGTTACATAGCTAGTAAGTCTCTGAGATCAGATCTGAATTCAGGAAGATGAAATCTTCCTGACTCTACATCTGGTGCTCTATCCACTATGCCATCTAGCTGCCCCAAATATCTCTCTGCAACTACCCTGATCTTGGCTGCCTTGGACCACATTGCTTTCACTTACCTCTGATCTCCCACAGTTCTATTCCTATCAGTACAAAATAAATTTATAGTTTTGTTCTCTCATTTTGAAATGATCATATTTAAGCCTGGTTTTCTCATTAATGTTGTAAATTCCTCTAGGGCAAGAGATGTATCTGTCTCAGTATATTATTTGTTACTTTCCCAGTCCATTGTTCCTGATTTTTTGAGACTTAAAAGATTTCCATAGAAGCAGTGAACTAATGGCCAATGATTCTAAAAATCTAATACTTTTCTTGGTGTATTTTAAATCTTTTCTATTGATCTCATTTGATTTTTTTTATACCACTAATATTTATTCTAATATATTTCCTTCTCCCCTCTGAGAGAGTCATATATAACAATATTTTTCAAGAAAAAAGAAAAATAAATCAGCAAAAATAATCAATATATTGAACAAGGTCCCAAAATATGTGCAATGTACCACATTCATGAACCTCTCACTACTATAAAGGAGTGGGTTATGGTTGTCTTCTGATATTTCTCCTTTGCTACCAGACTTTTGTAATTTGGCAAATTCACATTTTGATTGCTTTATGGTTCTTTCCATTTATATTGTTGTAGTCCTTGTGTATATTGTTTTTAGAACCTACTTACTTCACTCTGCATCAGTTCAGGTAAATCCATACTTCCCTATCTTAATCATCTTTGTTGTTTCTTACAATAACATTTCATTTTATTTGTGTGTCACAATTTGTTTAGCCCTTTCCCAAACTATGGGCATCTACTTTGTTTCCAATTCTTTGCTATTATAAGAAGTATTGCTACAAATATATTAGTGTACACAGGGATTTCCTCATGGGCATCTGAAGTTAGCGAACTTCACTTGCAAGAGTTAAAATAGTACAAAAAGGGTAGATGGGCATCCACTAGCTGAGAAGTTGAAAGTTTCCAGCAAAGTTGATGTCCTAATTAGGTGGGATAGGAGGGTGGAGGGGACCAAGAAAAAGAGAATGATTAACACAGAGGCAACCTGTCACAAGAATGGTTATCTTCACAAAAACAGAGATACTTATATACTACTTAAGTATCCCCCCATAGTAGCTAGTATAGTTCTTGATACTTGAAATGTGTTGGATAAATACTGGTTGAATGGATATGAATTAATTATATAAGTACTTAAAATATATGGTAGTTCACATATAAAGTGCCATTGCCAACAGCTACTTTGATGTATCTGGTAGAAATTGCTCTTGTCTTTACTGCATAGAAGATGAAACTCAAGAAGTAGATGGACAAACAGTCATCCAACATCACAAAATTATTTGGTTTCAGAATCAGAGATAATAACAGGTCAGTTTTTATATTTGATTCCAACTCTGGAACTCTTGGGTTATATGAGAGATTTCTCAAAAGTTTCATGAAGAACAGTTGATAATAATGAATATTTTAGTTTCTGAGTTTTTAGTTTTCTTAAAAAAAAGTATTTTCAGAATGATTCAGTGCTAGGAGAAAAAGGCATCGCCATCTCATTAAATGAGAGATTATTCATTCATAACATTTCTTGCATCCTTCCTATCATTTTTGTTCTTAATGTCCCCCTATTGTAATATAGACACCAATTCCGTCACCTGATTTTTTTGTAAGATTATTAGTTGGTCTTTTGGCCACAAATCTCTTTCCTCTATCATCCATCCTATATGTTATCGCCAAATTTAATTTCCTAAAATTATACTTTTATTGTGACATTCCCTTGCCTCAAAACCTTCAATGATTTCCCAATTCCTATAGGATTCAGGCCAAATTTCTCAGTTTAGCATTCAAGATGCTCTTCTATCTGGCCCCAATGTACTTTTTAAGCTTTATTTCTCACAACTCCTCTTCACAAACTTCTGTTCCATCCAGGCTGCTTTACTTGTTGTGCTTAAATCATTCCATATTCATTCTTCAGGTCCTTTGTTCACACTATTTTCCTTTCCTGTACAACTCCTACTCATTCATAAAGGCCCATTCCAATTTCCTGCTCCTCTATGAAATCTTTTTGATAATTCCCACCCAAAGGGTTTCTCTTTTTTGAACTCATTTAGCCTGTGTTGTTATTTGGCACTGATTAAGTGGTCTTTTTGTTTGAATTTCTATCTATGCATATCTAATCTCCATGACTGGCTTTATGGATACAGTCTTTTATTTCTAACAGTTCTTTGTGTCCCCAAGACCTATATACATAGTAGATAGCCAATAAATATTTATTGAATGAATGAATGGGTATCCTTGTCTCTTTATCTATGTATAAGTAACGTTAATACCTTGATGGTTCTGTGATCCCCTTGACCTGAATGCTTTTTTCAGTGGTTCAGTGGTTCAACCCATCAAAATCTTCTCATTCTATGTAATTCTTGCTACCCTCCTCTCAGAAATACTCCATAGAGGGTTCAACCAATATGCTGGAGGCCTTTCTTCAGAGTTTTCAATATTGTATCGATATCACTGGGATATATGAGCTATCTATCCATTAGCTATCCCCTGCTTTTGCTTTTTCCCCAGTCCATCATTTTTCTTATCATTCATCTCCCTTATGATGTTCTTTATATTATTTCTTTTGTGTACTTCTCTTATGCACTGGTAATGTGTTATAACTTACTCATGCTCAACATATGATATTTTATTGCAATCTGAATCATTTCAACCTTAGTCCTTCAGAGGTTGTGGTATCATATGTGCTGCAACTATACAACATCACTAGAAGGATATTGACATTAAAATCATACTTCTTAATTTTAGGAAGAAGTTCGGAATCATTAAAAGAATTACACTAATTCCCAAAAGACAATCCAGTTCACTAAACTTCTGTTTAGTTCTGGGATTAGTTCATTGTCCATTTTCAGTGTGTGTCTCAGATATTTTTCCCGAGAGACCAGCTCTAAGGCTTATAACTCTAAATGTATATCATGGTCTGGATGGTGAGTATTCTTTATCCAGTTTGATTTTCCTGTGTGGATGATTAAGTAGAAGCCTTTGGAGTGATTTTGAATCTAATTTAGGGAAGTCTTCAATGTCTTGGTGCTTGGTGAAGTCAAATCAAGGCCATCTATAAATGGGAGGATTTCACCATTTATTGGGACTCTCTCTTCTATTGTATTCTGCATCGTATATCATTCACAAGCATAGGAAACATTCATGGGAGGCATGTCTCCCTTTTTAATGCCTTGCTTGATATTAATCATCGGTGCAGTGTTGACCAAAGTTCTTTGTGTTTTTATATGCTTTTCAAGGAATCTTGTATGATTTTTTTTTTAAGTCACATAGTAGACATGCTGGTAGAAAAGAGCCTTTAAAAGAGTGTTTTGTTTTATTGAATCAAATACCTTTTTCCATTCATCAAATAAAAAGCGTGATAGAAGCTTGGTTTCTTTATTCCTTCTAGGCAATTATGTAACTACAAAGACACAGGTTACTGTAGAAAATAATTTACTACAGCCTTCCTGTTCCCTTCTCATCCCTTCAGATATTGGTATTTTTGGTGACTTAAAAAAAATCGATGATAAAGTGAATTTCCCCAATTATTTGGTATCCTCTGCTTGTTTAGATATTTTGGGAACTAATCTTTCAACACCTTTGAAATTATATTATCTTTTTTTTTTTTGCCCTGAATATGGTGACTTTATTGATGGTACACAATACAGGACTTTAGGCTTCTCCCCCTACTACTGAGGTGCTTTGGAACAAGGATGTGAATGGGACGTGGGATCCCTAGTATAGGAGCATAGGTTAGGAATGTGGGCTCCCCAGTGGTGAAACTCCTTTTTTTGGCTGGGGATGAAGATCTATGGCTTTCTATTTTCCTCCTTGGAGGCCACATAGACCATGAGGTCAACTACACAGTTGCTATAACCAATATTAATTGTCATACCAGGAAATGAGCTTGACAAAATAGTCATTGAGGGCAATACCAGTGCTAGCATCAAAGGTAGAAGAATGAGTGTTGCTGTTGAAGTCACAGGATATAACCTCATCCCCTGTGTAGCCCAAGATGCCCTTTAAGGGTCCCTCTGATGCTTGCTTCACTGCTTTCTTGATATCATCATATTTGGCAGGTTTCTCCAGGTGGCAGGTCAGATCCACAACAGATATATTGGGAGTAGGAACATGGAAGGCCATGTCTTTGAGCTTCCCATTCAGCTCAGGTATGACCTTGCCAACAGCTTTAGCAGCACCAGTGGAAGTAGGGATGATGTTTTAGGCAGCACCACATCCGTCACACCACAGCTTACCAGAGGGGCCATCTACTGTCTTCTCAGTAGCAGTAATGGCATGGACTGTAGTCACAAGTCCTTCCACAATGCCAAAGTTGTCATGAATGACCTTGGCCAAGGGGGCCAAGCAGTTGGTAGTGCTGGAAGCATTACTGACAATATTAAGGGAATTATATATTTCTTATGGTTCATTCCCATCACGAACATTGGGGCATCAGCAGAAGGGACAGAGATGATGACTCTCTTGGCTCCACCCTTCAAGTGGCCCCAGGCTTTTCCATAGTGGTAAAGACTTCATTGGACTCTACAACATACTTGGCTCCAGCATCTCCCCATTTAATATCGGTGGGATCCCGTTCCTGGAAGATGGTAATGGCTTTTCCATTGATCACCAGCTTCCCATTCTCAGCCTTGACAGTAACCTTGAATTTGCCACTAATGGAATCATATTGAAACATATAAACCATGTAGTTGAGGTCAATGAGGGGGTCATTGATGGCCACAATGTCTACTCTACCTGAGGTGAATGCAGCCCTGGTCAGCAAGTACCCAATAAAGCCAAATACATTGACTCTGACCTTTACCATCTTGTTTCACAGATACAATTGGAGCAGCAGAACCTGGCACTGAACTTGGGAGAAAAGCCAAAAGCCAAAATTATATTATCTTTACCATCTCTTTTCCTCTGTCCTGGGCCTACTCTAGCTATTCTTCTATTTTAGATACTTTTTCTTTTTTAAATTTAGCTACCTTTTCTTTATTGCCATTTCTGCTCCCTCATTCAATACATCAGGTTTTCTATCATGCCAACAATTAAATTGATGTTTATAAATAGTCTAAAAATGATGTGACTCTAAATGCCCTTATCCTCCCATTTCTACTGCTTTGGCATCATATACTGCTAAGAGGAAGGATCCTTTTGGGTTAGAGGACAATTTTGCATTCCTTTCTGTTTCATGGACTGCCTTGGACAAAGAGTTCCTATCCAATGCCCAACCTACTGGTAACGAACCTCTCCTGACTTAGCTAGACTAGTCCTTGTAAAAGGTCTATGGCCAGTATTACACATGAAATCTTTCCAATAAGGTACAAACTTCCCAATACTATACTCTGCTGTCATAGTCTTTGAGAACCCAGGGTCACTGCCATGTCATGATAAAACATTGGAGTAGGATTTTGTGGAAGCAAAGGCTTAAGAAAATCAGCCATATTTCATTCTCATTTCTAAATGAAAGGTAGGTTGTGTATCTCTGGAGTTTATAATAATTAGCATTTATATAGAACTTTAATAATAATAATTAGCATTTGTCTAGAACTTTAAGAACATATGTAAAGTCTTTTGGCATCGCCTGCCTTTACATATGCTATCTCCTTTGATCTTCATGACAACTTTGGGAGGAAAATGCTATAATTATTCCCATTTTACAGATGAGAAAATTAAGGTTTGAGTTTAAATAACTTACACATGAGTCACACAGTAAATATGTGCAATAGGAATCAAACTCAGGTGTTTCTCACTCCAAGTCAATCACTCCATCTACTAGTGTCCAGTTTGAAGAAATTAAGATAAGATTCTATGGCCTTAATTGACATACTCCTTGATAGCATCCCACATTGTACTGTATTTTTCAGGAAGTAGGAAGCATCCATTCCAGTGTTAGAAATGTAAGATAGTATGTCCAATGAAAGCTGATATAGTTTAAGGGCACATCAGGAAATTAAAAAAAGGGAAAAAAAAAAGCAAGAGCTGGCAGAATAAATAGCATAGTTCTACTGATTAAATTGCGTAGAAGCAAAACATTTGGCTCTCAAGAATTAAAAAGTCATTATTCAGTTTATTTTTGTTAACTAGAAAATTAATTCTTACTGGATAAAGAAGACTAAGGTATGATGAAATGTCAGGAGTAATTACTAAATTGATGATGAGAAGACATTTTCCTCTTCTAACCTTTTATATGAAATGAAACACCATAGTCTTTATCTCCCCTGGGGGTGGCTGTAGGGTAGGAAGGGGAGGTGAGTCAGTTCTCTAAATAAAGGTGCTGCTTGCCACCGAGATCATTTGAGTTACCTGCAAGCAACTGGAAAAGTCAGCCTCTGAATTTGGAGTCACGAGCAGAAAAAGAGTCTAGTTATGGAAACAATCACTATGCGTGGTTGGAAGGAGTTTAGGCAAGAAGTTGTAATAACTCATTTATAAACTACCTTAAAGTTAGCAAGGGGCTTTGCTCAGAAACTAGTAGGGGTATATGGCAAGTATTTTTCCTCCCCTTATATAAATGATAAAACTGAGGTTTAGTGTGGTTAAGTGAGTAGTAGCTATTTGGGGCTGTACAGATCGCTAATTCCTAGAATTAAGACAGATCCTGATCTTATTCCAATTCCAACATTCTTTTCACTTTAGCTTGCTCAGTTACAAGAGAAAGTTGGTCAACTCTAGCAACTTTGTAGTAATAAGTAAGTCACAACCTTATTAAGCTGAAGTTGGAGTCCAAAGATTCAGATTCACGTTCCTAATCTGACATTTACTAGCTGTGTGACCTAAGACACAAATCCTCATAGAGGCTGGGTTTCATCATCTGTAAAATGGGCACAGTAAAATCTCATAGGACTATTGTGCAGATGAGATTATGTATGATGAGAATTTATAAAGTGTTATTTAAATGGAAGTTATTGTTAAAAGAAAAATTCTTTGGGCTTTTGCCCTGATCAATGAGGCAAAAATTTAGGACACAGAGAATTAAAAGGAGTTTATTAAAAATATATCAAAGTAGCAACATGTTGACAGGCTATTCACTAGAGATCAACAAGGGATTCAAGATGGAGTCAGTGTTTATTAACTTTTGTAATGAGATAAAGACAATTCAGATAGGTCCATGTCAGTAAAAAGGAATGGCCCATTGCATCTCAGCTCTTCCCTGAGACAGTAGGTATGTGACAATTGCCAGGTACAATGAGATGTTTAAAAAAAGATTGAAAGTCATAATTTCTGGATAGTAATTTTATTAAGAAAGTCAGAATTTTAATAAAAGGAGGTCCGTGGCACTCTCAAATACCAAAGACAATCAATGCAGGGAGCTTGCAGCTTACATGCCCTTGGAAGAGGGGTGTTTCTGAGGGTGGCAATCAACACTGATTGGTTAACACTTAATGACATCGTGTCACTCTTGGACAGAGAGACTAATCCCTATAAACAGACCATCTCCAGCCTCTAGACCAGTGGTTCTCAACCTGTGGGTCATGACCCCTTTTGGGGCACCTAAAACCATCGGAAAACACATATTTCCAATGGTCTTAGGAACTGAGACACCACTCCTCTATCTGTCTCCAGGTGGGTCCACTTACATGCAGATATGCCTACATACAAGTATTAAAGGGTTGTGGCTTTAGGAAGGTTGAGAACCACTGCTCTAGATAAAAGGATCTATCTCTACCCAATCTTGATTGAGTGGAATTCATCTTGCATTAGAGATTCCTTATAAGGTTGGCTGGGATCTGAGCAAGATTGAGGAAGGTTAATTTAATGTCCTTCAAGAGAATGAACTTTGAAATGGGGACTATAGAAAAAGGGAGAATTCTTTTAATCTCCTCATATTTATTATTATTATTAATAATAATAATCATTTTAACAAATAGGTAGGGAATGACTTGGTGTGTGATGAACAGCAGATAATACAAAGTTGTAGACTTGGTGATGCCTCCCCAACATTGACAAGACAAGCAGGTCTGGGAACAATGAGTCACTGAATTAGCAGAACTTTCAATATTATCATTAGCACTGCACCATGATGATAAATGAATGTCTGTAGAAGAAAGGAAAAGAGGGAACAAGTATTCATTAAATCCCTATTATGTGTGAGACACTGTGGTAAGCATATTTACAAATATCTCATTTGATCTCCCTCAACAATCCTTGGAGGTAGGTGCTAATTACTATTTGATTTTACAGTTGAGGAAACTGAGGTAGACAGTAGTTGTGGGAATTGCTCAAGGTCACACAGCTAGTAAATGTCTAAAGTCAGATTTGAATTCAGGTGTACCTGACTTGAGGCCTAGTGATCTATTCACTGTGCCACGTAATTGCGTTCCTTTTGACTTTAGAGTCCTACATTAGTATGCAACACATTATACAACAGGTCAGGAATAATGATAGCAAACATTTAAATAGTTCTTTACATTTATGTGATTCTCATAACCATTCTGTGATATAAGAATAATA
>CM053588.1:90449414-90461976 GCA_028646515.1 Pseudochirops corinnae | reverse complement strand
ATATATATATATATATATATATATATATATATATGTATATGTATATATGTGTGTGTATGTATACACACACGCACACACACACATACACACACACACATACACACACATACTTCTCAGAGACAGAAGGTATCACAACCCTTGTGACTCAGTGCCTAATCAACTTAGTACCAAAATGTATGGAAGCCTTTCCTACAAGCAAGCCTCCCCCAATCAAGTTCCTTCTTAGACAAGTCCCTCCCTGAGTAGGCTCCATGTGAGGCCTATTAATGGGCAGGGAAGATCTTAATGATACTTTATTATAACACGTAAGGGGTCCCTGAGGAAGCCATTAGGAAAATGATAGCAACATAAAAAAGGGCTAGGACTTCAATCAGTATGTGACATAACATTGGAAAATATTTCTAAACTAAGCAATAGTTTCATATGAAGATTCTCTAAAGACACATTGAGTTCTAGACTCAAAAAAACATCAGATATGCAGCTTCTGAGCCTTTGGATCCAAGGAAAGACAAACAATGCCCCAAAGCTTAAATAAAATCTGTTTCAATGGTCAAACAAGTCTAATTAGTGGGAAGGAGATCTCCAATTAGGGAACTGTTAATATATAGTGTCTGGGTCTCTCCCAAAGATAGGGGAAGGCAGAGTCTCAGATTATTGAATCATCCATGACTTTGAATCTAGGTAGAATCTAAATTCCCTACCATTATTCCTATGCCATTCCCATGTCTATCTGGTGAGCTTACTACTGAACCACAGGGTAAATATGAAGTCTAGTCATGATACATAACATTCATGGAGTAGGAGAGAAAGACACAAGCTCAGCACATTTATTCTCTCCCTCATCCTTTGCTATTCTTTTTTTAAGTAGATCAACATATTGGCAGTGTTCTCAACATTTACAGGAGAGAGAAACCAGATCACCCCATACAGCTTCTGCTATAACCTTCCCAAGCACCAAAGGGTTACCTGACTCAGTTTCTTTCCTGTTGCTAATCAAAATAAGCACAAAATCCAAAAGGGTTGCAGCAATCCTACATACTGCATATCACCTTCTTTTCTCTTTGAGTGCCTTAGCATCATTACTCCTGACAGAAAATTGTTAATGTAAGGACAGAAATTGTTAATACCAAATGTAATATTATTATCTGCCACTCCCTAAATGATCCTAGGAATATCAGAATGTCAGTAGCATTCCCAGCAAGATAGTGTCAGTTAGGTTGAGCTGAGTTAGACTTTATGTCCTATCCTGAGACCAAACTGGATCCAGGTCTTTGATGTCCTTGCCCCCTTCCATTGGAATTCATGGAATGAAGGACAAAACAGCCAGAAGGAAGTGGTTCTCTTTGCTCAGATTGTCAGGAGTTTCTGAGGTCTAGTGATCAGACCTTGCTACCTCGTACTACCACCTCCTTCTCTCCCCTCCCCCTCTCCTCTTAAGGGTATAAAAGACCTCCATGGCTTTGGGAAATCCACTGGACATTCCCCAGGGAGGAAGGTTTGCTGTCTTGTTTTCTCAATTAAGGACATTTTATTCTTCTACTCATGGTTTTTATTTATTTCAGTACTTGACACTCCTAAAGCAGTTCACCTGCTCCCCCTTCTCAAAGTGACCCTGCTAAATTTTATATAATAATTATTATAACAAAAACAATAATACACATTTATATAGTAAGATGTTTTTAAATGCTTTACACAATTACCTCATTTAGTTCTCTTTTTTTTTTTGGAGGAGGAGGGGAGGGCAGTTGGGGTTAAGTGACTTACCCAAGGTCACACAACCAGTTTTGAGTTAAGTATCTGAGGCCAGATTTGAGCTCAGGTCCTTCTGACTCCAGGGCCACTGCTCTATCTACTGCACCACCTAGCTGCCCCTGGTTCTCAAAATATTGTAAAGTAGGTAGGACAGGTGAGAAAATGGGGGCACAGAGAAGTTAAAGGCCTTGACCAAAAGCACACAGCAAGAAAGTGGTAGAGCTAGGGTTTAAACCTATGTCTAATTAACAGTAATAGCATTTATGTAGCACTTACTAATGTGCCAAGCACTGCACTAAGTGCTTTACAAATAACATTTCATTTGATCCCCACAATAGCCCTAGGAGATAGATGTCATTATTATCCTCATTATGCTCTTGAAGAAACTGAAGAAAATATCTGGATTTGAACTCAGGTCTTCCTGACTCCAGCCCCTCATTCTGTCTGCTGTATTAAGGAGTTGCCTCAACTAGCTGCTTCTGAATCCAAGGCCGTCCTCTTCCCACAAAAAAAAAAAATTGCTCCCCACATTATTTCTCTCATTTTGTTGGGGTGAAAATAATTATCAATTTAGTTTTACTCTACTTCACATAGAATCATGAGGAGAATCAAAGAACCTTAGAATTGAAAGGGACCTCCATCTAATCCAACTTATACATGAACAAGAATCTCTTCCATTATATACCCAACAAAGTGGTCATCCAGCCATTGCCTGAAGACTCCTGCTGAGAGAGAAACCATTCCCTCTGTCTAGCTGGCAATACCTCCCAAGTATATTTGTTGCAGTATGTAAGTTATTGAGGAAAATAGCATTTCTTCTCTTCTAAACAACACATAAGCAAAGGAGCCAAGCATTCTTCATTCAGGTAATATATCCAAACTCCACAGGATCTCCTAGGAGTCTGCCTCCTCCTGGGAGAGAAGTCATCAAATCAATATTTTCTACTCCATCAACCCCAAGCATCTCAAAAGAATGATATGGTTGGTTTATTCTATAGCTAGCAATTCACAAGCCTCAAAACCCTGTTTCTTCCTCTCCAAGAGGAATGACTTCAAGTGTGACACCCTTGGTACACTATGTCCTTTGAAAGACCTGCTAGCCATTACTCTTGGCTGGTCCTGGATGAAAATATGGATAAAATATTGCCCCAAAAATATTACCTTGATTTTTTTTTAACATCTGAGTTCTTGCTGAACTGCAAAAAGTGCTATGCTCAGAGCAATGAAAAAATAAAAGAGGGGTTTTTTCCTCAGCAAAGTGGGGAAGGGAAGAGGAGGAGGAAGAGTCCAATTTTCTCAGTAGGCTTACTTCTCCCAAGTCTTGTATCAGGGATGGATAATGAGCAAGGCAAAGAAGTTTACAAAATGAAGCTAGCATTTCACTTGACAGTGGCACTTTCTGGGCAGAATGCTTTTATGGAAAGTGTCACTGTTTTGATGAATGAGGCATATGTTCACATTGAATGCTGTTTAAGACATACAAATGAGAGGCCCGCCCAAATGTGCATTCTTCATGGACCCATTTCTAGACCAAAAATTTCCTCTTCCTCTTCTCATATACCTTTATTTGTACCCTCCCTGTGAACTCACCAGATTCTAATTGTCACTTATATGCCTGGATATCTTATTTCCACCATTAAAAGAAAAATTAGGTAATAGCTGTAGTAGAATGGAAAGGATGCTAGATTGAGTGTCAGAAGACAGAGGCCTGGCAAAGAATCAAAGGACTTCAGAGTCCGAAGAGACCTTAGTACTCATCTAGGCCAACCCATATCTGAAAAAGAATCCTCTCCACAATATGCCAGTTCTTTGCTTGAAGATATCCATTAAGAAGTAATCTACTACCTCCCGAGGCAGTCCATTTTCCTTTAAGGCAGCTCTGATTGTTAGAAAAATTTTCTTTATGTTGAGCTTAATATCTGCCTCTGCAACTGCAACCCATTATCCCTATCACTGCTCCCCAGGGTCAAAGGGCATATGTCTACTGCCTCTTCCAGGTGTCAATACTTCAAATATTAGGAAAACAGTATCCCTACACCCAAAACAAGAATTTTATTCTCTTCTCCAAGATGCACATTCCTCACATGACCAGACCTCAGGGCCTTTCTGGTTGCCTTCTTGACTCTGCACTTTCCCATTCTCCCACATTGTGTCTCCAATGACTTGCCTGATCTCATGCTAGGCCACTGACCTATCACTCACTTGACTAGCCTAAAACCAGACCATAATTCCCTCTTAACCTCAACAACAAACATAGACAAGTAAAGGAGAGACATGAAGAGGCCACACCATTCCAGACAAACAAAACACCTATCCTGAGTCATTAGCTTAAAAAAAGGGGGGGAAAAAACAAATGGAGGTGATGTAAAAGCATTTGCTAAGCACCCACTTTGTGCCAGGTGCTGTGCCAAGTGCTTCACAAATATTATCTCTTATGGTCCTTTTAGTCCTGGGAGGCAAGTGCTGTTATTTATTCCCATTTTACAGATGAGGAAGCTGAGGCAGAGGTTTTACCCAGAGTCATGTAACCAGGAAGTGTCTAAGTCTGGATGTGAACTCAAGTCTTGTTGACAGCCCATCCAAAGCTCTAGCTACTGCACCTTAAGCATCTAACTCACTTGACGAACCAGTTTTGCTTTTATAGTCTAGATTTGCCTTCCCAATGGCCTGGATAGGCAGAAGACTACTTTAGATAAGCGGGCCTCAGTGGCAGTGAATACATCATTAGGATGGTTTGTTTTCCACCTAGGTCAATGTATACAGCACTGGGCTTGAAATCAGGAAGACTCATCTTCATAGGTTCAAATCTGACCTCAGACACTTACTAGCTGTGTGACCCTGGGCAAGTCACTTAACCCTGTTTGTCTGAGTTCCTCATCTGAAAAATGAGCTGGAGAAGGAAATGGCAAACCGCTCCAGTATCTTTGCCATGAAAACACCAAAAAGGGGTCACAAAGAGATGGATATGACTGAAACAACTCAACAATAGCAAAAGTCTTCCTGAAGATTAAAGGCATCAAATCACCTCAAGGGCCAGCTGAGCAGCATTACGGCCAATGGTCTGTTCATAGCTAGTCAGTCTAGGTCAGCACTATGGCCAGCAACCTAAGGCCAGAGTCGTCAATATCACCACCAACTCCACTACCATAGCTGCTGCTGCTGACAGAAACCAGCCACCTTCAGCAAATTGAGGCTGATTGTATACAACTTTTAGCACAGCAATGTGCAGGATGTTATAATAAAGACTGGCAGATATATTCCTGCCAGATTAATGGGACAGATGTAGACGCCGCTGCTGCTACCCTGACATTTTGTAGCTGTACCATGTAGCCACCCTGTTTTCTATTATGATTGTTATTTCTTAGTCCTTCACTTATGTCTGACTCTTCATGACCCCATTTAGTGTTTTCTTGCCAAAGATACTAATTTTCCATTTCCTTCTCCAGCTCATTTTACAGATGAAGAAACTGAGGCAGATAAGGTTAAATTATTTGCCCAAGATCACACATCTAGGAAGTGTCTGAGGTCAGATTTGAGCTCAGGTCTCCTTGACTCCAGGGTCAGCATTCTATCCACTGAGCGACCTAGCTCCCCTTCTACTATAATACCCTATACTACAAAGTATCAGTCCTCTGCTATGATATCCTATACTAGTTACAGGACCAATATTTCTCCTGTGTCAGTATCATTGTCATAACCACGACTTGTGTTCCTAAAGAAGCTTTGAAAGGTAAGTAGCAAGACAGATTTATAGATGTTCACAATGGGGAAGGGAATGGGAAATGGGAATTAGAGTCCCTGGGATATAATGAGTCACTACTAAACCATGGGAAATAAAGTATTTAAATATACCTGACAGTTTTCTGAGATTCCCAAGAAAGATAACGCAGAACTGACGTAGATCATTACGTCAAATAACTGGGACATTCTGTAGCCAGTAAAATACTCCTTCACACAATCATATGCAGTTATTGAAAATAGACTAGGAAAATGATAAAAGGCAAAATAATATGCCTTGAGAATTGATAAAATATCTTAGTCATAGCCATTCTCTGTGAATAGCATATTATTACTGGTTTTGAAATAAGGGACTCAAAAAAATCCACTTCCTTTTCAAATGAAAACATTTCTACTATGACACCTCATTATTTCATTTTCTACAAGAATAAGAAAGAAACTGCACTCTCTGGAGAGATGCTAAATGGAAGTTGTTTATTATAAATCATAGGATTTCAAAGCTAGAAATGCAAGGAAGTCCCACCCATCCCCAACCCACACTCTTCACCTCCACCAAGGAAGGAATCTTGGAAAAATTTGAATGCAATTCCTTCACTTTGCAGTTGAGGGAGCTGAGTTTCAGATTGGTTAATCAACTTGCTAAAGGTCACACATAGAGAGTAAGATCGATTTAAAACTATAACTGGTCTTAGAGATCTAGTCTAGCTCCCTCTTTTTGAAAATGAGAAAGCAGAGGCCCAAAGAGAATAAATGACCTGCCCAAGACTACAAAGCAAATAAGTGGAGTTGAATTCAAAACCAAGTCCTCTTACTACAGATCCAGATGTCTTTCTATTACATTGTACTACCTGGTAAATTTTGTTGTTGAGTGGTTTTCAGATGTGTCTCTTCTATACCCCTTTTGGGGTTTTCTTGGCAAGGACAGTAGAGTAGTTTGGCATTTATTTTATAGATGAGGAAACTGAGATAAATAAGGTTAAGTGGCTTGCCCAGGGTCATACAACTAGTAAGTGAGCTAGGAGGTCCAGATTTGAACTCAGGAATATTCATCTTTCTGACTCCAGGCACAGCCTTCTATCCACTGAGCCACCTAGTTGCCCTTATAAATAGCAAAGCTGTTACTCAAGTCTAGGTCTCCTGACTCCAGAACTAGGGTTCTTGATATAATCAAACTCCCTCTTTCACTACACCATGAAATCAAAAAGTTAAGAAAAGACTTGAATAAAGGTTTATTTCTTGCCAAACCATGTGACCATTTCAAGCATGCATCAAAAAAAAAATTTTTAATGAACATGAAATGGGAAAAAACAAGTTTAATCCTACTTAACTCGAACAAATATGATTAGCTATGACTTCCTCCCTTCTGATTCTGCTTGAGAATGGTAGGCAGAATCCCATAATGTATATTTTTTAAAAGTTGCTGAGAAAATGTCTTCAACAGATATGGGCATGGTACCTAGAACTTGTCAATAAAAGCCCTTAGATGATTTGACTAATTCTACCCAAGTGCCTAGAAAGAGTAATTTGAGGAACAAAGACCAATCCTAGTACAAGAAGAGGCTCATTTGAGGGATTTCTAAATGTTCAGGAGGAACTAAGGACATTAGGGTTAAGATGAAGTTCTATTAGTCACTCTGTTGAAAAGGTGAACTTAACAGGAACACAGATCTAGTTTTATGAGTACACAATTGTAGGTTGACACCTGGAAGCAGCTTTAGAATCATCTATTCCAATCTCCTAATTTTATAGATGAGGAAACTGAAGACCAGAGAAATGAAAAAACTTTCCCAAGGTCACAGAAGTGATTAATAGCAAAGTCTGGATTCAAAACAAAGTCACCAGGCTCCAGATTCAGGAATCTTTCCCCTATACAACAGTGCCTCTCATATCAATAGCCCTTTCAGTGGGACTTTCAACATCAAACATGATGCACATGGGCAATATGAAATGCAAAAGGATGATTCCCAATAGAGAGGTGACTGGCTAGAGCTCATGACTATGGAGAGAATGAAAGGAAAGAATGTTTTAGTTTGTCTATGGGAAGGCTACTGAACCAAAGAACCTAAAATAGTCCACTCGAAGAACTCAGAGGTTTTCATCTAAGACTAAAAAATACTAAGGCCTTCCTTTTTGTGATAATTATGGAAATTTCAAAAAGTTCAGTGGTTCCAGATTATCCCTGACATAAAGTATAAGCTTCTCACTTTGGCCTTTTTAAATGTTCTTTACAATGTGACTCCCACCTTTCTTTGTAGCCTGAAATCACCTTACTCCCCTCACAAATACTCTACAATGCAGTCAAACAGGCCTGTTGCCATTCTCTTTATATGAAATTCCATTTACCACATTCATTCCTTTTCACAAATGTAGGCTGCTTCCTATAGCTAAAATGTTCTCCCTTCCCTCCTCTCTCTCCTGGAATCTCTAGCTACCTTCAAAGCTCAGTTCAAAGACTTTTCTTGCTTCCCACAATTGTTAGTGCTCTCTTCTCCACACCTGCTGTCACCAGCATCCCATAACATTATGTACTATTTACTTGGTATATATTTTTGTATTTCCTGACTTGTGTTCATTATGTTGCTTTCTCCAATAAAAAAAAAATAGCTCCCTTGAGGTAATAACAATTTTGTTTTTGTCTTTGTAACCTCAGTACATAATACAGTATCCAGCACATAGTGGGGGCTCAATAAATGATTGCTAAATGCAATTTCATCTTCAGATCAAAGCTAAACCACTTGTGTTTAACTGTCATAAATATGATACACTCAAGGAAAAGAACTTTGTGTTGCCTTGTAAAATATATTAGGATAGAGCAATAAAGTCTTGTCCTAGCAGGCATTATTGATTAATGGAGAAAACAAACCCAGAGACCTGGTTTTGATGGAAGATATCAGATTTCACAGGTAGACAGCTGGAAATTCTACTTTCAGAAGATTTAGATAGAAAAAGGTAGGGAGCAGAAAGCTGCCAGTGAAACAGCTAATTTTATCAGTCAGATAAATAGGTTGTCAGAGTTGGAAGGGACCTCCAAGGTCATCTGACCTGAGCAAGAATCCCCTCCACAAAGATTTATATGAACTGATACATAGTGAAGAGAACAGAACCAGAAGAATTTTGTACAAAGTAAGAACAATATTTTCTATGAAGAACTCTGAACAACTTAGCTATTCTCAGCAATATAATGATCCAAGCTAATTGCACAGGATTAATGATGAATAATACTATCTGCCTCCGCAGAAAGAATTGATACTGACTGAATGAATATAAACTAAAACATGGTGATTTTTACTTTCTTTTTTTATTTGAGTCTCCTTGTACAAAATGACTAATATGGAAGTGTTTTACATAATTGCACATGTATAACCTATATCTGATTGCTTACCATATGAGGAAAGGGGGAGAGGAGGGAGAAAGGGATGAAAGGATAGAATTTGGAACTCAAAACTTTAAATAAAATTTTTCTTAAAATTGGAGAAAAAATAAATCCCCCCACAATATCTCCAAGAAGTTGCTTAAAGACCTCCAGCAATACAGAACTGTCTAGCCAACAATCAATTATTAAGCAATTGCTATGTGCAACTAGAGTTCTGGACCTGGAGTCAGGAAGATTTAGGTTCAAATCCAGTTGCATATAATTACAAGCTTTCTAATTTTGGGCAAGTCACTTAACCTCTGTCTGCATCAGTTTCCTCAACTTTAAAATGGAGATAACAGTAGCACCTACTTCCCAGGGTTGTTGTAAAGATTAAATGACAGACTATTTGTAAAGCACTTAGCACAATGTCTAGTACATCTACCAGCACACCCCTGCATTGCTCTAGACACACTTATTGAGCTCAGAAGTGGGACACTCAAGGAATAAAATTATTGCCCAACTGGAGGCCTGATAATTAGAGACTAATAATAATAACTGGTATTAATATGCACTTTAAAATTTGCAAAGTGCTTTATATCTATTCTCTCACAACAACCTCACAACATCCCTTGGGCTAGAGGACTAAAAACTAGGGGTATCAGAAAGGACTTCTCAAAGGTTGTGTCATGTGATCTGGACTTTGGATGAAGTAAGGGCATGAGGGACAATCTGGGCACTGATGCAGGATGGAGTACAAAGCCATCACTCCCTCATAAGACCGTCTTTTCCACTTCGCAAACATTACTACTTGTTAAAAAGGATTTTTTTTTTTGCCTTCTATCCAGCTGTAAGGTTAATGGGATATAAGATCTTCCACACTCATTAATAGGCCTCATGTGGAGCCCATTAAGGGAAGCTTGCTTAGGGGAGGCTTGCTTGTAAGGTTTTCATGCATTTTGCTAATTTCTAATTAGACACTGAGTCAGGTGGGTTGTGATGCCTTCTGGCTCTGAGAAGTGTATATATACTCTGAGTTGGTATTTTGTTTTGGGGGCTCAATTATGAGAAGGATCTTGTGATTCCCTGGTCAAGATTCTGAGTGGCTGTATGTTCAGAGCTCCCTAACTGCTCAGATGTAAAGGCTCTCTCAATCCAGGGGTGTATGTAAAGCATATAGTTAATTCAGACAGTCAGAGCCCTGTCTTTTGGTCTTTATTTCTCTGCTTATATTTTCTGTTTATATTTTTTCTGAAGTTTAGGGTGCTAACTTTTCCCCTGAACTATTGAATGTAATTTGAAGAGATTGTTGACCCCTTGAAGCAGCTATCTTTCCTAATAAAGTAGATCTGAGAACCTGTGCTATCAGCCATCCTGGGTATGCCAGTGTGGTTGCTGCTACACCCGCTGAAACTGCCTCTTAACCTTCTTGGGTCTCTCCTAGAAGCATTAGTAAGCTAATGCTCTACCTCACCAAGGAGCAGCTGATATTCACAAAAGTGATATTATTTTATCCCATTTATTACATCCTTGGGGGTAAGTTGTTATCTTTTATGCTTTAAGCATTACCTATTTGTCTGTTTGGGTTACTATCTTCCTCCAAGACAAATTTTTTCCTAGTACAGTATAGTTTACAGTGGTGTCACTAAGCAACATTCTGAATATGAACACCCAGGGCGACAAACAAAAACAAAAATCAATATTTAGAAGAACAAACACGAAATGAGATGAAAAGCAGTCAACACTTGCCAAAATTCCAACTGTCAAATAAATACAAAGAAATTAGTGAGAAAATTGGAAGTAATATAATATTAAATCAACCATAATAACATGTGTTGTGAAGGTATAAATATATACACAAAAACTTCTCAAGAGGAGCTACTGTAATTTAATTTTTGTTGTACAGTGCTTATTTCAAAATTGCTGGGTTGAAATTAAATTGGCTTGCTTGGATTGTTGAGGAGTGGTTCACAGTTTGGGTTTTTGTTTAAGAAAATTAGAAAAAAAGAAAAGCTGTTTCAATAAATTTACTTAGACATTATAGACTGTCTAAGAAAATAGGATTTTGAACATCTGTAAGACAATTTCACAACATTTTCCTTTTTGTTTGTGCCATATCCCAGCTAGACTAAATGATGAGCTCTTCCCCAGTCTTGTCCTACACCTTCCTTTGTCCTCCATGCTTTCATAAAGGCTGGCATCTCATTTCCCTCCATTCTTTCTCACAGCCAACTGTTAAAAGCCTTCTCTTCCTTCAAGGCCTAACTCAAATGCCCCCTATTCTATGAAGCCAACTAAAAGTAGTTCCACCTTCCTCCCATGTGCTAAGTACACTGTCAGGATTTCTCCTTGCATCATACTTATTTATATGTATATATGTATACACATAGATTGTAAGCAGGGAAAGTTACATTTTTGTCTTTGGAAGTGCATTTCCCAGCACCTTGTACGTAGTAAGTGCTTTAACAAAGATGCATTAAATTGGATAAAAATTGGTAATCTATGGCTATTAAAACTTGTAGATAACCTTACCCAAAAGCCTGATCTGAGGCAACAGCCAAAAGTACTAAAACTGAGATTATTTCCCAGAAGGACCATAATGATGTTGGGGCAATTAGAGGCACTGTCCCATGAGAAGGCTCCAGGGACCCAGGTGGGAGCCATAAAATAAAAGCTAGAAAATACCTGAATTCCTGTAACTAGTATAAAGATCACCATAGAAGAGCAGGCTCACTTCACAACGTAACTACTGAAGAACTGGGCCTTACTCTGGTCCACAATAACAACACACACAGGCTACCCATACCAAGAATGGCGCTTAACATCAAATCACAGGAAAAACAATACCTGTCCTCACATGGCATATTGTGATTCCCCTAGGGTTTGGATCTAGTTCTCTGTTATGGACCTTTAAATGCTCTTCCTAGTCTCCCAAACTCTATTCTCTTCCTTCCCATAAGTAGAGTTTGACATATTCAGCTTTCATTTCTGCTTGTTCCCATCTACTTGGCCTGAATCTCACTATATTGACACCAGATCACCTATTCAGACCACGAACTTGACTCCACCAGACTAACCCCCCTCTTAGGCCTGACCCCACCTATCCTGACTTGACCTACTAGCACTAGTTACTCAGAGGTGACAAAGAGGAATCAGGATGGTCCGGCGAAAATGTCTTCACAGTTAAAAATAAATGCAGTATTTATCCTACTTCTCTTTTCTATTTCTTACAGAAATCTGTGTTTCTATGACATCAGAATCACTTTGCAAAAGGCAAGTGATCATGCTCTCCTGTCTTGGTGATGAGTGGATCAGTGGAATGAAATGGAAAAAATGAAAAAATGAGGTTAGCATTGATTCATTTTAAGTCTGTTGTATAGGAGAGAAAAAAATCACAGGTTTACATTCTATGTGCCATTACTCAATAGTTGAAGTTCCTAAGACCAGCATTTGTAATGCCATTGATTTCCTCATCAGTCACAAGACTACAGATTCAGTGATCTACACACACACCCCAACCCAGACGAATTACAATGTCTTCAGTAATGGTCATATGCCTAGGTCAATTGCATATAATTGCCCACAACATGAAAAAATTATGGGAAAGTAGAAATATATTATAATATAGATGGTTATGCTTTTTGCATAAAAAATAAATTTTTAAATAAAACAACCATAATTAATTAATTTCTAATTATAAGGTCATTTACAATTTAGAAA
>CM053588.1:90433025-90449314 GCA_028646515.1 Pseudochirops corinnae | reverse complement strand
ATTTTTACAACCAGTGTCTCTGATAAAGGCCTCATTTCTAAAATATACAGGAAATTGAGCCAAATCTAGAAGAATACAAGTCATTCCCCAATTGATACATGGGCAAAGGATATGAACAGGCAATTTTCAGAGGTAGAAATTAAAGATATCTATGAGCATATGAAAAAATGTTCTAAATCACTATTGATTTGAGAAATGCAGATCAAAACAACTTGAGGTACCACATCTCACCAGTCAGATTGGCTAAGATGACAAAACAGGAAAATGACAAATGCTGGAGAGGATGTGGAAAAATTGGAACACTAATGCATTGTTGGTGGAATTGTGATCTGATTCAACCATTCTGGAGACCAATCAGGAACTATGCCCAAAGAGCTATAAATAATTGCATACTCTTTGACCCAGTAATACCACTTCTGGGTTTGTATCCCAAAAAGATCATAGAAGTAGGAGGAAGACCCATATGTACAAAAATATTTATTGCAGCTCTCTTTGTGGTGGCAAAAAACTGGAAATTAAGGGGATGCCCGTCAATAGGGGAATGGCTAAACAAGTTGCGGTATATGAATGTAATGGAACACTATTGTGCTATAAGAAATGAGGAGGAGATGGACTTCATATTTACCTGGAGAGGCTTATACAAACTGATGCTAAGCAAGAAGAGCAGAACCAGGAAAAATTTGTACTCGATCACAGACACATCGTATGTGTGACGACCAACCTTGATAAACTGGACTCTTCTCAGCAATGCACAGTTATAAGACAACTCAACAAGTCTCAGGATGGAAGGAGATGTCCAAATTCAGAGAAAGATCTAGAAACAACAGAGTTTAAATAGAGACTGAAGCAATCTACATACTACCGTTCTTTTTCATGTTTGGTTTTGTTTCTTCTTTCTCATTGTTGACTCCATTGGTTACAACCCTTCAATACAACCAGGCTAATGTCCAATGTGAAAGTATTTGCAGATCCTATACTTTATTGCACACCACCATGGGGGGGGGGAGAATGGGAGGGGAGAAAAAATGAAACTCAAGGGATTGTGGAACTAAATCTTGTAAACTAAAAGTAAATAAACAAATCAATTAAAAAAATAAAGACCAAGGTAAAATTAATTATGATAAAAAAATGATAGATATCTAGATATGAATTATGTTCTTTAACGATTAAACTGTGCTTTGTCATTGGAAAATCTAACTCCAGTTTCCTTACTCTGACTTTGTTTTCTCTCTCTTATGCTTTCAGTGTCACAAAGGTTGTACATGACTTTTTGATACTTTCGAGCTTCAGAAAAGCTTGGTGTCAAAAGCCTTAACTACATTCTTGCAAACTGTTGGTCAAGTTTCAGCTAAAGCCCTACCTTCTTTCTGAGAGAAGCCTTTGTTGATCCCCACTAACGCTAGTCCCTTCCCTCTGTTGATCACTTCCAATTTATCCTGTATAGATCTTGCTTGTACATAGCTGTTGACATGTTGTCTTCCCCATGAGATTGTAAGTTCTTTGAAATTAGGGACTGTTTTTGCCATTTTTAGCACAGTTCCGAGCACATGGTATGTGCTTAATAAATTCTAGTTGGCTGGCTAAGGAATGAACTTATCTCCTGTGGAAGCATATTTAAAATCTCCTTTTTTGGTTCAACTAAAAATATTTTTAAAATACTTTCTTCAGTTTACAACCTTTTCCAAGCTTTTGCCTTCAGGAAAATGAATAGAAGGAAAGCTAAGGTCTTTCTTTCTTTTTTTTTTTTTCTTTTTAAATTTATTTATTTATTTTTAGTTTTCAACATTCATTTCCACAATATTTTGAGTTACAATTTTTTTCTCCCTTTCTTTTCCCTACTCCCCCCCCAAAAAACAGCAAGCCCAGCTAAGGTCTTTCTTAATGAAATGGATTAAGGATGATAATCAACCTTAGCTCTTGTCTAAATAAGATCATTGCTTCCCCACACATTTAAAATGATAGGACTGGGACCCATTTCAGGACAGTCTCTTCTTTTGCATTCAAGATTAAAATATTCCATCACAGAGAAGAAATTCTTTTTACTCTTGAGGGGAATGGTCCAGGAAGGAACTGAGTATTGAATATATTTTGGAATGTTAAGCCAAAACTGTATTTTAACTTTTATGATCTTTTCTCTAGTTCAAGATATCTATAAATGCTTTCTTGTGACATCTTGGGGAAGAATCATGTCAGAGGGCATGAGGGAATGATGCCATTTTGGCCATCTTTTTCTAAACCAGAAATGGTTTGAATATTAGATTAACATTAAATTAAATTGTTTCTGGCGGATTTGTACCTAAAAATCAGATGCATTCATATATTGATATTCTTTTCTTTGACATTCCTTAACAATTTCAATCCTCAGAACACTTCTAACTTATTGACTACTCATTCTCTGTCCCTTTTCCCTAAGAGGAATGGACTTCTGCTCTGTGTGGATTTCTGTCTTCTACACAGCTTGGCTTCTCAGCTGGAAGAAGAAGGATTTGCCAGGCTTACATGTAGCAAGGAAACTATGATATTTCCCAAGGTCTCATAAAACTCAAGATGGGCTCTTTATAATAAGCAAGAAAGTTCTTATTGAACAAATTTTACTAATTCCTTCAACTCCTTTGAAACTCAAGTGAACGCTAAAGTTACTTAGCATCAAATTACCTAAGAGTTCGCACTACCTACCCTCAACATTTTCCAAATCATTTTCTTCCTTCTTAAAAAGCTAAACCATTTTTCTAAATATTTTTTCCACTCATAAAACTTTCATTCCACTTACATCAACTTCATATACCTGTTCTTCACAATTATACTTGGGTTGTTCTGAAAATTTCATAAGACACTCAAGAAAAGGAACCATAATCTCAAGTTATTTCCCTATTAACTATTTCATAGTCCATGCATTTTAGGAAAGTATCCCAAAAACATCATCAAAGCAAAAAAAAATGTTAAATAAATGATGATTTTTTTGTTTTACTGTTGTTTTTATGTACAGTGACTTTTTGAATAGCAAGCAATTAATTTTTACTGCATCTTTACCTGTGCATTTGTTCTTAGGTTGCCTAAACCATTTAAACATAAAAAATTGAGTGTTGTAAAAATGATGAAAGTGAACAGCAAGTAACTTTACAAATAATGGAATGTGAGTCAATTCTGCATTACTCCAGTATACTATCGGCTGGGTTTGGAATTTATCAAAAAGGAACACTTTTGCAACTGCAATCATGAAGGTGTAGACACAGATTATGAATTGCACAGATACACATGGTATGACGTATAACATTTATAGGATGGATGTTTCTACCATACCCATGAGTGTTTCAACCCTAAAGTACCTACAATAATTATACCTGTGACTGGAACCAATTATACCTTTTTCCCCTCAACATGAAAGGCCACTATGTAGGCAATTTCTTTGCTTAGACCTGGAAGCTATTTTAACCTTGTGAAATAACAATGCACTAAAATTGCAAGTTCAAATATGTAAAATATGTGTAAAAATTCCATATCCTCATATTGGTCACTTCAGAGGAAAGCAAATAACTGTCCAAATGTTGACTGGCTCTACTCCTCTAATATTAAACATAAACACAACTTGGGAACCATAGAAATCCAAATAGAAGCAACATAAAACCTGACATAAATCGTAAACAAAAATTTGTAGGACAGAATGAATGATTAATGGTGTGAGTGTAAATTCTGGAGTGAGGCAGAGAGAGGTTGGAAGGTTAGCCAACTCTCCTTTCCTTGTCCTGTTTTAGCTTCATCTCTTTTGGTGTCCAATGTCCATAATGTCAAATTATCTCAGTAATTTCATCATTGGTGTGCCATCTTTGTATGATTCTTCACTTAATGTACCAAGTTCAGCAATGGCTTCATCAAAAACTGTCATTACAAGGGAGCAGGTTTTCCCTGGAGAGTTCAGGATCTCATAATAAAACACAGAAAAATCCAGGACCAGAACTAGTCTTATAGGATACATTCATTGGCTGCTTCTCCTCTTGACTTATCTCAAATGCATCTTCATGTGCTTATTGGGATAGGTCCACTACTCCTCTCTTGTCATCACCTGCAACAACCTTAGTCAAATAGCAGTCTTAGTCTCCTTTCATTTTCAAATAGAAAGCTTTTCTTTTTTTCTTATGAAGCATTAAGAATCAAGAACTTTTCCAACAAAGACAGTAGATCATTTTAACTTTCTCTGTATTCTCAGACCATCTGCTGTTTTTTCTCAGCACTTTCCATATTTTCCTCAATACTTTAAATGACCTTCCAAGATAACATCTCAGCTCCTGTGACGTTTTTTTGTATTTAATAGAGAGCAGATTCCTCTCCCTGATAGACAATTCAGCTTCTTGCTCAGTTATAGACTTCCTGCAGGCTTCCCTGTCATCATGTTCCTCAGCCTGCTCAGCCAATTTGGCCTTCCTCACCTGTTCATTTTTATCCATAACTGAGTATTCCGTGCCCAGAATGAGTAGTGGCAGTAGTGGATGTATGGGGGTTCAGCCATCTCTGGGCAGTGACAATGGCCTTTTCTGAACATTTTAAAGCACATTTAAGCAGGACAATTCTTAAGTGAAGGTAACTAAGGGTTTCTTCATTACTTTTTCATATCTATAAAAAAAAACAAAGCCTAAACAAAAAATTAAAGTGCCTAAATGATATAAAATTCAACTCAAAAAATGCAACACATTTCTTCTGCCATTGTGTGGTCAAATGCTATCCTTGACTTATGATGTAACAGACAGAAGTTACAGACTGTTTTTCATCTTTTAAGTATCCCTAGTGTACCAGTCACTACTCTGAACTCGTCATGACCTTTCCATTACCTGCTTTGCTAATCCTTTAAAAGACTGTCAATGTCCCACTTATGTGTAATGTCAGACACATTCACAGTTCTTTCTTTACTACCCTGATCTGAGTTCCCAGAAGACCCCATTTGAGTCTAGCTACTGAACCAACTAAAAGATACCCATGAGGCTGAAACAAAAAGCAAAAACACCAGAGAGTGACTGATCATCTAGTTATCTTAAAAACCAAATTATTAAGGACAGTTAATTTTTTAGGATGAGCCTCATTAGGTGATCAATAAATGTTGTAATCAACAATCCAGGTTCTGATCTTTGCATTTCTGATTCAGGAATCCAATTTTATCAGCTCTCCTGGGAGCAATAGACTTCATAGCAAGAAGCAGTATAGTTTAAAAGGAAAAGCACTGGATTTGTAGTCAAAGACCTCAGGTCAGATTCCAGGTGTGCTACTCACTACCTTGTGACCTTGGGCAAAACATTTCACCTATCTGGGCTTCCATTTGTAAAATGATAGGATTGGAAATGAAAAGGTCTCAAATCCTCTAGAAGTGCTCAATTCTGTGATGCTGTGAATTCGTTTACATTAATTAAATTCAAGTTTTTAAAAATTCAAGTAAAAGGTCACTAAGAAAAGAATTCATTTGAAAAAGTAAACAGCACACTCAATATGAATCAACATTGTTACATGGAAGCCAACAAAACCAATTCCACATTAATTGACCTCACTTAATGGGTGCATAGTCTCTATATAAAAGGATGTGATCATGCTACTATACTCAGACAGGTCATATCACCTCTGGAGTGTTCTGGTGCCACCTTTTAGAAAGGAAGTTGACAAGCTAGAGATTTTCCAGAGGAGGGCAACCAGAATGGTGAGGGGATTGAGAAACATAGCAAAGACTGATTAACTGAAGGAATTGAATATGCATGGAAATGGAGAAACAAGAGAGGTAAAAGTCCTGACAACTATATTCAAGTATGTGAAGAATTATCATGTTGATTATGGATTAATCATGTCTCCTGGGACCTAGAGGGAAGAACTGAGAGCAAAGGGCAGAAATTACATAGAGGTAACTTTTGTTTCAACATAAGGAAAAACTTCCTACAATTAAAACTGTGCAGATGTTAAACGGGCTTTGCCAAAAACTAATGTTTCCCACTACTGAAAGTTTTGGGGTTTTTTAGAAGAGGATAGATGAGCACTTGTTGGGACAATGTGAGAATATTCCTGGAACTACACGAGATCTTTTTCAACTCTGAGATTCTGTGATTATATATGAGAATGACAAATTGGAATATAAATATATATAAATCTACAATAAGAAAAATACCTTTCCAGTGATCAGTATATTCATGTCTGTTAACTAGGATACCCTTGTCCCATTATCTAAATGCCTGAAAACCTAAATTTACTTGAAAGGGAAATTTATTATTACATGAAACATGATGATTTGGTGAGCATAAAACCAAATCAAAGGTAATTAGATAGCAATATCTCTATAAAATATTCCAGGAGAACTATCCCTACTCTGTTATGAAGTAATGAATATTATTAACTTCTAGATTCATGGCTTTCTTACTTGAACAGTACTGGAAAGACGTTGCCAAATTCTCTGTTGACTTCTCCTATCTCTGGGCTCCATGCAGACTGTCGGTCTTCTTGTTTGCTTTTGTCATTAGAACATTGCCTGTCTTATGAATATTCCTAATTTCCAAGGTTAAAGCTTATTTGGCATAAACTATACATGTACAGGTGATATAGAGAAGAAGGTCCCACTTCTTAATAGCACATGTGGAAATGCCTTCATCAATTGTGGATAGACTCCTTTCATTTTCCAGCAGGTTGGCTGATGGAAAGGTTGGCTTCTTTAAATATGAATGTCTTTTCATATTTCTGCCCACTGACATTAGAGGCAACTTTTTCTTTAAAGAATAATACCACTCTGTGACGGGAGCAATCCAGTTACAAATAATTTAGGGCAGACTGGAAAACAGGGTCAACATGAGTGCAACCAGTTATGTGAAAATATACAATTCTCTTAATGTCCATTGAAAGCTTTTAGCCTTTACCATAATACATAAGATGACTCACTCAACAGTTCACATTTATATAACACTTTGAGGTCTGCAAAGTGTTTTCAAATATTTCCCTATTTGATCTTTAAGCCAACCTTGTGAGATAGCATCATAAATAAAAATAACATGGATCTGGAATCAAAGAACAGAGGTTCAAATCCCAGTCACACTACTCACTACCAGTATCAAAATGGGCAAGTCACTTAACCTCTCTAGATGTCATTTTCTCATCTTCAAAAGGAGTCTGGATTGCACAACCTTTGAGATTCCTCTAGGTCTAAATCTATTATTTCTATTTTGGAGATGAGAGAATTGAGGGTTCATATTTTGAAAGACCTGTGATTTCAACAGTGTGGGTCTTCTTTCGCTATTGTCAATATCACAGTCTGGTTGCCATTTAATAGAAGGTTTTCATCACCTACTGGCCGACCACTAATTTCAGGGAAAATGGCCATTCTTTGACCATTCTTACAAGTAGCCAACTAAGAGTTCATCACTGGCCTATTATTGAAGCCTTTCTAGCTCTGTCAAACCTGCCAAATTTTTCTCTTTTAATGTAAAATAATAGATATATATCTATGACATTTTGTGACATCAGACTAGGACTTTAGTGTAGGCTAGTTGAATTATCACAAAATAAATACCTAAAAACCATTGAGATAACAATTTTCTCACAAAAAGGTCTTGATATAAATTAATGTCAGTAGAAGTCCCTTCCTGCCTATTCCTTATTGTGCCCTAGGTGACTGCATACCTTTGCTATCTCTAGTCCTGGCAACACCATCAAGTGTGTGCTCATTCCCATGGCCTTAAAGAGTAGCTATATGTTGCAGGAAAGGAAGATCACCCACATAGCAGTAGTTGTGTTCATGCTATGTGAAGAAGAATTTATGATCAAATAAGGGAGAGCATTATGAGATGTAGAATGGGTAATATTGATAATGTTAGATTTAAAAGGTTTTGCACAAACAGAACCAATGCAATCAAGATTAGAAGGAAAGCAGAAAACTGGGAAACAATTTTTACAGCCTGTGTTTTTATGAAGGCCTCATTTCTCAAATATATAGAGAATTGAGTCATTCACCAATTGATAAATGGTCAAAGGATATGAACAAGGCAGTTTTCAGTTGAAGGAATCAAATCTATAGTCATATGAAAAAATGCTCTAAATCACTATTGATTAGAGAAATGCAATTAAAATGCTCTGAGATACCACCTCACACTTACCAAATTGACTAATATGACAGAAAAGGAAAATTATAAATGTTTGGAGAAATTGTAGGAAAATTAGGACACTAATCCACTGTTGGTGGAGCTGTGAATTGATCCAACCATTCTGAAGAACTATTTGGTACTATGCCCAAAGGGCAATCAAACTGTGCATTCTCTTTGATCTGGCAATACCACTACTAAGATCCCAAAGAGATCATTAAAAAAGTAAAAGGACCTACATGTTCAGAAATATTTATAACAGCTCTTTTTTTTTTGATAGCAAAGAATTGGAAATTGAGAAGATGCCCATTAATTGGGGAATGACTGAATAAGTTGTAAATGTAGTGGGATATTATTGCACCATGAAAAAGGACAAGCAGATGGATTTCAGAAAAACCTAGAAAGACTTACATGAACCAATGCAAAGTGAAGTTAGCAGACTCTGGAGAACATTGTACACAATAACAGCAACACTGTATAATGATCAGCTATGATTAACTTAGCTCTTGTCAGAAATACAATGATCTAAGACAATTCCAAAATATTCATGATGGAAAATGCTATCCACATACAGTGAAAGAAGTGATTGAGTCTGAATGCTGATCAAAGCGAATCATTTTCACTTTATTTTTTCATTGTATTTTTTCTTTTGTTCTGTTTCTTCTTTCATAACAAGACTAGTGTAGAAATAAAATTTACATTTTCTTAGGGAGGAAAAAGAAAACGATTTTGAGCTCAAAATTTTATAAAAATATGAATGTTAAAGAATGTCTTTACATGTAATTGGAAAAAATAAAACGTTATTTAAAAGGGAGAAAAGTGTCCTTCCCAACAAAAAAAGATTTATCCATCAACAGAGCTAAGCAGAATGTGCCTAGATGCCAACCATCTACATATTAAAAGTAGTAATGCCATAAGACTCAGTAAACATGTTCCATCTCACTGGTTATTAGCTCTACATTCACAGTTATTCATGTTCACAGATACTTTCTGGTATAGTAGCATTGAGATTGGATAGTTGTTTCAGAGTACCTTTAAACCAAAGCAAATACTATCTCCTCCTCCCTAGCAAGGCTTAGAGACAAAGTGACACAGGTCACACAACAAGGGAATCATTCAGACAGTGCTATAACCTTTGTAACCAAACTCTCCTATTTCCCAAACCACATCAAACAATGATAATAACCCTATTACTCAAATGGAATGAAGATATGGGATTGTCAGACCCTCACGTCTATTGCCATTCTGCCTTCTCTTGCCATTTCACTTCTTGACACTTTCCTCATTGACAAAGAAGAGGAAGAAGAGGATTTGGTATTCTGGGCAATCACTTTTATTCCTTTTTTTAGCAGCTCATAAAGTCTTTGATGTAGGAAAAGATGAGCATTAATGTTAAATTAAAGTTTTACAGGTTTCATTTATATATCATCTCTCTGTATTCCCAAAGCACAGACAAAGAAGCCTGGCTATCTCTAAATAAAACATAACAGTATATCTTACTGTTGCTCAATAAATGTTTATGAATAATGCTTGCCAAAATGCTGAGCCTGAACTTTTAAAGTGAGTCTTTTGAAATGAAGGAGGAAGAAGTTGAGTCACATACTGAGATAATGATTACATTACTCTACTGTTTAGTCTTTAAAGTTTCAAGATTTCCATAAGCATGATTAGTGATTTTGGGCATATTAATTTTTAATTATCTTTTAATTTTTTTAAATTATCTTTTAATTATCAGAGTTTAGTGCATGGAAAGAGTGTTAACCCAAAATTCAGAACCTTAAAATGTGGATAGTTGGATTAAAAAGAACATAATGTATTTTATATTCCCTCTGTTTCTGTTCTCATTTTAGGCCCTATATCTTCAGAAACCACCAAAATGAGAAGGAAATTGCTTGTGAATGTCTGTAATAAGATTTAGGCAAGTGTTCTCAATTTTAAGCTTTAGTTATGTCTTGAAATAGTATTGTTCAACGGAGATCCTGCTGTTAGGCATATATCAGCAAAGAGGTCAACGATAGAAAAGGCTAGAATGTTTATAGCAGCACTTTTGTGGCACCAAATAACTCAGGGGGAAAAAATAGATACTCATCAGTTAGGGAGTGACTAAACAAATTGTAATATTACTGTACCATAAGAAATGAAGAATACGGATAATCATGTTTGGAAGACTTCTATGAACTGATACAAAGTTAATTAGCAGAACCAAGAAATAACCACCATGACTACAACAACAACAACAAAAATGAAAATGAATACTATGTAATTGTAATGCTCAAGCATAGCACCAAAGAAGAAAAGAGAAAATTACCTTCCCTCCATTTATTGCAAAGTTGGGAATGATAGTTGTTCAGAGATTGCCTATGCTATCAAATTCAGTCAATGTGTTGGCTAGTTAGGATGAACTTCTTTTTCCCTTCTTTTTTATTCTTGGTCACAAGGAAGGTGAGGTTTAGGTAGGATATATTTGGAAATGAAAATAACATATAAACAAAAGATATTGAGTTTAAAAGAAAGAAAATTTTCCATTGTTGGACACCAAAGCCAGCCTTCTAAGTCATTAGAATAGTCTGCTGGAGACATGAATTAGAGAGATCCAGAAAGATCTTTTTGCACAAAAGTATTGTCTTGTTTACCTCTTCCTCCCCCTTTCCACTTCTTTCTCTGGGTTCCATAATCGAATTAATAGTATTATTGTTCCTAGAAAAGGTATGTCAGTTTATGGGCTTCTGAATCAATTCACCATCTCTATGCCTGCCTCACCTGATCACTACTCTCCATAGAGCATGGTATGATTAGTGCAAATAATGAAGCCCCTGAAGTGTTCACATGTATTCAAATTCACACTACTTGAAGTTATAATTATGTAAAATATGAGTCCAGCCCAGTGGAAACACAGAATATAAATTAGAATAATACATTCACTTGAGGTGATTCATTATTTGCACTAATCTGGACCTAGCTAAGAGTAGGGACATTTTGTATTTGTTTTCTCCAGGACTTAGCACAGCACTTGGTTTACATGAAGAAGAATTACATCAACTGATTCTTCCTAACATAAAGACTAGATTTGCTCCTTTGCAATTTTCTCACAGTGTTCCTAGATCTTTCCTATAGGCCAAGAAGAAGGAGTCTAAACACTCTCATACCTGACACTTCTTCAGATTTTGAATAAAAGTTATCATACCTCTCCTAGATCTTTTCTTCTCCAGCTTGAACATCCTTAATTCCTTAAACCAATCTTCATTATGGCCCTTCACCAACATGGTTGCTTGTCTATGGATACTTGCCATCTAATCGATGTTTTTCTTAAATTGTAGTACCCATCAAATGTGATCTGGCCAGGACAGAGTACAACAGGACAAGCATCTCCATGGTCTCAAATCACTCTCAAACCAGCATAATATGGCATTAACTTTTTTCACTGTCATATCATACACTGAGTTTGTAGTTCACTAAAACTTCCAGATATTATTTAAACCAACTTCTATCTAGCCACATCTTCCCATCATGTCCTTTTGAAGTTGAATTTGAACTCTAAGACTTTATTCTTATCTTATTGTTTCATCTTATTAAATCCAGTTCAGATTTTTAAGAACGTAATTAATATGATAGCCAAGTAAAAAGAAACAGTATGGCTTAGCTCTATCCCACAATTAAACAATGAGATTACTAAATATCTCATCCCTTAGACAAGCTGTAAATATGATACTGATCTCCTTGGGGATCAAAGTGAAAGACTTCAGGACTCATATGTAAGAAATTCCTCACAAGAAAAAAGGAAAAACTAGAGGCTTCAGCTAAAAACTGAGTATCTGAGGGAAGAAGGTGAAATTGACAGACCTCTGGTATTTTTTAAAAGCCTCTGCACCAAGGAAACTCTTTGGTGTAAAGAAAAGGAAGCCTTGAATCAGGCTAAGAGTTGCTTTTTTTTAAGATCCTTGACTGCCTCAACAAAAATAAATCCTGTGAGATTAAACTGCAGCTGTCAGACTTCAGTGCTAAGAAAAGGCCTCAACTAGGTCTTTCTCACAGAGGAGGGCATCCTCAGATTTATTTGAGGATTAAAGAATAGATCTCTCCTTTCTCTCTCTCCTCATCCAGAAGAAAGGGCTCCAATTAAGACTGATCAGAGGAGAGGATAACTTTGTTGTCTGTGATAAAGGAAAAGGCCTAAAGAAAGACCATTAAGATGAATGATGGTCTTCAACTTGATTTAATCCCAAGGGCAGAGAAGAACTATAGCTCAACTCCTGAGGCCCCGGCAATAAACTGAACAAAAACATAACAATTAGAATTCTTTGAAGAAATCATGAGTACTAAAAAGATATTTTAAAAGAAGTAGAGATATGAAGGAAGGATTTGGAGAAAACATCAACAACTTAATGGAAGAGGTATGAAATCTTATCCTAGTCACAAAATCCCTAAAAATCAGAATGGATCTAATGGAAATTAAGAACTCCAGGAGCCTATAAGAATTCTCAAAATAAAATTGAAAGAATGATAAAATAGAATATAATTTAAGATAGTTACAGATAGGTTCGATTTCTTCCTTTGAGAACTGTTTATTTCCTTAGACCATTTATCATTTGGTTAATGACTCTTTTTCTTATTCATTTGAATTAGTTCTTTATATATCTTGGAAATAAGGCTTTTAGAGATAAACTCTCTGCAAAGATTCCCAGTTAATTGTTTCCCTTTTAATCTTAGTTTATTAGATTTATTGGTGCAAAAAAATTAATTTTTTATAATCAAAATCATCCATTTTTCTTCTGCAATCCTTTCTCCCCCTCCATAGATCTGATAGGTGACAGGTGACTTTTCCTATATTTCTCTAATTTGTTTGTGATATAACCTTTTATATCTAAATCTCGTATATATTTGGGCTTTTCTTAACATAAAGTATAAAGTGCTACTCTAAATTTAATTTCTTCCATAGTGCTATCCATTATTCTCAACAGTTTTATCAAATTGTGAGTCCTTATCCCAGTAGCTTAGGTCTTTGGTTTTATTAACTACTAGGCCATTAAATATATTTAGTTTCATATATTATGTACTTAATATGTTCCATTGATTAACCTCTCTGTTTTAGTTAGTACCAAATTATTTCTAAAAATTATTGTTTTTAGTAGTATTATCATTTTAATTTTATTGGTTTATCATACTCAGAGCAGTTAATATTTTTCAAATTATTTGTCTATCTTTATTTCTATCAACAGTTGTTTCTAGATGTAGTTATATAGGTTTTGTGTTCATCTTGAAAGATAGCAAAATAAAATAATATGCTGTGATACATTATCTTACTTTTGTTGCTGCCTGAAATCATAATTACTGTCCCTGGGAGTGTGTGTGTATGTGTATGTGTTCCATTTGAACAAAATAGATTTTGTTTCAATCTCTTATTTTAACTTCGTGTGAGTCATTGTGTTTCAAGTGTATTTGTTATGAATAAAATATTATTTGATTTTGCTTTCTAATCCATTCTGATAACCACTTTCATTTTATGGATGGGTACATTACCTTCATATTCACTGTCTTCATATTCAGGTTTATGATAGATAATTGTTTATTTCCCTCCATTCTATTCTCATATATTTTCTTCTTGGTACTTCTTTCTCTCTGATTTTTAAGTTTTTAACCTCCCTTTCTTCCCTTTTAATATTTTCTTCACTATCCTCTTTCTAAGCTTAAGACTTGTTTTGCTTATGATTAATCCCTCCCTTAATGTATCATCCTTCTTATAGTCCCCTTTTCCTTTTTCCAGTTCCTATCTGTATCACTACTGAGTTGAATTTCTACATCAAACTCATTTGCACACATGTATGTGTATGTATTTCCCTCTTTTGACCGATATAGATGAAAGTAAAATTTCAGTGATGCTGCTTCACCCTACTTCTTCCATGTTTGCATAATGTTGTACTTAACCTGATTATGCATCTTAATAAGTTTTCTTATCTTTTCTCCCATTTTCTCTTTATATATCCTCTCTTCCTCTTCCATTTCTTTTTTTCTTACAACAGTTTCTTCAAAACATAACAAAATTACTTATAGGTCTTTCATCTCAATTGACTACCTCCATGACCCCTTATGACAATAGGATTTTAAGAGAACTATGTTAACACTCTCCCGGGTTACTCGAATTAAGCAATTCATCCTTTGAACAGTACCTGGCAAATAGTAGGAGCTATAGAAAATTTTATTTAGTCTTTCCTTCTTGCAATAAATTCCCTTCTGATTGTTCACTTCAAGTTGCCCTTTGACTTTTTGCTTGAATTCCATATTTATATGTTAGAGTTCCTTTCATTGCTACTTTTTTTCCCCACTGGAAATACTGAAAAAAAATGTCCATTTAATTGAAGTTCTATTTTTTATTTAATTATATTAATTTTTGTTACATTTTAAGTTCCAAACGTCTCCCTCCCTCCCTTCTTCCACGTTCTACTCTACAGAAGGCCACCATTTGACACAGATTTATAAATATATGTAAAACCATACTATACATCCTTCTATTAATCAATTCGTTCTCTGAAAGTAGATAGCATCTTCCTTCAGACGGCTTTTATGGTTTATTTGAGTATTTATACTACTCAGAATAACTTGGTTATTTACATTTTTTTCTTCAAACAATATTACTGTTACTGTATACAACATTATTTTGGTTGTGCTCACTTCACTTTTCATTATTTCATGAAACTCTTCCCATGTTTTTTCTAAAATTAACCAGCTCACCATTTCTTACAGCACAGTAATATTCCATCACGATCACATAACACAACTTGTTTAGCCATTCATGAATTGATGGATATCCCCACAATTTCCAGTTCTTTGCCACCACAAAGAGAGCTGCTGTAAATATTTTAGAACATCCAAGTTCTTTTCCTTTTTCACTGATCACCTTGGGAAACCGTTCCAATAGCGGTATTGCCTCAGTCAAATGTACACAGTTTTATAACTCTTCGAACGTAATCCCAGATTGTTCTCCGAAATGTTTGGATCAGTTGACAGTCCTACCAACCGCGTATTAATATCCCAATTTCCCACATCCCTTCCAGCATTTGCCATTTTCCCCTTCCATCATTTTAACCATTCGGATAGCTATGAGATATCTCAAAGTTATTCTAATTTGGATTTCTCTTATCAATAATGATTTGGAGCATTTTTCATGACTACATACAGTTTTGATTTCTTCATCAAAAAGATACTTGTTCATATCCTTTGGCCATTTATCAATTGTGGAATGACTCATACTTATAAATTTTCTAAATTTCTCTATATATTTGAAACATGAAACTGTTATCCAAGAAACTGTCTATAAAAATTTTTCCTAATTTTCTACTTTCCTTTGAAAATCTTGGCTACATTGGCTTTCTTTGTACAAATTTTTTTAATTTAATATAATCAAATTTATCCATTTTACATCTTGCGATGCTCTCTATTTCTTGTTTTTTCACAAATTTTTCTCCTTATCCATATGTCTGATAGGTAATGTGTTCCATGTTTTTCAAATTTTCTTGTAAAATCTCCCTTTTTATCTGGTCATGTATCCCTTTTGACCTTATCTTGGTAAATGATGTAAGATATCAAGCTATACCCACTTTCTGCCAGAGCACTTTCCAATTTCCAAACAATTTTTACTAAATAGGGTATTCTCATTCCAAAAGTTTAATTAAATCTTTACATTTGTCAAACACAAGGTTACTATAATCATCTGCTACTATGTATTATATGACTACTCTGTTCCACTGATCCACCTTTTTAATTTTTGGGGGGAGGAGGGAAGGCAAGGCAATCAGGGTTAAGAGACTTGCCCAAGGTCACACCACTAGTAAGTGTGTTAAGTGTCTGAGACCATATTTGAACTTAGGTACTCCTGACTTCAGGGCTAATGCTCTATTCACTGAACCACTACCTGCCCTGACCTTTTTATTTCTAAACCAGTACCAGATAGTTTTGATAATTACTGCCTTATAATATAGTTTAAGATAGGGTACTGCTAAACCTCCTTTCTTTACAATTTTTCATTAATTCTTTTGAAATTCTTGACCTTTATTATTTTTCCTAGCTCACAATAATTTTTGATACTTTGGATTAATTAAGTAGATTAAGTCCACTTTTTTTACTTTGTAGGATGATATTCAACTTTTTTGGGTAACTTGTTCTTTGATGTAGACCTTTGTCTTTTGGGATATCTTCTTCAGT
>CM053588.1:90417968-90432925 GCA_028646515.1 Pseudochirops corinnae | reverse complement strand
CTTTTCTTTTTTCCAATGTAGTATGGGGTACGATGGAAAGAAAATAGATTTATTTTTTAAAATAGAGGTGATGCAAATATGAAATATTACATATACTTTCAGGTTAGGTCACTATGTACCAAATGTAATGACCAAGCTTTGAACCAAAGGACAGTTGATAAAACACACTTTCTTTCTCTCACTAGAGAGGTGTCAAATTCCAGGTGTGAAAATATTACATGAACTATCATTCTGAGGCTCTATGCTGATTAGTTTTGCTTAATTATTTTACTTTGTTGCAAAGAAAGTTTCTAGGGTTCTATAGGCAGTTTGCTTAGAGAATAGAATGTTGGACTTGGAATCAAAAAGACTTCTGCCTCCAACACCAATTGTATGTCCCTGGGAAAATCACTTAACCACTATACACCTTGCTTTTCTTATCTGTAAAATGGAGATAATAATAGTTCACAAGACTTTTGTGAGGATACAAACCTCACATGCCTCATAAGACTTCTGCAAGGATGTAATGGTAATGTAATTTGAATTTGAAGATCCCTTTGTATTGCTAAGCTTAGAGGTACTTAACAATTAATCAAGCCTCTGTTAAAGAAACAAAAAGTATGAATCCCTGTTGCTAACATAACAGGAAGGGGTTGGCTGAAACAGGAAGGAACTCTGTGTGTGTGTGTGTGTGTGTGTGTGTATGTATGTATGTTTGTATGTATATCCTGTGTATATAAGGAGAAGCCCCTGCTGGGTCAGACAGATCTTCTTGGAGCAAGCTTCATGGAGGCAGAAGCTGCCACCACCAGGGAGGCTGAAGAGGAAAGGCTCCCCAGGCTGGAAAGAATGATTTTGATTTGGAGGACCTGGATAAAGTGATTTTGATTCTGGGAACCAGCTGAAACTTCTGCTGAGTCCAAGCGCCAGCCAGAGCTGCTGAGGATTTCTGAGGGCCAGTCAGAGCTGAGGGTCAGCCAGAGCTGCTGAGGCTATTGAGGATTTCTCAGGGCCAGCGGGAGTTGTTGAAGCTGATAAGGATTTCCAAGGGCCAGTCAGAGCTGCCAAAGACAATGACTATGATGCTGGTACTTTTATGAACCTGTTGGTGGCTTTGTTATGCCTTATCTTCCCAGGAACAGAGACTGTGAAGGATTTGAGATGGATTGGACACTGTGAGTTTCAATGTGGAGCAGGAACTGCACAGAGAGCTGGACAAGGATCTTGGGGCTGTCTGCCTTTGAACCCAGGTGACAGTTTGGTGAATCCAGGTAGGATCTGAGACCATGGAAGGAGATCCAAGGAATCTGAGAGACCACCCCGAGTCAAGCTAAAAGAAGACTTTATGTGGATACTGTGTACTGACTGAGAAATTGTAATTTACTAGTGACCTAGAGGTAGAAGGTCTTATTTTCTGATGATTGAACAGTGAATGATGAAGGATGATTGAATGATTGAGTTGATTGAATGATTGATTGACTAAGTGATTGTACTAAGTGACTGATTTGTAAGTTAGTGTGCCCCATGAGTGGAGAACTTGACTATTGTACTTTGTCTCCCTTAAGGAGGCAAACCTCCTTAAGGATGATTGAATGATTGAGATGATCGAATGCTTGAGTTACTAAAGTGATTGTTCTTTGTTGAAAACTTTATGAACACTGTGGTGAAAACTATGTGGCCATCTTAGTGATAAGTTATTTGAATGCTGTATTTTGACTTTCTGTGATAAGTTGCAACATTGTGAATGCTGTACCTTGATTTCTGTGAATGTTTTGCTCTGATTTGTTATGGAATAAATAGAGTGTTCACTATGCTGTGTAATCAGAACCTTAAATGCTGCACAGTAGTATTCTTCTGGAAAGCTGCTTTTGTGTGGCATTACAAAGGATCAAATGATTTAATATATGCAAAGTTTAAGGCACCATATAAATCCTAGCTATTATCATTATTGTAACTATTATTATTACTATTATGGGAGTTAGCATATATCACAAAGTATTTGTGATTTAAAAAATAAAAAGCATCAGTAACATCATTTTCAAAAAATGTATTTTTGAAATCTTTCAGAAATAAAAATCAGGCTGACAGTACTGTAATTTATAAGTTCTTACAGTCTACTGTTCTTCACTTTTTGGAAAACTGGGGGCACTTTTGCTTTTGTCTGCAGAACCTCTTCTTTTTCCCACAATCTTTCAGAAAAGTGGAAAGGAGGCACAATAGTCCTGTGGATCCAGAATTAGAATGACTTGGGTTCAGAAACGGTCTCTAACATTTACTAGCTTTTTGATCCTGGGTAATTCATTTAATCCCCCTCAGCTTCAGTTTCTTTATCTGGAAAATGTGAATAAAAATAGAACCTACCTGATGAACATTGTGAAAATGAAATGAGATAATGTTAAGTGTTTTATAACATATTCTATAAATCTGAGCTATAATTATTATTTCAGAAATCACTGAGAGTGGTTCAGCAATACATTCCCTATATCTATCAGTACCTTTGGAAGTATTTAATCTGAGCATGGTAACTTGAACTTGAGCAAGGGCAGCTAGATAGTCTCATGATTTCCCTAATTATCTTGGGTTTCAATTCTCCATTAGCTATGTGCTTGTGTGTGTGTGTGTGTGTGTGTGTGTATGAGGGGGGGAGGGGTGTCCTTTCCAGCCTGACTATTCTCTTTGGGAGAGAAAAGAGAAGGAAATAAGAGTTGGATCATCTGTCTTCTATCCATCATAAGTTATTCATTCAAATGTCTGAGCAGCAGTTTTACCCCTTATTAGATCCTTTCCCTGTCACTAAAAAAATTAACAAAAACCAAGCCTTTTCATGTCCTTGACATTCCTCACAAGTCCAGGTTGAGTCTGATTTTTAGCCTACTTGATATTATTCTGATAAAACTACATCTGTTGGTAAATATGATAAAAGTCAAGCTGTATATTTCCTAGTTAGTAAAAATGGCATAGTGATCCTTGGGACTTCTGAGGGGTGAAAGGTGATATAGCATGCATTTGTTTATAGAGATATTATACATATACACACTCACCTCCACAAACTTATGTATATAAACATATGTATACATACATGTAAATATGTGTGTATATGTGCATAGATATAGATATAGGTAGATGTATAGATACAGACTGGATATAGATATATGACTCTGTGGTACAGTAAGGAAGCTAAGTGACAAGAGTAGAGCATTCATCCTAGAGTTGGGAAGACCCAAGTTCAAATTCAGCCTCAAACATTTATCTGTGTAACAGTGGACAAATCCTTTAATCTCTCTCTGCCTCAGTTTCTTATCTGTAAAATGGGAATAATAGCAGCTCTGTCTTACAATCTACTATTCTCCACTTTTTGGAAAATTGGGACCACTTTTGCCTTTCTCTGCAGTGTCTCTTCTCTTTTCCACAATCTTTCAAGAAAGTGGAAGGGAAGCACAACAGTCCTCTGGATCCAGAATCAGAATGACTTGAGTTCAAATCAGGTCTCTAACATTTACTAGCCTTTTGATACTGGATAATTCATTTAACCCCACTCGGCTTCAGTTTCCTTATCTGTAAAATGTGAATAATAATAGAACCTACCTGACAGGGACATTGTGAAAATGAAATGAAACTTCTGAAGGTTTTTCTGTAAGTATAAAAAGAGAAAATATTTGTAAAGTGCTTTGTAAACATTAGACCACTATGTAAATGTAAGCTATTATGACTTCATTATTATATGGAAATAAGTATCAAGGCAGAATAAGGATGGAGAATTGTCATTTAGGTCCAGACCTATGATTTCACTGGTGTATGCTACCTTTGGTGCAATAAGTCCCTCTTCCAATACCAATTAACAGCTCTTCTGCAAATTACAGTCCTAGAAAGTTGCCTGCAGGCGTTGAGAAGTTAAATGCCTTGCCAAGGGTCACATAATCAGTTTGTTTCAAAGGCAGGACTTGAACCCTGGTTTTCCTGACTCCAAGATCACTGTGCTATACTGCTACATTGTAATAGTAAGCAAAAAAGTAGTATTTAGCACCTTGTTTCAGTTCAAATGTCTTTGAACCTTCCCCACGATTATATCAAGTCTTTGTTAAAAAACAGAACCTGTGAAGCACACAGTGGGGGCAATATCACAATAAAGACAGTGACCATAAATATCACATGACTTTCTATCTCAAAATATAACAGATTGTCCAGGTAGACGACAGAACTGAAGCATTTCTTTAGACAATAGAAAACCAAATCCCAAAACTAGTAAGCCTATTCCATAATGATAGTGAGAGCCACAGCATTCTTTAGCCTTCTCACAAATTAATATTAGATAAATATTTACCCACAAACCTATCTATCTCTTTGCCTGAGCACCACTCTCTCCCACCATCTCTCTGCTCTGGCTCCCAGCTTCCTATGAGCTATGTATATTTTCCCTTCAGCAAACTCCTCCCACCACAGGCGCCATGTGGCTACACTCAGCCTTATTGGGGGCAGAGTTTATCTCCACAGCAGAGAAGCTTCCTGTGGGTTCTGCTGCATCCTTCAGCAAATTCCCTTCCATCACAGGCTCCATGTAATTACATTCAGCCTATTATGGGGCAGAGTTTACTTTCAAAGCAAGGGAGGTCTTCAAATTCCCCTCTAGGTCTATTAAAGGGCATGGAAGATATTCAAATTTCCATTCCCATTATAGAGGGACTTGCCAAAGACTGGAATAGGATGGACATAAGAGGTGAGTGGAAAAGAGAGGAGCTAATGACATATAAAATGATTGAGAACAGCTGGGATAGAGCAGAACTAGGAGAAAGCATGGCTGTGACACCAACACTTTGCCTGTGTTGATGTTACTTTGTCAGACCTGTCTGCTGATAGAGATTGTTGCTGCTGTTACAGAAGCCCTGGGACCTTACTGCTGGTTCAGAAGCCCTGAAGGAGGATTTTCTTGTTGCCTGTTTATGGAAGTCCTGGAGGAGGGCTTTATTGATTTTTTTCAGAGGTTCTGGGACTTTACTGATGATTTGTGTTGATTTCTTAGACCTTGTTTTTGGGTCTGTATTGATTTCACAGGCAGAAAGTGAATTAATGATGGTGCCAGTAACATGTATGAATGTTTTTGTGGCTCTATTAAGCTTTATATTCCCATAAACAGAAACTGCAAAGGACTTGAGGTGGACTGGTCATCGTGCATTTCAATATGGGATGGGAACTGGACGATAAACTGGGCTAGGAGCTGGACGAGGAGCTGAGAGCTCCCTACCTGTGAATCCAGGTGATGGTTGGATGAATTCAAATAAGAGCTGAGAGCATGGAAGAGGAACCATGAAATTTGGGAGCCAGCCTCAAGTCAAGATGAAAGGACCTTTCCTTGGGTACTTAGTACTCACTGACAAAATCATGATTTACTGTGACCTAGGGGTAGAATAACTTTGTACTTTGTGCTCCTTAAGGATGATTGAGTTAAGGATGATTAGAAGCCAGTCTCCAATCAAGAAGAAAAAAGACTTCCTGACTGAGAGATTAAGACAATGTGATCTAGGGGTAAGAGACTTTTGTACTTTGTATCCTGAATGATATCTTTTGTTTAAAATAATGGGGCCACTTTAGTAATAAATTGTTATGTTACATCACTGTGAATGTTGAACTTTGGTTTATTTAAATGTTGAACTTTAGTTTATGTGAATGTTTTGCTTTAGTTTACTGTTGAATAAATAGAGAGTTCATTATACTATGTGATTAGACCCTTAAAGCTATTCACAGCAGCTGTCATCTGGAAAACTGCTTGTGCTTGGCTTTACACACATGCACTCTCCATCCTATTCATTATTCTTATCCAGTTTGCAATAATCTCCCCAGAACACAGTCTTGATTACTTACCTAATACAATCCCTACCCATTTAAAAGAATCTAGATGTGATATGCCTCCTTTATGGGTGTTGCTATCAATGATTATTCTCCTGTCATGAGTCTGGTCCATCAGACAAACTCATCCTTCACAATATCAGTCCGACAGAATGAATAACAATGAAAAGAAGAAATAGAAAGTATCAAACCCCTGAATTTCACTGAAACCAGGTTTGATTAAAACAACTAAAGTAAACATAATAGTGTTTGTGGTCAATGAGTCACACCCCAGAAAAAAAATTAAAACAATGTAGATCACTCCACAGGGCATCAGGCAAGTATCAGAGTGATCTGTGGAGTGGTTCTACCCTATCCGCACTTCTCTCTCTCCCTCTCTCTCTCTCTCTCTCTCTCTCTCTCTCTCTCTCTCTCTCTTTCACACACACACACACACACACACACACACACACACACAATGGAAGCACTAGTCCTTTCCTTGTCTTTCTTGTTGGACCAGTTGATCAAATCACTTTTTCAAGGTTTCCATTAACTCTGCCCACTGAGATCAGTGGACCAGTGACAGTGATCATTTTTGTCTGTTTGTCTAGGGAGAAAGTGTGACACAATGCAAAGAATAATCTATTTGGAGTAAAACAAACTGGGTTTAAAACATCCAGCTCTGTCACTACCTAAGTCACTATTCTTTGGGCTTCAAAGAAACCTCAAAGATTTCTCATCTACAAAAGATTAACATTGAGCCATATGATATCCAAGGTCCCTTCCAGTTCTAAATGCATGATCCCCATTATTACAAAAGAATCAATATGCTGTAGTGAATAGTGTTGGACATGAAGTCAGGCAGCTTTGGTTTTAAATTCCACCTTTAGTTCTTCCTACACATATGGAAGTGGACAAGTCACTTAATCTGTCTGAACCTCATAAAATTTTCTATAACCATGTTATAAATGAGTCATAAAATTGCCTTTGGGTGTCCTCCCGCACTGAGGAAATCATTGGTTTTTCATGTATTGATATTTAATTATTTTTAAAGGAAAAGGAGAAAGAAAAGTAAGGTAAAGAAGGGAGATATTAATATTTATAAAGCACTTGAAGGTTTACAGAGCGAAAATCTCATAGCTCTTGTACAAAATGCCCCTGTCATAGTGTGTGCATAGTAGGTTTATTTAACTGTATTGAATCCTGTTAGGAAAATGAAACTCAAAGATATTGGGACTAACAAAAGTGAAACAGCTAGCAATGAAGTGGAGACAGGGGCTAACAGCTTTTTCACCCTTAGTTTCAAGCTTTTTACTTCCCTTCTTCAGATTCTTAAGCCCCATCAATCAGCCAGGGGGTAGAAAACAAAAAAGAGAACAAGTTCCTTTCTATTTATAATCCATAGAAGCTCTGATGATCCTTCTCCTAATTCTCAAGTTCACACATGAGTGTTAGGTCTGAGAACAAACCTATATCTCCCCATTCAGAATCCCAGATGTATCCCCTAAGGAATTAGGAATGATTCCCTAGTGTAACTGGCTTGAGCCCCTGCCAACATATTCTCCTCAGCTAACAATTTATAGAGCCAGCCTTAGAAAGCTTTTAGAGATTAATACTTACTAAGATACTACAGTAAGAACAATTGGTACAAACACCTCCCCCAAAAGTCTATGACCCACTCTCTCACTAGTATACTGAGTCTGGCGGGGAAAAGGTAGATTCAAGTTTAGATAGCACATGGGGCAAATGGGTAACTGACAGCTTCTCAATCCTGAATATTTTCCCATTTGTGGGATGCTTAAGAAGTTCTCTTTCACCAATGGAGCAGCTTCTTTGCTAGGCTCCATGTGGGGCCATGATCATTAGCTTGCAAAGCAGACACTGTCATCAGATGATGGGAGGATCCCCCATCCATAATAACATAGGAAGACCAACCCAGTAAGCATGGATTTTTATTGGTATTTAAATTAATGTTGATTCAATCAATCCACAAGTATTTTTTAAGCAGACCATATGTACCATGCCTTGTACTATATTCTAAAGATATGAAGGCAAAAACAAAGAAGCAAGTCTCTGTCCTCAGAAAGTTTATGTTCTACCCACTAGTCAGTAAGCATGTAATCATGAACAAAATATAAGCAAAATCAATATATAAATTCAAGATAATTGGGTAGGAGACATTAGCACATTGGGGGATCAGGAAGGGCTTCATGCAGAAGGTGACACAAAGTGAACTTTGAAATGAGCCAAGGATTCTAAGAGGTAGAGGATGTGAAGGGACCATTGTCTGAGCTCTGAAATATGTCCAGAAAGCTTCTTGCACAAGGAAATGCCAGGGGGTCCAAACAGTACTGCTTGTCTTGTTGTGGCAATCTTTCAAAATGCAATTTAGAAGTAGATAAACTAGCCAATTCACAAGTGGCAAGAAGATGAAACATAGTTATGGAAGGCTAAAAATATAACCATCTCCCTGACTGGAGTCATCAAATTGCACAAGAGGTTAGTAAGGTTGTAGTTTTGTTTGTATGGGTTTTGTTTTTTTTAATGTTGATTGGACTTGATTCACCACATCTCAGAAGAACAAACTATGTAATACAAGATGTGCTCAGAAGATTCCAATTGGAACTATTAATTGGAAATAAAAAATTGGGCTCTCTGATTGTGAAGTCCTATTCTCTTTCTACTTAATTGCACTACAAGGCATACTTCAGACCAGAAAATTCGTCTCTATCTTTCCTTTGGAGAAGTGAGGGACTATAAGTATAAAATAAGGAATATGTTATCAGACACCTCAATGTGTCAGTGCGGTTCATTTAAATGTTTTTTCTTCTTTTTTTTCCCCAAGGAAAAGCTCCTTTAGGAGAGTGAAAGAAAAATATATACAGAAATTATGTGAAATAAAATAAAAGGCATTCTTTGCATAATGGGTAGAGAGATGGCCTCAAAATCAGGAAGATGGAGGCTCATGTCTCACCTCTCATATATTCTGGCTGTAAGATCCTGTGCAAGTCACTTTATTTTAACCTCTCAGGATTCTAGACAATTCTCTAAGATGAAAAGTTGCAAAGAAGGTGCCCTAACTGTGTTGATAGAAGGATTTTCCTCATCTAGAAGTTTCCTATACAAATGAAATTACAAGTCCTGTGCCTATCACTATTGTTTTATTAAAATATTAAAATAAATAGTAGCCTAGAGTAAGGTTAAATTTGTTAAAAAGATACTTTACCCAAGCATATTTGGTTGAGATCAAAGAAAACAAACTTCTACATTCAAATATTTCTATGAGAAGTTGGCCTGTATTGAAATATCAGTATAATTAATGATTAGAGACTAAATAATGACATTATGGCATAGAACGAATACTACTAATAGCTAGCATGTATGTTGAACTTTAATATTTGCAAAACACTTTATATATTTTCTCATTTGATACTTCAAATAACCCTATGAGGCATTACTAGTATTATTCCCATTTCATAGATGAAGAAAGTGAGACTGAGTGAGGTTAAGTGACTTGACTAGGGTCATATATTGCAAGATTTGAACTCAGGTCTTCTGATATCAAGTCAGTACTCTGTCCATTGTACCACCTACCAGCTGAGCTTCATGCTGATGGAAGAGATGGAAGGGTTATGATCTGCATGGGAGAAGGAGCATACAAGATGATGCAGTAAAAACAGATCAATTTCAATATTAAATAAATAAAAGAAAATACAAACTTAAGATAAATAATCCCTCCAAACAAAATACAGTTAGCACAACTAGATATAAGCTACACCCTTTCTTCCATAATTTTTGTTTTCATCAATGATTCTGTAGCTATATCTAAGTCTCCTTTTAATTTTGCTCAACTGCTGAGCAGGAGCTCATCTATAAAATGAGAGTATGAATTTGATGTCCAAGGTGACCAATGACAGTCTCTGAAAAGCAGGACTATTCACGGCCCCACAAACCACTGTGTTCAAAGCCCTCTAACAATTTGAGTCATTTTAGCTTATCAGAAGTAGGCACCACAACTCTCATTGCCTTTTTATAAACAAACAAAACAAGAAAGACATTGAGAGACTTCTGAATATTCTGAGTGTTGCTCCCTTTCTTTTAAACTCCTCCATCTCTGACTCTTTTGTGTGTGTGTGATCAAAACAGAAAGAATGTGAAATAAGAAAGTGTTTTTACCTTGCCCTCTGGGTAACTAAGTCACTAATTTAGCAAAGCTGCTATTTTCCCCTTGTCTACACTTCCCACTCTTCTCACTTTCCCCTACCTTTCTTTCAACTAATTAACATTGAGTTTTTCTTTCCTCAAGCAGGCACCACCAACATTTCTATGGTTTCTGAACCAGAGTTCAGCCAATCAACTTCCTTTTCTCAAACCTGGATTCTTAAGGAAATAAAATCATGTTTCTTCTTAGACAGTAGAGGTCCAACAGATAGGAGATTAAGATTGTTTGTTCAGTAGCCCCTGAAAGTAAATCTGTCTTCTAGGGAAAACCGTAGGGTAATACCATGGATCTTGAGAAAACTGTGTAGGACTCTATGAGAAAGGGACTCATCAGAATGACAGAGGGTCAACTGAGACTGCTAGCCATAGCCTATTGTCTTACTTATTTAAAAGCTGATAACATCGCTGAAGCACACACTAGAATGATGAAAGGAGATGAAAACATTGGGATTTCTAATTTTTTGGTTTTTGTTTTCTCCAAAGCAAACTACAATTGCACTTTTAACAATTATATCTTTCAGGGACCCTTAAAAAGAAACAAAAACCCAAATTTTCATATCCTTCGTAGATGGACTAGTTGAGTGTTTTGTGTTTCTGAAATTAATCATGTGCTCCTGTGGTTCCTTATCATCTACACATTTTCCATGCAATCAAATAATTGTTTACCATAGCCAATTGTCATATGGCATAATAAAGGGCTAATGTGGGATTTGGAGTCTTTATTTCTGACATATGGGGAAATCTAGGTATGAGTCACACCCTAGCTTTATTCTGGAGGCTTTCCAAAGAATAAAATTCTGAGGTGGGAGCACATGCAAAGGATTGAAGGGAGGAAGAGAGGGAAGGAAGGAGAAAGGGAGGGAGGGAGGGAGGGAGGAAGGAAGGAAGGAAGGAAGGAAGGAAGGAAGGAAGGAAGGAAGGAAGGAAAGAAGGAAGGAAGGAAGAAAACAAAGGAGGGAGGGAAGGAAGGAGGGAGGGAAGAAGGAAATAAGAAAAAAGGAGAAAGAGAAGGAAAAAAAGGAAGAAGGGAGGGTGGGTGAGAAGGAAGAGGATGTAGGTACAAAAATTTTTACAGCAGCTCTTTATTTTTTTTTTTTTTTGCCTCTGTAACTGTTTCACTGTGTGGTTTTTATTTTTTTTTCTTTTTTTTTTTATTTACTCATTTACTTTTAATTTACAAGATTCAGTTCCACAATCACTTGAGTTTCAGATTTTCTCCCCTCCCTTCCCCCTCCCCCCATGGTAGCATGCAATCATGTATAGGATCTACAGCAGCTCTTTAAATGGTAATCAAAAATTAGAAACTAAGCAGGTGATCTATTGGGGAATGACTAAAGAAATTATGGTATAATGAAATGGAATATTATGCCATAAAAAATCATGAAATGGACAATTTCAAAAGATACCAGGAAGACTTCTATGAATTGATGTAGAGTGGAGTAGGTAGAACTAGGGGTTAACAAGCATTTATTAAATACATACTATGTACCAGATGCTGCAGTAAGCAATGGAAATACAAATACAAGACAACCTTTGCCCTCAAGGAGCTTACATTCTTATTGAAGAAGGCAACACATAAAAAGAAACTGAAAAGCTGGGTAGAAGGGAGTTGAAGGTACCCAGGTCCAGAGTGCAAACTGTAGAGAACTGAGATATGGCTGGCTTGGGAGCCTTCCTTAAATGGAAATTCTTGGAGGAGTCATCCAAAGAGAAAGACTGCAGAAATGAAAGGTATTTCCAAGTTTTAATTCTAGGGCTACAGTGAATTTCCAAAGTGAAAAGGTTTCTAGGACATAGTAGAGGAAATCCAGAGTACAGCCTAGAAAACAATTTATACAATGACAACAACATTACAGAGAAAAACAACTTCAGAACTTTGATAGAACAAAAAACTATACGTGCAAAGCATGAAGATAAAATGCATGACTTACCTCCTGACAGAAAGGTGACAAACTATAAAATGAAGAAAGAGATATACATAATTAGAGACAGCTAATGTGGGAATTTCTTTTGCCAGGCTATGTGGATATATCGAGGGAGAGTTTGTTTGGTTTTTCATTTGTTTGATGAGGGTGAGGGGAGATATAAGTGGTTACTTGTTACTCAAAAACAAAACTATCTTTTAAAATATGAGGCAAAAATCTCCACAAAATAACTCACCTCAGTAACTACTAAACAAACCTCATTAAGGTTCAGAAGAAAAGTTTTCCTTTTTGAAAATCTGTGTAACAAAAATGCCTATAAATAACCTCGAGTCATGGCCAAAGTCCTAGCTCTCACACATGCTAGCTATGTGACCATGATCCAGTGATCCGGTTACAACTTTTCGTTGCTCTAGAAAAATCTCTAAAACCATAAATTTCAGAGAAAATGCTGACTTGTCCTCTTAGTTTCTTCACCTGGAGGCTCTTTACCAATGAAATCACAGGGAGTCCACTCCCAGTTCCTATGAAGGATCATACTAAGGACATAGATCCTAGTGAAATGGTATTGTGAAAATAAATAGTAAAATATATCACTAATGTATTCCACCCTTTTCACTTAAACCACAGCAACAACTACTACTTTGTGTTGATCTGTCTGTTCATGGAAGGAAGAATTTTCTTCTCTTTTTCATTCCTTCATTTCTAATTCATATGTTTTTTAATAAAGTTCTATATACAAAGGCTAAAAATTCAATACAGTACGGAGTGTTTACTGAGAACTACCAGTAGAAGTTACATACATACTACAACACTTACAGTACTATACACAATAACAATAGGAGTTCAGTTGACCTATGTTAAAACACACTATTCAGCTGTCCTACAGGTAAGATGTGATAACAGGCAGAGAGTGGGACAAGATCATTACAATGACTTAAGGAAGAAATGTGACCATGTCATAGAAATACCTAGCAAGGTACATTACAGAGTGAAAATTTAATACCATACAAGAGTCAGATGTCATAGTGAAGATTCAAGTTCTCAAGGGGAAAAGTGCTTTAGAAAAAGGAAGGAAAAGAGAATCAGAACAAGAACGATAAAGGGAAGCTGAGTAAGTCCCTTTTGATCATTAATCATGCGAAATTCAAAAGCCAAGGGATCAGTGCTGAAAAACAAATGAGGTATAGAAGATAACAAAATGCATCTTGAGGTAACTTTCATCAATGTATTTTACAGAGTGTCCCAAAAGGGTTAGTGAAGTTTTAAGCTTTAACAAACCTAAAATTAAAAAATTAAAAGTTTTAATAAAATTTTACTAAAACTTTTGGAATACCCCATACTGTGTTAAACTTCAGCACTCCAAAAGAGCCATGGTTCCACCAATGTAGGTTCTCCTTCCACTGACACAGATCAAAGCCCTCTCTGCCTTTTAGTAGATCATCTTCTAGAGTTACTGTGGCCCACAAATTAATTACATAGTGGATTACCCTCTGAAAATTATAATCTTTGAACTAAGCTGGTTAGTCCTCAGGGAAAAAAAAGACACAGAGTCCACTATTGGGAATGGACTCAAAGTCCTTGAGTTCTATATTATCTCAGGATCATTTTTATAGAACAATTTTATAGCACTTAGTTCAAAAATGGTGAATTGAGATTCTAGGAAAGTAGTCAGTCCTCCCCAGTTATTGAACAGAAACTAATGGACCAACAAGAACTTACAGCAATTGTCCTTGCTTAGAAGGCATCCCAACTTTTAAACAGTAGCACTGGAGATCATGGAGTTTAAATGCACATACTCTATTTCTGTATGATTCTGGTTTCCTCCCCAAGGTAAATGTATTAAAGCTGGCTTTCTACTATTACGTGGAGAACAATGTTTTCAAAAAGCCCACCTTGACACAATCCCAGTGGAGAGTAAGGAGAAGGTTCATAAAATAGATGAAGGGGCAGAAGGACAGATATAAATGGTGACACAGATGTAATTAGAAATTTTTCTGTCCCTTGAAACATGTATGATCATGACAAAGAGCTTACTAAGCCCAATAAAACCTGATTTATACAACTTCTTTTGCTGATTAATGTGGGAACGAAGCTGCCTTCAGAACAAACCTGAAGATTTTCTCTAATAACTTCATAATTCTGCATAGGAAAATAGAGTACAAAACTAATTTTCCATTATTTCTTCCAATTGACAGTTGGGATTTGGAGAGAAAGGAGATTATGGGGAATGACTGAGTGACTATATAGTAGAATCAAAGAAGATGATTCAGCTTTCTGTTCCATGTCTTAAGATTTTGGATTGGGGGGCGGAGCCAAGATGGCAGTGTAGCAGCAGCAACATATAGCAGCTCTCACATAACCACCCCAAAATACCCATAAAATAGGACTCTAAACCAATCCTAGAACTTCAAAACGCACACAAAGATACTTCCCACTAAAGTCAGCTCCGCTATGAGGAACCATATCAGCACTGTGAACCCAAACCAACCTGCCCTGAGGCCGCGGCTGTGCCCCAGGGGCGGCTGGGTGGGAGGAGTGGAGGAGCCTCTCAGGTGAGTGGATTAGCAGCAGCTGCAAGTGGAGATTGCGAAAGGGGGAGATAAGCAGTCCCGCCAAAAGGCCTCCAGAGCGGAAAAGCAAAAGGCAGAGGTTTTGCACCTGCCTCTGCATTGTAGCTTCCCGCCCACGGTCTGCAGACAGCAGGGGGACTTAGCGATTGTTCTCAGGCCAGTGCTCTCACGTTGAGCGGCCTGGATCTGGATCGCCTTCTTGGGTCTCGGTCTTGGAGTCTTCACTATCCAGTCAGCCGGAAGTAATTAGGAAGAGTCCCAGCATCTTCCTGAGAGCTATGGCAGCCGGGAGGACCCCAGCGATTTGGGACAGAGCTTTCCCTTCTGGAAGCAGAGCCCCACAGAGATTTAAAAAAAATCACGGTCTGAACAACCATGAGTAAGAATAAGCATAAGAAGCAAAGTAAGAACAGCGCCCAAACCCCTGAGTCCTTCTTTGGAA
>CM053588.1:90319425-90417468 GCA_028646515.1 Pseudochirops corinnae | reverse complement strand
CCTCAGCCAATCCCCTTCTTCCACATCAACAGGGGCTCAGCCAATCCCCTTCTTCCACATCAACAGGAGCTCAGCCAATCCCCTTCTTCCACATCAACAGGGGAGTTCATGCCTTCTTAACAGTGGGACAGCGTTTGCACCTTCCTGCTAAACTGATTACTATTACAGAACCTAGTCAAATTTAGAGTCAAAATTAAACTTAATATAAGGGAAAATGTCCTAACATTAGAGCTATTCAAAAGTGTAATGGACTCCCTCAGGAAATAATAGATTCTTTCTCTCTGTATGTCATCAAACAAAGGTTAGGCATTTTGTCGTAGAGATTCGTTTTCATGCATGGTTTGAACTAGATGGCCACTAAGGCCCCTTACAGCTAGGAAATTCTGTGATTCTGTGAATGTCATAGACATCATGGCCCTTGATGTCAGCAAAGTATTCGACAATATCTTTCATGTTATCTTTATGGTGAAGTTGGGAAAATGTGGAGTAGAAAATAATACAACTAGATGGAGTCATGGCAAGTTGAATCATAGTATCTAATGAATGAGATTATTAGACCAGTGTCAACCTGCAGGGTTGCATCAAGAGTGCTACCACTGGGCTCTGTCCTTGGTCCTGACATTCTAAAAAGTGTTGCCAGTGATTGGAAAGATGTTGAAAACTCATTTATCAAATTTGTGGATGACACAAAGTTGGTTTAACTAGCTAATTTATTGCAGAATAAAATCAGAACCCTCCTCCCCCCAAAAAAAAATTTAACAGAGTGAAACAATGGAAACCAAAAAAATATTAACAAGATGAAGTTTAGAGTAAAGTTTTCCTCAAGTATAGAAAATCAATTGCATAAATACAGCTTTGGTGAGTGTACGTCTTAACTGAAATTCATAGAAAAAACAGGTGTTTTAGGAAATGGTGTAAAGAAACTGTCAAATTGGTTAAAGTTGGGATTAATCAATAGTATTTATAACAAGAAAGATAATAGTCTCACTGTCCTATGTGATAATTCATAACTAAAGTATTGAGTACATTCTGGGCTCTATGTTTTTGAGGGAACACTAATTAACTGAATATGTCCAGAAGAGACCAAGTAAGATGGTGGAGAGTCTTTAAATTATGTCTCATGAGGATCAGTAGAAGGAATTTCAAATATTCAATGTGAAGAAAACATCTTGGGGAAAAGTGATTGTTTGTAGAATAATCATGTGAAAAGGAAGCCATGTGTCCTACTACTACACCATTCCTGCCCACCTGGAACATCATCCTTCATACTAGACCTCCAGAAATCATGCCCCCAGTCCCTGTTGGAATTAGTCCTCTCTGATTTGGAACCTAGGGCCTTTCCTGATTGATAAATAAATACTTCCATATCTGTGCCAAGAAAACTCCAAATGGGATGATGAAGAGTCAGGCATGACTGAAACGACTGAACAACAACAAATCCTTAAACAGTTTCCCAGCTATTCCACAGACCAACTTTGATAAAAACATGTTCTCACTTTATTTCCCACTCCTATCAAAGACAGAAACAAAGACGTATGGACATCTTTTTTATAGTACCTTACACCATGTAAATTTTGTTTCTCATATAACAGTATATTTCACTAGATGAAAAGCAAAATTAATGGGGAAAATCAAGTCCTTCACTAGAATGTCTTTTCCTAATTTCACCTTTAAGATTTCATATAAACTCTGGTTTTGTTGATGGAAGAACATTTTGGAGATGTTTTATTTTCAAGAAGACATATTTGAAAGTAAACTCAAAATAGAACTGAATTTGGATTCAGAAGATATGGGTTTGAGTCCTAGTTCTTCCACTTAACTAGTGTTAGAATCTTAGGATCATAGATTTAGAACTACAAAAGATCTCTGTGGTCACTAATTCAACCCCCTTACATCACAGATAGGAACTTCTACGTGGTGCAGTGGATACAGTGCTAAGGCTGGAGTCAGGAAGATTCATCCCCGAATTCAGATTCCGTCTCAAACACACTAGCTATATGACCCAGGGCAAATCATTTAATCCTTTTTGCCTCAGTTTCCCCATCTGTAAAATGAGCTGGAGAGAGAAATGGCAAACCATTTTAGTATCTTTACCAAGATAAATTCCAAAAAGGGTCATGAAGAGTCATACATGACTGAAAAATGACTAAACAATTGAATTTACAAACCCAGGAAAATCATGATTGCCCAAAGTCACAATATAGTATGTGACTTCCCTGGGTCTCAGTTTTCTCACTTATATAAAGGGGAAAGTAATGCTTGCACTACCTGCCTCAAATGGACATTTGTCCATCACAAAGAAAGTACTTTGTAAAACAAAACACTGTAGATATATGTTGTTATTATTATTGCTACCCTTATATCACTAAAGAATTATTAAGATCCAAATCATAGGATCATTAAGTATCTTAAATTAGTTCTTTTCTGAAATTCAACAAGAAAATGAAGACCTCTTCCTTATTCTTCATCCTTCAACTTATCAAAAAAATTAAAAAGAGAGATTTGACTAGACTAGAATAGGTGATAATTAATTTCTGACTCCTGACTTTGCTGACTATATAACTCATTGAAGCAATCCATTAGCAAGTCTGACTAATGTTTCAAGTGTAAGTTCCTTTGAGGATAAGATCTGTATAACTTTTTCTGAGCCTTTCAGTGATGACCACTGGATAACATGTCTCTACAAGGTCTAAGTCAACAAGTCATTATGGTTACTGAGAAATACTCAAAGATAAAAGATTTCAAGTTAGCTATAGCTGCACCAGTGAGTCAACACATAGACAAAGATGTTTTCTCCCATGTCATAAATGTTCTTCACTATCACTCATAAAGAAGATACTTCTACAGCAGTCTTCATTTCCTCATTTTCTTTTCTCTCTCTTCCTTTCCAGGATGGAACCCATAATTCCATTTGTGTGGAGGACGTCCAGTGTGGAAACTCTCTCCACCATTGTAGATCTACAGCTCTCATTTAGCAATCCATTCAGGCCATCTTACCATCTACCCTGCTCCTGAATCAGACTTCTGCTCATAGAGATCAGTACTCTCCAGACCAGACCTACAAAAATCAGTTTTTCCAGTCCCTGGGGAAGTTAAACACCCCAACCTGGGGCTGTGTGGTCCAGATTGGTGAATGAGAGAATACAAACTCACCTAGCCCACTATGTAGTCAATTAAAATTGTGTGTTAAGTACCTGCCATGTGCCAAGCATGGAGCTAAGTGTAGGGAATACAACAAAAGAAAGAAGGTAGCCCTTCCTTTCACAAAATTCATAGTCAAATAGAGAAGACATGTGATCAGCTATGTACAAACAAGATTCTACGTACAGGATAAATTGGAGATAATCAACAGAAGGAAAACACTAATGTTAAGGAAGATTGGGAAAGATTTCTTGTAGAAGATGAGATTTTTTTAGCTGGAAATTGAGGAAGTCAAGGGAGCCAAGGAGTGAAGATGAGGAAGGAGAGAATTCCCAATATGGAAAGAGGTAGAGAAAATGTACAAATATATGTAATTTCAGATCACACTGCTCCACATTCTGATCAATCATTCACCCAGGCCATTCTACCATCTGCTGTACCCCTGCACACATACTCCCAACCCCCACTTTGAGAACAATAATCAAATCACTAAAACCAGTTCTTCTGGGGAAAGTTTGTCATTTGAATACTTTATACATCAACTCACCATTCCTGATTCTCAAAACCAAAATTATATGTTTTGTCATCTCCTTTTCTAATGAAATGCCCTTGAAAGCAATCTCTCTTCTCCCTTACTCTATATTTCAAAATCTCTCTACGTCATCCACCATTCTCTTCTCCTCTACCCACTCTCTGAGGGAGAAATAAATAGCCCTTCTCCTGAAGACCAATTCATATGCAGTCCCTGTACTATCAATCCCATCACTTCATCACCTCTGGCAGATTGCCCTCACAATCATTTCTTCTTTCTCTTTCCCTTCTCTCTTTCTCACTCTCTCTGACTTCATCGGCTCACATTGGTTCAATTATCTCCATATACATTACTCACAGATCTATATAGCCAACCCCAGTTTTGCTCTTTATCTATGGGACATTTTCATCTGAATTTCCCACAAGTATCTCCAACTCAGTAAGTCCAAAAAAGGATTAATTTTCCTCAAAAATACATACTTCTTTATTTCCCTATCTCTGCTGAGAATATCACCATCCTTCCAGTTATTCAGTTTTACAAACCTTGAAGTCATCTTAAAGTCTTCAATCTCCCTCATCCCACATAAATAATCAGCTGCCAAGCCTTGTCAATTCTACATTCACAACATCTTATGTATCCATTACCTTCTCTCCATTCACATGCCCACCGCCTAAGCTCATGCCCTTATCACTTCTCTCCTTGACAATTTCAATAGCCTCCTAATTGGTGTCCCATATTTCAATCTCTTCCCCCCTCCAAATATCCTGCAAACAGCTATCAATGTGATATTCCTAAGGCCTTGATCTAATCAGATGATTCACCTGCTCAAAAAGCTCCAGTGATCTTCAATTACTTCTAGGATGAAAGGCAAACCTGTCTGTTTGGTATTTAATGCCCTTTAAAAAAAAAATCTGAGTTCAGTACACTTTTCCAAAGCTTCTTATACAATATCCCCATTCAAGCACTCTTCATTCCAGCCAAAATGGCCTGTTTGCTTCTCATAATACAGTGTTCCATCTCCCATTTCTATGGCTTTTTAGAAATAATCCACCTTTCCTAATATGAAGGCCTTTCTCACTTCCATCTCTTAGAATCCTCACATTCCTTCAAAATTCACCTCTAGTATCACATCCTTTCCTTATTACCTCCACTTCTGTTGCCTTATTGTTCAATCATTTAGTCATATCCAACTCTTCATGGTCCCATGAACCATAGCACACCAATGTTCTCCATGGGATTTTCTTGGGAAAATACTGGAGTGGCTTGCCACTTCCTTCTCCAGTAAATTAAGGCAAACAGAGGTTAAATGATTTGCCCAAGGTCACACAGCTAGTGAGTGTCTGAGGCGAGATTTGAATCTTTCTGACTCCAGACCCAATGCTCTATTCACTGCACCCCTTAGCTGCCTCTTGTGAGTACCCACCCCAAATTTACCTTGCTTTTATTATGTATGAGTTGTATATCTACTTGTGTTTTACATCTTATTTTCCTGAATAAAATCTCTGAGGGTGAGTTTTCATTTTTGTCTTTGTACATCCAATGCCTAGCATAGCTTCTGACACATAGTAGGCACATTACAAAAATGTGCTTATTGATTGATTAATTGGGCCTGGCTCCTACTCTTCCCAGAACTGTCTTCAGCCAACACAATTGTATAGATAATAGGAAAGCTTTCACAGTTGATGCTGGAAACGGCTATTTCTAATACCACATTCATAAAACTAGGAGAGGAAAAAGGCTACACAAATTGGCACTTCTTACAGTAAATAAGCATGGCAGCTACAAAGTTTGGATCTTCTTAGGATCTTCTTCATTTTTGAATGCATTAATGTGTTTTCCTTGTCCTGCAAAGGTTACTGGGGGGAAGGAGAATTGCCTTACTGTGCTGTCAAATTATCTGAAATCTAGGTGGTCATTGTGCCACTGGGGAATAGGAATTCATACTTTCTGAAATCATGCTTTCTCTAATCCCAGGGTATCATGCATGAGGAGTGTTAGAAGACTGACAGTACACAATAAGATTTGGGAGGGGGTCTGACACTTCCTTTCCTTATCTTTCTGTCTTTACTGCCTTATCTTTCTTTTCTCTATTTTCTAACAACAGAATATCTCCTGTCAGGGGTAGGCCTTCTTTATCTTTCTTCCTTTCTTTCATTATCTTCTTTCTCTCCTTTCACTCATAAAGGAACAGCATAAATCAAGGTTGTAGGATCTCCTGATAACTTAAATTGGGTTTATTTTGGATCCCAGTGGCTTCCATGTCACAAGCATTAACTGGAGTTCCCTTACTTGTGAAAGATATCAACAGGAAGGAAAACCACCTCAAAAAAAAAACAACCCTACCTATGCTATGAATCTCCTCTTCCTATAGCTCTTACCTTGTACTCAGAAGCTTGATAATTTCATTTTATTCCACAAATATTCACTAAATACCTACTATGTTCAAGGTGTTGTGACAGGTATTGGAAAAACAGACAAAAATGGAAACAGTCTTCAAAGACCTTATGGAACATGTGCATAGATACATAAATGCAAGGCAATTTGAGGAGGGAGAAAACGCTAACAAGAGAACTGAAAAAGGAAAGTATTTGCTTAGGAGCTGGTAAGTACCTGGCTGAGGAGCTCTTGTTCTATTCTACAATTAAGAAATGAAATAGCCCACAGTCTTATGGGGCTTATATCCTACTGGATCTTTCATGCTAAAGGTCTAGGTAACCTTTTGATGTGTTTTTCCTTAAATCCCTAAATTATCTTTTATGCCAGTTGGTTTTCTGTATCCATCTTTTTCCAAACAGCAGGATTTCAATTGGAAGCTAGTCCTGAAGGACAGAAATGAAAACAACTTCTCAGCCTTCCTGTTTCAAGGATTTCAGTGTTAGTCTGTTTTCTAAACCATTTTCCAATCCCCCTCTAACAAGTCAGCATGGTACCAAGGGATTTATTTCCAGGTCATGAAGATTGATGTTTCATGAAGCCAGAATTGGAAATAAACAAACAGTGAGTATCTTTGGTTAGCTTACTGAGAAGGAAATAGCACAGCTCACCAGCCAGTGACCAGGTAATGTGTCCTCCTCCGTCACTGTAGGATCTGTCCAAAGTCTGAGACCATTAGGGAACATTCTGTTTGCCACAGCTCCCTTTCATGTCTAAGATAATCAGCCCCAAATTGATGATTCACTTAGGATCATGTTTCCTAGTTCAAAAGTTCAGTTTCTTAACAGAGCAACTTACTCCATTTGAAGACGGCCTTCAAAGGGCCCACAAGGAGCTCTGAGAGCTCATCCTGGCCTGTGCAGTCATTTTACACTTCCTTTGTATGCTGCCCTCTTTTCTGCCCTTTTTGGCACTAACTGCATCATATGAAAAGGGTTGTACATTTTATGTTTGAAAAAGAAACACGAATAAGATTTTCACTCATTAATATGCATAGCAAAATGTAATTTGTGATTTCATGCTCAGGTACTAAAGTATCTGAAATGTGAATCATTTTTCAAACACAGATGGACAAAGAGAAAACTAAGACCTTTCATCTTGGTTCTGATTCTTCCATTGTATTTCTTCAAGTATGATCAAAAACTATATATGAGTCTTCTAATGGAAGTGCCACTTCTATCTTTTAAAAGAGGAATTTGCTTTTTTTGTTAAGACTGAACTTTGCATAAGCTAAGTGCTGGCCTGTAGAAAATGAAAGAAAGAGGAGGAAGACAGAAGGGAGGAAAAGGAAAATATGGAAAAGAAGGAAAAGGAGAAAGGGAACAACAGGGGACGAAAAAGAAAATGATGAAAGGGAAGAGAAGAGAGGGGAGGGAAGGAGACGGAAGGCAAGAGTTCTCTACTGATAATATTAGTGACTGTTACCCATTTATCTCCTAAAAGAAGAATGTGTCTAAATAGATACTATAGGATAGTAGCAGAAAAGGGAAATATAGAAGAATGTAGTCATAGGATAGAAGGAGGAAGAAAAGGATGTTAGTGAAATGGAATCAGTTAATCAGGAAACAATGATTAAATGTCTACTAAGTTCTAGACACTGTGCTAGATGCCAGGCCTAAAAGACAAAAGTGAAAGATTCCCTGCTCTCAAGGAGCTTGCAATCTAATGAGGGAAAAACAATACACAAGCTAAAAATGAGAAAAGGGAGGTGGGAGCAGAACATGACTGAGCCTGGGCCAAAGGAAGGTGGAGAATGAAGAAATGGCTTAACTTGGGAGTTCTTTGCTCTACTTTTCAACCCTCCAAGCAGAGGGGTAAATGGTACTGAGGATACTGATGAGGTGGATATGGAGATAAGAAAGAGAGGGAATAATAAAGATAAATCAGAAAAGGCAGGAGAAGATGGAAAATACAGGAGAGGAGAAAAAGAAAAGGCTTTCTGACATGTCTGTGGAATAGAAAGGAGTATGTATGAAAGAATGACCTTGTCTCCACGTGTGGACTTCTTGGTATAGTTATAGCTAATCTTTCAAATGGAGTCCCAGCAGTCTAAGTAGGACATAGAAAGACTGCATCAAAAAGAACAATAAAACTGTAACCGATTTGAATCACGACTATAAAGACATCCTGAGGAAAGACTGACTCATAATCTAAATAGAAAAGAACACCATTAGTAAATCCTTGGCATCTATGTAACAAGAGGAGAGAGCTTAGCAGCCCCATAAACAATCTAATCCCAAAAGAATTGGTTCAAACCCCTACTATGGGCAAAGCACTATCCTGGATGCTGGCGATATGAGGACAGAATGAAAAATAGCTTCTGCCCCCCAAGGAACTTAAGCATATCCTACTGGATAAATAAAATGTGTAAAACAAATAATTATATAGATAATAATTTGAGGAGGGAGGGAACACGAACAACTAAAAGGGATTAGGACAGGCTTCCCCTATGACATGGCATATGAGTTGAGCCTGGAAGGGATTCTAAGAGGTTACAGTAGGGAAGCGGGGCATTTCAGCCATTTGGTCCAACCTTTGCAAAGGCACAGAAACAGAAATGGAGTGACAATTTCAGGGAATAGCAAACATTAAATACAGAAAAAGATGACTAGAAGATGCAACAAGCCCAGAAAGTCCAGACTGTGAAGGGTTTTAAAAAGCCATATGGAAGATTTTGTATTTTATCCTAGAAGCAATAGGGAACTAATAATGAAGGATCTTGAATAACAAAATAACAGTCCTATATTCTATCGCCATAGACTTTTGTGATCATTATACAGAGGAAGAAGTCCAAAGCCCAGGTGAAAAAAGACCCTTAGGCTCAGGTTTTAATCTGCCCATTTGTTAATGGAGTGAGTATGTTATGCCACAGTCTGTTAAGGAAGTTACTGTGATGCATTTTTCTCTTTATAACCCTCTAAGAGAAAAAGGAAGAGAAGAGTAATACTCACCAGTTTCTATATTCTAGTTTTCATTCCGTCCTCCCAATTTCCAAAAAAAAATTCCTTTGTTTAAGCTGGTTTAGGATTGTGGCAACCAAGCATGAGAATATTGTTCTATAAGATCATCATGTTTTGTAGGAAATTGGAGCTATGTTCCACTGTGCTGTCCTTTGGAGAAACTAGTGCATTTTTGATCATGTTTTCCTATGTATGAACTTCTAGAAAAGAAAAAGAAAAAGAAAGTATCACAAAATGATGCCTTTCTTAAACACCCAATAATTGAAAAGGTACACAAAATTATTTCGATTAAATTTCTAGGGTCTTCTAAGTATGAATGCAAGGGTTCTTTCAATGTGTTCAATTTGATAGTCATGTACCCTCTCTTGCAGACAAAAGCCCCATACCTCCATGGGGATCTTGAATCCTGGTGGTAGCTGAGACTAGTTTTTACTTTTTCCCTGAGAGAGAGGTCACAGTTTCACAGTTTGGAAATAGATGCATTAAACAAATTAGCTTTCTCTGGTGTACAAAGAGGATAATTAATCTTAGCCATATACCCCAAAAGAAAAAAGATGTAACAAGCAGATGAGGAAACAGAATGAAAGTTTACTCTCCCAAGGCTATAAAAGACCTGTGCACAGAACTTAGGTACCCACATGTCTAATGTAGTCATTCTTGTCCCCTATGAAGATTAATGCCTTTTGTCTTGCAAGCAAAAGCTATTTTAACCAAGCCAAATGTGAGTGAACTTGAGCTTTCAGATCAAATAAATTAACACATGATTATTCATCTTATAAAAGGACAATGTCCTCTCCCTCCTCAAATAACCATATATTTATATGTTGAATCCACAAACGTTGCCCAGTAGAAGGTAAGCTCCTTGAGGTCAAGTGCTAGTTTTCACTTTTATCTTTGTTTCATTAGCTCCTAGCACAGTAGCTTGTGCATAGTATGTGCTTAATAAATATTTGCTGAATTAAATCAAGCTCATTTAAAAGAATGAAGTCCCCTAGTATATCTAAAATAGAATTAAAATTCTGTTTCCCCAACATAACCATTCAGTAATCAGTTATGATCTATTATTCTTTATAATATTTCTTGCATGCAAAACTTCTTTTCTATTTCTCTGCTGCCCACCGTAGTCCAAACACTCAATTTCTCATGCCTAAAATTTGCAATACATTTTATTTTATATGTACATATATGTATGTGTTTGTATGTATGTACCAAGAAGTGCTCTAGTTTCCATTTTAGTGGTTTCATTCCTTTTGCGTTTCTCCCATTGCTTTTGTTCTCTTGGGTTCCCATAGCTTTATGTCACAGTGATTTCTATTTTAGCATTTTGTTCTAAGTTTTTACAAAAATTAAAGACAAACCTATTAAGATCTATTCTTTTCTGACCTGTTTATTCCTAACAAGATAAATATTAATTGAGCTCCATTTCTGAAAATGAGTATGAGTTCCATTAGGTCAACCAAAAGCTTTCTAATACTCCTGATAAACAATTAAAAGCATTTCCACTACTAAAATACTATAAACCTTTGTGCTTATAATGTTGATTTTATTCAGAATTATATAAAGTGACCATACCCTCTGAACCAGAAGTTCTACTGCTATGTATATGCCCCAAGGAGGTCAATGACAAAGAGGAAGGCTCCATATATGCTTAAATATTTTAGCATAGAAAATATATGGGATAATTTTTGTAGTAGCAAAGAAATAGAAACAAAACAGATATCCATTAATTAAAGACCTTATAAATTGTGGTATATAATTGTAATCAAACATTACTATGCATAACAAGCAATGAAGGTGGCTTCCAGGTCACATGACCAGCAAACTAAAGGAATAAACAGTTTCTCTGTTCCTAATGACCTCTCCACATCTCAACATCTCACATCTATGAATAAATAGTGCAAGGCAAAGGAAAGTGAATCAACACCTGATGAGGCAAAAGATCCTGTAAATTCCTAAGAGAGCGCAGAAACATACCAGTATGTTCCCAAATGGTTTAAAAGAGAAATATGAATTATGGAAGCAGAATTTATTTCCTACTGAGCAGAAATAATCAGTAGAATATAAAAGCATAAATCCAATATGAGAAAAGTGTAGAGAGAGAATAACTGATAATCTTTTTTTCTCTGGTGAGAGGGGGTACTTACCACTGATGAATTTTCCTATGGGGAAAGAGAGATTCTTCTATAAAAGGAAAATGTGGACCTTACAATGGTTAAAAATCTTCAGGGATTTTGTACTTAGGAAGATCACTCAATCTGCCTCAGGACAAGAGGAATTATAGCTCCTGGAGCCAACTGGCACCCAGAGGAGAAGGAGGGAATGGGACCAGAGCCCATCTGTGGCAAATGGGAGGAAAATTTACCAAGGAGAGGACAGAGAAAATTAATGAACTACAAACTGGGGACACAGGAAAATTACTACAACGATCTCTTTCACCTCCATGAATTGATATTTCTAAGATAGGGACAATAGAAAAGGGAGGCCAAAGAGCAAGATCTACAAGGTAATAACATAGAAATTGTTTGGAAGAAGAAATTTAAGACAGATAATTTAAAAGCATTGATTTCAAGAGGAATACAAAAACTAAAGGAGAACTAAATAAAATAGGGGCAATAAATCAAGGAATAACAGTAAGCATACAGAAAGGGAAGGTAAATAATGAAAAGAAAAAGGAAATTTTTTTTAAAGATGGAAAATAACAATTTAAACTAACAACAAATCAAACAGAAGAGAGGAAAGGAAGGAGAATTTATTTGACTACTTAACTGAGAGAGAGGAAAATAGAGAAGAATTAGATAAATAGATGAAAGTAATAAAAGAGACAATTAAGTTAAGCAAAATTCCCAAACTGGGGAAAGGGATAACAAATGGGAGGGGTAAAGATGAGAAGAAAATGAGTGTCACCTTAAAAAAAATTCAGCTAAAATGACTGAAGAGACAAAATGTCGTCTTTATAGAGGAAAAGGGAGAAAATCCTAATTCTGATGAAAATCAATTTAAAAATGTGAATCTCAACTTTAAATGTGAATGGATTTTATGAAGAACAGTGACGGGTTGAATAAAAATCAAAGAATTTCACAATCTGTTGCTTACAAGAAACATCCCTAAAATCTTTACACACATAAAATAAAAATTAGGGTCTTGAAAAATTTACCATCAAATGAATAAAGAAAAAGGAGTTGAAGGTGTAAATGTGCCATCAGAAAAAAGCAAAACAAAAATTCACTACAAAGAAAGAGATAAATAAGAACATTATATTGTATTGAAAAGAGCCATAGATAACAAATCAATATCAATACTAAATTCAAATGCTCGAAATTTTTTTTTCAAATTCACAAAGGAAAAATTAACTGTATTTTAAGAAGACACAGATAGTAACAATAGTTGAATGAGATTTCAATGTCCCTCTCTCAGATTTGGACAAGTTCAATGGAAAATAAACAGAAGGGAATGTATAGAATTTAACAAATTGCTAGATAAAGTAGAGCTAAAAAATTTATATCATGCTCTAAATGATATTGCTAAAAAATATACATATTTCTCAGCACCACACAGAACATTTTTTACAAAAAATTAAAATGTATGAAGGCAAAGAGAATGTCAAAAAGCACAAATAGTAAAGATATCCTTTCCATAGTATAATGAAATAAAAATAGTAACCAGTTCAGAGAGCACCAGTAAAAGAAAAAAAAACACAGACTCCCCTGGAGATTTAACAATAAAATCCTAAATAATTAATAGATCAAAGATGTTATTGTTGATCAATCATTTTCAGTTGTGTCTGACTCTCCATGATCCCTTTTGGGGTTTTCTTGGCAAAGATTCTGGAGTGGCTTACCATTTCCTTCTTCAGATCACTTTATAGATGAGGAAACTGAGGAAAATAGGGTTAAGTGACTTGTCCAGAGTTATACAGCTCATAAGTGACTGAGACCAGATTTTAACTCAGGAAGATGAGTTTCCCCCAACATTCTATCCATTGCACTACCTAACTGCTCTACAAATAACAGAAACAATTAATAAGACATGAAAGAAAATGATAATGATAAAACAGCATAAATTTTATGAGATGCAGCTAAAGCAATCCTCAAGAGAAAAATTATGCCAGCATATTACCAAAATAGAAAAAATGAATACACTTTTTAAAAATTTAAAAGGTAAGAAATAAAAATTCAAAAGTAAACAAAAAAGAGAGATATCAAAAATTAAGGAAGAAATAAACAGAACCTCCCACACACAAAAAAAACTTAAAACATAAAAATAAAACTAAAGATTGGTTCTTGGAGTGCCTAGGTGATGCAGTAAATAGAGCACTGGCCCTGGAGTCAGGAGGAACTGAGTTCAAATCCAGCCTCAAACACTTAACACAAAAAACTAGTCGTGTGACCTTGAGCAAGTCACTTAACCCCAATTGTCCTGCCTTCCCCCCTCCAAAAAGCAAAGAGAAAAATTTAAGATGACAGAAAAATCGATAATAGCATATGAACAAAGTGAAATCACAACACAAACAGGAAAAATAAAAGATTTATCTAAACCAACTATGCACAGTTATATGCTAACAAAACAAAAACACAAAAGAGATGAATACCTTAAGAATATAAAATTCTGGCAGACCTGAGAGCAGACTACAGCAAAGTGAGAAGGAGCCCCAGCCAGCAGACTCACCTACCCCAAGGGCGATTTGAAGCAATCTCACAGCAGATTGGAGGATCAGTCAAAGCTGGGTAAGAGAGTGCAGGGCCAGCAGCAGTGACAGCAGCTTCTCCTGGGGCTATCAGCCCACAGCCTGGAAGTTTTAAAATCACCTACCTGAATTTCCAGAAGCCAAGATGGCAAAGTAAACCCTAGCTGCTCCAATTCCCCCTCCCTGACCTAGAAAACCCAGAGATAAATGTCCCACCCAAAATAAAATCCTTAAATAGTGGAAATAGCTTCAGGCTTAGGAGTCACTGAGAAAGGGTATAACTGAGACATTAAGGAATCTGAAGTGAAGAGTGGGAGGGGTCCCAACAAGCCCCACCTCAGCTAACAAGCAGGAGCTCCCAAAGCCCAGGGTGGTGGAGCTAATAAGCACTAACAACACAAACCCAGGTGGGCCTTTGCACCACCAGAGGAACCTGCAAGCATCAACTTTGCTGGCTACAAGCTGCTGAGCCTACCGGAGCTGCAGCCCAGGGGCATAGAGGCAGAAATCTGAAGTTGCCAGACCACCCCTACCCCACAGATTACTGTGAGCCTCAGGGTCACTGAGGGAAACATTGGGAATTCTGGCCTTGGCCTCAGTCTAGAAACCCAGAGGCTATAGCACACAAAGTCAACAGCCAGGCCTGTAGCTCCCAGCCTGAGTGAAGTCAGGAAATAGGCAATCACAATGGGTAAGAAGGAAGCTGAGAAAGCAAAAGCAAGAAAAACAATCCGATGTTATCATAATGCACAAGAACAACCAAATACAGAGGACAACATGGACTCTATACACTTACACTTGAGACCACAAAAGGAAATAAGAATTAGTCTCAAGCCCAAAAAGCATTCTTGGAGGAGCTCAAGAAAGATTGTTAAAAAGCCAAATTAGAGAGGCAGAAGATAAATTTAAATCTACAGTGACCAAATCAGAGAAAAAAAAAATCTCGCTGAAAAAAACAAATCCTTAAAAAGTAAAATTGGTGAACTGGGACAGGAGGTTCAAAATCTAACTGGAGATTTCATTCCCTAAAAATGAAAACTGAATACATGGAAAAGGACCTTCAAAACCTAACCAAGGAAAATAATTTACTGAAAATTAGAATCAGTCAAATTGAAGCTAAAAACTCTATGATGCATTAAGAGTCAGTCAAACAAAACATGACAATTGAAAAATTAGAAGAAAGTGTAAAATATCTCACTGGAAAAATAATTGACCTGGAGAACAGAATTATTGGTCTACTGAAAAGCCATGATGAAAAAAGCAGCCTGGACAAAGTTTGCAGTTATTAAAAGGTCATTTTAAATTTCCCAAAAGTTATCCAACTTGTTCTCCTCTTGTTAAATTCTAGATTCAAGTAATTGTCCATTTTCAGTGTCTGTACATGGCATGTATTCTTGGTGAACAAACTCTATAGGTTTTCCATTTAATTGCATATCATATTCTGGTGAAAGGCATTCTTCACCCAGTTTATTTTTTCCCACTCAACCACATTCCTCTGGATCTCTTCAACATGCCCCAACATCACATCAGCCTTGGTATTTATACCTTATCAATGCCCTTGCACCTGGAACCTCTCTTTTTGGAGAGCAGAGAGGACTTCTCTCCAAATCTCTATTTAAGGAGTGCACCTCAGTCGGTCATCTCTTCATTTCCCATTTGGTTCACTCCTGTAGACTTCTCCATCTTGCAAACAATCCAGGGGCTCTTTCAAACTTCCTTTTGCATGTTGTTCCCCCCCCCCCACTAGATTAAAAGAGACTTTCTTTTTCTTATTTGTATTCCCACTATCCCTAACAAAGCACCTGGCATATGGTAGGCATTTAACAAATGTTTGTTAACTGACTGACTACTTAAGACAAAATTTTCAGTGATAAATCATATTTAGGAAACTCTATACTGTTTCCCAGCTTGCCAATAGAAGAATGTTACATGCAAATAGTAAATAGGTAGGACCTCACTGTGCCCATTTTACTCTGTACTGGACCTCCTCGATGACAGTGGCAAACACCACTGGAAAACTTCTCCCTGATTTATGTTTTGCTTGGTATCAGAGGGTTGTCAAACAAAGTTGTTTTTGTTGGCAGCACTAAATACGCATGATCATTTCTTGGCACATACACATCACAGAGACTAGTGCAATCATTTCAAGTAATTTTGCATGATTTGTTTTTCATCTATGCCTTGGTGATATCTTATTAAGGGATATCATTTGTGAAAACCTGATCGTACCTTTCCAGTTGCCTACAGAATGAATTGGTTAGGTTGGATCTTTTCCCAAGCTTTCTTTAAAATTTGTCATTTCTTCAACAGCTCTTGCTGTTTTGTGAAACAATATCACTCATCATCTTCTCCTGGTCCTCACCAAAAAATTTTACAAACAACCTTATATTCAAAAGTTGTGGTGCCTATGGTCACCATAATAGTCTTCTCAACAAGGAAATCAGGATTTTGCTGACTATAACTTGCTAGCTGACTAGCTATCTTTCTCTTTTCAGTATGGCAATTGACTTATAATAGTTTAATTTTTTAGGAAACTCATATACCTATAATCATAATTCATGTCCATTCTATATTTATTTCTCAAATTTTCAGCAACACTATATCTCTTAAATAGATCGTATTAGAGAGGTTTTTAATTGCATGCCACACAGTTTTATTGTTCTTGTTCTTTCTTCCAACTTTGAATTAATTCTAGTCTTTGTGCTATCAAGTCCATGGTCTAACTATATGCCTCATTTGAGAATTACTCCTATATCAGTAATCATTTTCTATCCATTAAAGTACAATCCATTTGATTTTTCCAACAATGTTTGTTGTTTGCCAAATACAATACCTCAATTATTTTCTTGAAGAAAATAATCATGATATGTATATGTATGCCTAAAGTTTCTATATAATCCATAAGCCTTTGGAACACCTCATTCCTTATTCTAGGAATATAGTTTCCAAAGCATTTTTTTTGTATCCTACCCTATTTTGTATTGAAGTCATTACATATCAAAATGTATGTTAGTTCAATTTCGAGGCTCTTTTAAAAAAAAAGATTCTTCATGGCATTTGTGTATAGCCTCATCTTCTATAGCCCACGTTGCTGAATAAGCTGCAATTATGTTTATAGCATTTTTATTTTCCTCAAACAATTCTCTTGAGTACCATTATACAAGCTGACCAAATGGTGTTTTCTGTTTCCTTTGGATGTACGATAAAACCAGCTCCTCCAAATTCTGCATTTGTCTCTCCAAAAAGAACCTGTGAATCCTTTATCTTCAATTTCCAAATATAATAATAGCTCAAATAGACCAGGAGGAAATGCCAAAATGTCAGAGTAGAAGGAAAAAAGTACAGTGAACTCTCAAAGGGAAGAAAGGAAGGGAAGAGGAGAAAAAGGGAATGGAGAGGAAGGGAGGGGAGTGGAGGAGAGGGGCAAGGGAAAGAAAGGAGGAAGGGAAGGGGGTAGGGCAGGGGAGGGGAGGGAGGGAAGGGGTTTTCCCTATTACCAAACAGATCTAGAAAATAAATAAAATCTTAAAGAGGAAACCAAGAAAAAGTCATAATGAGTGAATTTTGCCACCCAGGTCAATGTAGGGAGATAGAGAAGTCTATCAAGAGAGGGGACAGGGTCTGGCCAAGAACAGAGCACTCTAGCACCCAGGGAGAGAGATGCAAAACCTTGTCCAAACAAAAAACTCCAAGAAAAAAAGAATGGACCAAACAGAAGCCAAGGTCAGCTAGGTGGTGCAGTGGATAGAGTGCTGGTGACACAAAAAGAGACAAAAGACAATTCCTGCCTTCAAGGAATTCACAATCTAATGGAAAAGACAAGCAAACTAATGTGTATAAATAGACTATATACAGAATATATAGGAAATAGTTAAAAGAGAGAAGATATTAGAACTAAGGGTTTCCTGTAGAAGATTCAATTTTAGCCCAGACTTTATGGCAGCTAGAGAATGCAGCAGATAGATATAAGGAGGCAGAGCATTCCAGACCTGGGGGAAAGGGGGTGACAGTCAAAGAAAATGCCAGGAGCCAAGAAATGTAGTGTATTATTCATGGAACATCAAGGAGGTCACTGTGATTGGATCAAAGAATAGGTTGTGAGAAGTAAGGTGTAAGAAGACTGGAATGATATAAGGAGGCTATGTTATGAAGGGTTTTGAATGTCAAATAGAATTTTTAAAATTTTATTCTGGAGGCAATAGGGAGCCACTAGGGTTTATTGAGTAAGGGGAGGGTATGATCAAACTTGCACTTTGGGAAAATCACTTCAGTGGCTGAATGGAGGATGAATTTTAGTGGGGAAAGACTTGAGGCAGGCAGACCTACCAGTGAACTATTGAAATAATCCATGAATGGAAATTATAAGGCTTTGCACAAAGGCGGCAGCAGTGTCAGAAGAAAAAAAGGGGCCATCTCTATACCCCAAACTATGCTTCATATTCTATCCACTCATTTGTCCATCCACCATGGATATCTCCTAGTCAACAACCCTGCTGCCATATGTATCTCCCAGACATGACTCTGGGAATAGTAATTACATCAATACTACTTCTGCTTCTGGAAAGAGTGTATCAATTGATTCCCTATGATTCCACTTAATATCTTTGTGACTTCCCAATAACCTCCCCTGGATATTGCTCTTCTATAGATCTTGTCTTCCCATATCATGTAAACTCCTTGAGGGTGGAGACTGTCTGGCTTTTGTATTTTTATCCCGAGAGCTTAGTGTAGTGCCGAGCACATAGAGCTAAAGATTTTCATTCATCCATATTGAGCTTCCAATCCACTGAAACTACCAAGTCCTTTTCACTTGAACCACAACTTCCCCATATTGTAGGCAGGCAATTCAAACCCAGATCTTCCCAGCTCCAACACATGCACCCTATGCACTATACCACACAGCCTTCTTATTCATACTCATGTTAAATTCCATTTCATTGCACTTGTGTCAAAAAAGATAGAACTGACATAAAACTTGAAATTAGAATGTGTCATTTTATATTTCCAACACTCAGGTAAGTTGAGGTTTTAGAAAGGAAAACAATCAACCATATTTTAGTAAGAGTGGAAAGGATGTGTGAACACATAGGCTTTTCCCTAGTCATAAAGGAAGTCATTATAGCCTCTGGGTGGAATATTGAGATTCTCTGTCTCTTTCTCTTTGTCTCTGTTTCTCTCTCTTTCTGTCCTCTTTATCTATGTTTCTGTTTGTCACCTTCTCTCCTGTCTGTCTGTCTGTCTGCCTCTCTATCTATCCATCCATCCATCCATCCATCCATCCATCCATCTATCTATCTCTATCTCTCTTCTTGTGACCATGTTAAAGTAAAGGACCCAAAAAAGCATTTCTGTCTCTTCTAGTCAACAGCAGCCATGCTTCCCTTCCTCTTCTCTTCCTCCCTTCTCTTTCTTCTCTGGTGGCTACCTCTGGTCCCTCCCCTCTGGCAAGCACAGCAACCAACAGACACCAGCTCTACCGCTACCATCTTTCTGCTAGACTCAGTGGCCTCCTGTCAAAGTACCCCCTCCCTGAAAGGACTGGGATAGCTATTCCTTTGGAATTTAATTCCATTTCTACATGCAGGAATGTTTGAATGTACAGCTCTTTAAGATTATTGTTAAGAATTACAACTTCATGGGGCAGCTAGGTGGTGCAGTGAGTAGAGCACTGACCCTGGAGTCAGGAGGCCCTGAGTTCAAATCTGACCTCAGACACTTAACACAAAAACTAGCTGTGTGACCTTGGGCAAGTCACTTAATCCCAATTGCCCTCCAAAAAAAAAAGAATTACAACTTCACTTTATGAATTTGACTTTGATAGATTGGCATGTTTGTACTAAGCTAGATTTTTTTTAATATTTGTAAGTTCATATTAAATTCATCTCTCCCTCTCTCTTAAGCAATGTTGTGTCTGTTTGTCGTTCTGTTCAGCCAGCCCGAAACCTCTTTGTACCACTACTAAGAGATCCTGGGAATTGCTGAATGAAAAGGGAGAGTCATTCCTTTCTGAAATCCCTCCCTACAGCAGACTTGTTAACTACTTAACTTTTCTTGCTATAAATTAATGGCTTATGAAATTAGCACCAGTATGGCATAGTGGATAAAGTGTCATCTTTGGAAGTAAGATATGGATTCAAGTCCAGCATCTCACACATAACAGCTGAATAACCTGGGGTAAAACAATTAGCCTCTCAGTAGTCTAGACAATTCTCTAAAACAGTAAGTTGAAAAGAAGGTACCAAGTTGCACCGGCAGGGGGACATACCTCTTTGAGGAGTTCCCTATGGCAATGAAAACACAGGTCCATCTGCTTTCCCTCTCTCTAAACCAGTGTTGGATATGAGAAAAACGTAGCCTCTTCTAGTGGAATCAGGTACTTACTACTTGTGTGACCTAGGGAAGTCCCTTAACCTCCATGTACCTGTTTCCTTATCTGTAAAATGAAACCACTAAACTATATATTCTTTATAGTTTCCTTCCTTTTTTCGTTAAATTAGTGTAGGGAATCCCTCTATCAATGTGTCACAACTATTCTTCAATTTATAATCTAAGAGAGTTGGAGGTTAAGTGACTTGCCCAAGGCCACACAGTCAAGCTGTATCTGTTTATCCACCAAATCACTGTATCACACCATCTCTCTATAATCCCTCAAAGTTGTTCATTTATGATCCTACATCCTCAGACGTCCCACCTAAGGCAGGAACTCTCTCTACAACACACTTGACTGATAATTATTTAGCCTCTCTTTGAGCACATCCAGGAACAGGAAACTCACAATCATGCAAATCCAGCCTTTTCAACTTTTGGATGCTTCCTCTTCTATATGGTATAAAACCTCACAATGACCCCAAGGAATGTTCTGAAATGAGAGCACCACCAAAGATGGCCCTACAAAGGGAAGTGATAGCATGTGATAGCATGATCCCTCTGTGCCACCCAGCTTGAAAGGAAGGCTTCAGATTTCCAAAAGCTGACAGTGACTCATACTTGGGACTGGAATCCCCAATTGCATTAGCCTTCTCAGTGGGAGATGCTTCTAAGCAGACATATTCTTTTCAGAGTGACTTTCTTTTGTGATGTGCTACACACTTTGTACTTCTGCCTATTGGGAGCAGCTTCCAACCTCCGGCAGTGAGATCAGACTCTCTCAGTAAAGCTGCTGGACTGGCCTTTGCACTCTGAGACACCACATTCGGCTTGCACAGAAGATTTTGAAGGAAATGCAACCAGCTTTCCAGATCAAAAGCTTAAACACTGTATTAGATGACTTGAAATGGTTCTGGGGAGCTTCCGAGGAAAAGAAAGTCAATGTGAAAGAAGGTGTCCAGGTAATGCTGGACTATTCCAGAGGGGGTTTGAACATTTGTCGGTGGCTTTTGAGGTCACTGGCATACTTTCAGTTAGGCAAGGAGAGTGGAGGAAAATGAAGGAGACTGGCAAAGGGTGGGGAGGGCAGTGGAGTGATATTCCATTACCATGCCAGCTCTGTAGTTAACTCCAACCCTCTGGTAGTATAACCCAGGATGTCACCAAGGCCTACAAGCCTAGTACAAAAAATCTTAGTCTCTTCTCCCCTTTGTTCTTCCCTGCAGCTTTAGATTTTGCCAATGGCCTACCAATGTGGGCAGTCACCCATAATCCCACTACCAAAGCAGAGAGAATAGACTCATATATTTAGAGCTAAAAAGGACCTTAGGCATCATCAAGTTCAGCTACTCCCTTCATTTTACAGATGAGGAAATAGGACTAGAGAAACGAATGACTTACCTAAGGTCATACCAATAGCAAAGGGCAGGACCAAGATGTGAACCCAGGTCCCCTAATTCCAAATCCAGGGGTGGGGAGAGAGAGATCCCTCCCTGTAGGATAAGAGGTAATGAAAGCCTCCTCCATTTGTCTTCATGGGCCCTTTCCTCTTTGAAACAAAATCCTGAAGAAAATGGAGGTGAACTTAAGTTAGAAAGAGTACATGACAGATTTGCAGTTTCATGTGCAATCATCTTTTTTTATTATACTGCTATGGAAATGCTTGTTTTATTCCATGAATTAAAAATAAAATAAATAAATCTAGAAAAAGAAAAAGAAAGAGGAAAGAGTAACCACAAAGGAATTACCTTCCCCACTTCAGACTTCATGAAGTACTTGATTGTACTTCTCTTATTTACTTTTCATGTATTATGTTATAAGCCTTCTCTATGTCATTTCCCATTTTTCCTCCTCCTTCTTTTTATCTCTCTTTCTCTCTCTCTCTCTGACAATCATTCTCACTCTCTCTGTCCCTCTCTGTGTCTTTCTCTGTCTCTGTGTGTCTTTCTGTCTTTCTCTCTCTCCTCTTCCCCCTTAAAGACTCTTGACTCACAATCCAAATAAAAAATTTAGAGGTAATAGAGAACCACTGGACACTTTTAGACTTTTGAATGAGGAGTGACATTGTCAAGACAGCTCACACTGCTTCACGGATACTCAGTTCAAAATTCCCAGCACTGAAGAATTCTGTTCTACACTACCACCTTCATTGTCTTTTCTAGTTCCAAATATGTGATCTGTGAGTCTAATAATCCATTTTTAGTTAATTGGTATTAGCTGCTATCACTACTACAGGTATTACAGGTATTAGCTACTATGTCAACTATCATCTATCAAAGGTGATCATAAAATTTTCTAACAGTGAAACCTATCTAAAAATGACATAAGCTGCCTTGTACAGTAGCATAGTCTCTTTCACTGAAAGACTTCAAACTGAAGCTGGGTGACCATCTGTCAGAAATGCTGTAGGAGTGATTCTTGTACCAGACAGAAGGTTGGACTAGTTAATCCTTAAGTTTTCTCCAAATTCTAACATTCTTTGATTCTATGACACACTTTGCAAGACAAGTAGATGATTTTCTCTTTAAATAGACTTGGAGATTAAATGTTTGTTGACTGACTGAGTGACTGCATCTGTGTCCATCCTCTCTTCTTGGAACAAGCCAAGACATTCTATCCTAGCCCACATGGCTTCATCTCTCAGCATGCCACTTCTCCATGTCAAAGATATGTCCAGGATTAGCATCATAAGTATATCCTTCTACTAGACTATAAACTATAGACTAGGCATCCATGAGGACAAGCTTATCTCTTATTTAAACAACCAAGCTTCCCTCAGGATTTAGTACAGTTTTGTGTGCATCATATATGTGCTGGATAAATAATTGTTAAATAAAATGGTCGTGAGATTAATAAGAAAAAAAACCCACCCTGTCAAAAACCACCCAGATCTGGATTAACAACAGCCATGGCCATAAATTGCTATTCTTTTGTCTTTTCCTTGCCTGAAAAGGACAATTTGACCCTCCTCCAAGGACTACACTGAGCTTAAGCTCCAGACTTAACTGGGTCATGTTAACATTTTAATGTTAAAGCTAAAATGGGATCTATAAATGAGGACTGAGAAGCGTGTCATGAAAGGCAAAGACAAGCCTCTCATTCTCCCTTTGCTCTTATCATCATCCTTCACAGAGATTCAGAGTGAATCCTGGAACCTTGGTATTGGAAGGAACTTTAAATGTCATCTAACCCAGCTGGTACTTGACTGAGAATCTCCTCTACACCGTATCTGACAAGTGGTCATACTTCTTATGTTTGAAGACCTCTTATAATAAAGGGCCTTAATACCTCCAGATGAGGCCCATCCCACTTTGAGTAAATTCAAGTACAAGTACAACAAAGCTAACTTCCTATGCCTGAGAGATAATGAGACACTTAAAAATGGTTGTGATGGCCCGGTTGGTCTTCTCTTAGGTGTGGTGTTATGCTTCTGCAGAACTACTTCCCAAGACTGATTGGTTTACCAATCCAATCCAATAAACTTATCAAAAAACATATTATGTGCCAGGCACTATGCTAAGCACAATTTGCATTTGTTGATTCTTTAATTGCATTTATTTGTTTGTTTGTTTATGTGAATTTATCCATTTGCAATTAATGAAAAGAAAGATGGCTCCTGACCTCAAGGAACTTACAATCTAATGGGGGAAGACAACACACAAAAAGAGGCAGGAAAGTTAGGGGGAGGAGAAGAGGACACCAGTGGATACCAGCCACTGTCGTGTGTTGTTCTGTGGAGTTGAAACCAGGCAGAGAAGTAGACACAAAGTGGAGTAAGCTGAGAGTCCCATTTCTGCCCTCTATAAAAGAAAGCCTTGAAAGGAGTTTGGTACTCTACCCTCCAGCCCTCCAAACAGAATAAAGAACAGGCTGGGGAAGGTGGTGTCAGTCAGGGTCTGAGTTAGCAGCCTGGTGGTAAGTTTAGAAATGATGAGCTTATCCTGGAAAGAATATTTGCTGAAACCAGGCAGTGCAATCTATGCCAAGTGGAGTGAGCCATAGATTCTATTCAATTCAGTTTGGCTCAACAAATGTTGAATTGTACACACCCCTGTGCACATAAACAGATAAGTTGGGGGTGCAACATGGTCTTGTGGTAGGAAAACTGGCCCTGAGATGGATTTACAAGTGAATTCTACCAAACATTTAAAGAACAATTCATTCCAATAGTACATAAACTATTTGGAAAAAATAGGTGGAGTCCTACCAAATTCCTTTTATGGCACAAAAATGGTGCTGATATATAAAATAGGGAGAGCTAAAACAGAGAAAAAAAATTATAGACCAATTTCTCTAATGAATATTGATACAAAAAATTTAAATAAAAATTAACAAAGAGATTACAGCAATTTATCACCAGGATAATGTACTATGACCAGGTGGGATTTATACCAGGGATGTAGATCTGGTTCAGTACTAGGAAAACTATCAGTGTAATTGACCATATCAGTAACAAAACCAAAAGAAATCATGTGATTATCTCAATAGATGCAGAAAAATCTTTTGAAAAAATACAGCACCCATTCCCATTAAGACTAAAGAGTATAGGAATAAATGGAGCTTTCCTCAAAATGATAAGTAGTATCTATCTAAAACCATCATTTTCTATAATGAGGACAAGCTAGAATTCTCCCCAGTAAGATCAGGGTTGAAACAAGGAGGCCCATTGTTACCACTATTATTCAACATTATACTAGAAATTTTGGCTTTAGCAAAAAGAGAAGAAAAAGAAATTGAACGAATTAGACTAGTCAATGAGGAGGCAAAACTACTCCTCTTTGAAAATGGTATAATGGTATACTTAGAGAATTCTATAGAATCAACTAAAAAAGTTCTTGAAATACTTAACTTGGGGTGGAGCCAAGATGTCAGAGTAAAAGCAGGGACTTGCTTGAGTTCTCCCCCAAACCCCTTCAAATACCTGTAAAAAAAACTAACTATAAACAAATTCTAGAGCAGTAGAACCTACAAAATGACAGAGTGAAACAAATTTCCAGCCAAAGACAACCTGAAAGATCAACAGGAAATGTCTGTTGCAACCAGTCTGAAAGAGGAGTGCAGTCCAGCGTGGGCCTATGAGCTATGTGACTCAAGAAATTATGAAACAAAATCAAAAGAATGAAAAAATAGAAGACAATATGAAATATCTCATAGTAAAAACAACTGACCTAGAAAATAAATCCAGGAGAGATAATTTAAAACTTATTGGACTACCTGAAAGCCATGATTTTAAAAAAGAGCCTAAAAAAAAATTTTTTAAGAGCCCAGAAATCATCTTTCAAGAAATGATTAAGGAAAATTGCTCTGATATTCTAGAACCAGAGTGTAAAATGGAAATTGAAAAAATCTACCAATCACCTCCTGAAAGAGATTCTGAAAGGAAAACTCCTAGGAATATCGTAGACAAATTCCAGAGTTCCCAGGTCAAGAAGAAAATATTGCAAGCAGTCAGAAAGAAACAATTCAAGTATTGTGGAAACACAATCAGGATAAAAGAAGATTTATCAACTTCTGCATTAAGGGACTGAAAGGCTTATAATATGATAATCCAGAGGTCAAAGCATGTAGGATTAAAACCAAGAATCACCTATCCAGCAAAACCGAGTGTAGTCCTTCAGGAAGGAAAATGGACATTCAATGAAATAGAGGACTTTCAAGCATTCTTGATGAAAAGAGCAGAGTTGAGTAGAAAATTTTACTTTCAAATACAAAACTCAACAGAAGTATGAAAAGGTAAACAGGAAAGAGAAATCACAATGGACTTATTAAAGTTGAACCATTTACATTCTTACATGGAAAATGATATTCGTAACCCCTGAGACCTTTCTCAGTATTAAGGTAGTTGGAGGGAATAGATAGATAGATAGATAGATAGATAGATAGATAGATAGATATAGTGAAAGAGAGAAAGAGAGCACAGGGTAAGTTAAATATGAAGGGATGATATCTAAAAAATAAAATTAAGGGGTGAGAGAGGAATAGACTGGGAAAAGGAGAAAGAGAGAGGTAGAACAAGGTAAACTATCTCACATAAAAGAGGCAAGAAAAAATTTTTAGAGTGGAGGGGAAGAGAAGGGAGGGAATGAGGGAACCTTATGCTCATAGGATTTGACTTAAGGATGGAATAAAATACATATTCAATTGGGTATGAAATTTATCTTAACCTACAGGAAAGCATGGGGAAAATGCGATAAGAGACTGGATGATAGAAGGGAGTGAAGATTTGGGGAAGGGGTAATCAGTAGCAAACACTTTTGAAAAGGGACAGGGTCAAAGGAGAGAATAGAATAAAGGTGGGGTGGAATAGGATGGAGGGAAATACAGTTAGTTTTTCACAACATGACTATTATGGAAGTGTTTTCCATGACTACATATATATAACCTATAACAAAGTGCTTGGCTTCTCAATGAGGGTGGATGGGGAAGGAGGAAGGGAAATTTGGAATTCAAAGTTTTTTAAATGAATGTTAAAAATTGTTTTTACATGCAACTGGGAAGTAAGATATACAGGCAATGGGGTATGGAAATCTAATTTTCCTTACAGGAAAATAGAAGAGAAGGGGATGGGGGGAGGGGTGACAGAAGGGAGGGCAGATTGGGAGAAGTGATAATCAGAATGCTTACCATCTTGGGGTGGGAGAGAGGAGGGATGGGGAGAAAATTTGGAACTCAAAATCTTGTGGAAGCAAATGTTGAAAACTAAAATAAATTAATAAATAAAAACAAAAAAGAAGTAATTAACAACTTTAGCTAAGTCACAGGATATAAAATAAACCCATATAAATCATCAGCATTTCTATGTATTACCAACAAAGCTCAGCATCAAGAGACAGAAAGAGAAATTCCATTTAAAATAAATGTAGACAATATAAAATATCTGGGAGTCTACCTGCCAACTCAAACCCAGGAACTACATGAACACAATTACAAAACACTTTTCATACAAATAAAATCAGACCTAAACAATAAGAAAAATATCAATTGCTCATGGGTAGGCCAAGTTAATAAATAAAAATGACAATTCTACCTATATTTATTTACTTATTCAGTGCTATACCAATCAAACTACCAAAAAATCATTTTTAGAGTTAGAAAAAAAAATAATAACAAAATTCATCTGGAAGAACAAATGGTCAAGAATATCAAGGGAACTGATGAAAAAAATGCAAAGGAAAGTGGTCTAGCCTACCAAATCTAAGACTATATTATGAAGTGGCAATCATCAAAATCACTTGGTAGTAGCTAAGAAATAGAGTGGTGGATCAGTGGAATAGATTAGACACACAAGACACAGTAGTAAATGACTATAGTAATCAATCTACTGCTTGATAAATCCAGTTTCTGGGATAAGAACTCACTATTTGACAAAAACTCCTGGGAAAACTGGAAAATAGTCTGGCAAAAACTAGGCATAGATCACACTGCATACCAAGATAAGATCAAAATGGAAACATGATGAAACATAAAGGGTGATAGCACAAGCAAATCAGAAGAGCAAGGAATAATTTACCTGTCATACCTATGGAGAAGGGAAAAATTTATGACCAAACAAGAGATGGATAACTTTATGAGATGCAAAATGGATGATTTTGATTACATTACATTAAAAAAGGTTTTGCACAAACAAAACCAATGCAACCAAGATTAGAAGGAAAGCAGAAATCTGGGAAACAATTTTTACAGCAAGTGTTTCTGATAAAGGCCTCATTTCTAAAATATACAGAGAATTGAGTCAAATTTATAAGAATACGAGTCCTTTCCCAATTGATAAATGGTCAAAGGATTTTTCAGATGAAGAAATTAAATCTACAGTGATATGAAAAAATGCTCTAAATCACTATTGATAAGAAAAATGCAAATTAAAACAACTCTGAGGTACCACCTCACTTTTATCAGATTTACTAATATGACAGAAAAGGAAAATGATAAATATTGGAGATGTGGGGAAATTGGGACACTAATGCATTATTGGTGAAGTTGTGAATTGATTCAAGCATTCTGGAAAGCAATTTGAAACTATACCCAAAGGGCAATCAAACTGTGAATACCCTTTGGTCCAGCATACCACTGCTGGGGCAGAGGAGATCTCCAGTCATACTGATTCATTTCTTGCCAATGGACCCAGATGGCTCCAAAGGACAGAGTGAGGCTGGTGACTTTGTAAAGCCCTCCTCACTTAAATCCAATTCACTTGCAAGTCATGGAATCACCTTCATGATGTCATAACCCTCTTCAAGAATGAAAGACAAACAACCACAACCACTACTAGTGGTCTGTATCCCAAAGAGAACATTTAAAAAGGGAAAAGGACCTACATGTACAAAAATATATAAAGCAACTCTTTTTGTGGTAATAAAGAATTGGAAATTGAGGGAAGGCCCATTAGTTGGGAAATAACTGAACAAGTTGTGGTATATGAATGGACTGGAATGCTATTGTGCTATAAGAAATGATGAGCAGGTGGATTTCAGAAAAACCTGGAAAGATTTACAGGAATTGATACTGAGTGAAATGAGCCAAACTAGGAGAACATTGTACACAGTAACAGTAACATTGTGCAATGATCAACTATGATCGACTTAGCTCTTCTCAGGAATATGATGATCTAAGACAATTCCAAAAGACTCATGCAGGAAAATACTATACACATCCAAAGAAAGAACCATGGAGTCTGAATGTTGATTGAAGCATATTATTTTTACTTTTGGGGGTTTTTTTGCCTTTTCCTTTTTGTTGTGATTCTTCTTCCACAACATGACTAATATGGAAAGATGTTTCCATGATTGCACATGTATAACCTACATCAAATTGCTTGCTATCTTGGAGAGGAGGAGGGAAGGGAGTAAGGAAGAAAATTTTTGGAACCCAAAATCTTATGAAAAATAAATATTGAACACTATCTTTGCATGTAAATGGAAAAATAAAATGTTATTTTAAGAAATAAATAACCCACAAAAAAGGAAAAAATTGCCCCTGGAGTTAGTGCCCCTGCCTTCAAATCCTACTTCTGATGACTACTACCTATGTAACCTGGGGCAAGTTTCCTCATACATCAAAGAACGGGGTTGTTCCTCTGGGTCCTTTTCAGTATTATATCCTATGATCTTATTAATAAGTAGAAGATCATTTGAGGAAATGAGAGAACTCATTCACAACAGGAAGGTCAAGAACAGCATCCTGGAGGATGTGGATATGAGTAGCTGAGGAGAAAAGCACAGGGGAAAGAAAAGAAATGCTGAATCCACTGAATAGCTAGCAGGATAGATTGATAGGAACATAGTGAGCATGAAGCAGAATCATGTGAAATAAATCTGAAAAGGTATGTTGGTGCCAGACTGTGAAGGGCTTCAAATGCCATGGTAATGACTTTGTATTGTATCCTAAAGACAGTAGCAAGTCACTGAAGATTTTTAAGAAAGGGAATTGGTGTTATCAGGATTGCACTTAAGAAAGATTATTATTGCAGCTGTGAAAGATGGATTAGGTAACGGAGAGACTGAAGGAAGAGAGATCAGTTATGTGTTTGTGTATGTATATATGTGTGCATGCATATGTATGTATGCACACATATATACATAGACATACATATAAACATGTGAATATACATAGAGTAGGTATATACATATATGTCTGTGCTAAAACTAAAAAAATCTGCTGTAACAGTAGAATAATTTATCATATTTACATCTTTATCAGATATATTAATGGGCATATCCAAGTCTGAGAAAAACCGGAGCTCTATGTTGTTAAAACTCATTGTCCAAACCAGCCAACGTCAACATTAATCAACTCATCTTAACATTATCAAGAAAATTGGGGACTGATGGAAAAGATGGTAAGCTGACAAAAGATAATTGAAAAGAAAAGGCAGGAGCTAAGAAAAATGAGAGCAAGGAATTGAAGGAACTTGACCTTTGCCTCTAGCTTCCGGTCTCCAGTGCCCAAGTAGCAAAAGTACCACAGGGAAAGACATGAGCCCTCTCTGTTAGAGAATTATCTATTTTGCAGCTGACAAAAGTAATTTATATTTATTTATATTTATCTAGAACATAAACTCATACTGCTACAGTTGTCATCTGGGTTTTGATTACCTTTTCTTGACTATTCAGAAAACCTCTGTGGCTCTACAAAAATTAACACTATACAGCTGAGGTTAGAATCACAGCTATAACCATAGATAGAATCTAGGACCTGAAAGAAACCTTAGAGATCATTCATTCTACTCCTACCCTACCTCCATCATATGAATGAGGAAACTGAAGTCAGAGATGAAATGACTGTTTCAGGATCAAATGAATAGTCAGTGGCAGATCCAGGATTAGAATCCCTGTCTCTAGATTCCCAACACAGTGTATTTTTCCAAGGTAAGATGCTAGTTTCCACTGTTTTCTTTTTAGATCTTGGAGTCAGCTCTGAATTCTCACAGGCATATACCACTATGCATGTAATACCTTATGGCCCATATGCCCCCAAAGTTTCTCCAAGTTCCTTATCAACTATGTAGACATCTAAGTAGAATGGTTTTGGAAGTGGTGCTTATCACAATACAACAAAAGTCATAAGTCTACAGCATCATCCATAATATATCCATGAGGGCATTCTTAGGAAGAACTGGTTCACCAAAGCACAGAATTCTAGAATATGGTAGGATCATCCCTTAAAGAAGGATAGGAAGTAGTCTTGAGACAAATTTGTTTTACCATTCATTTACAAAGTTGATAGTGAATGCTTATAATCAGTTGCCCCCATGAGGTTGTATACATTGGAAACATAAGTAAGTTTATAAATATTTGAATAAATTTAATGATACAGTGGGTAGAGCTCTTCACTTAACCTCAAAAAGACCTAGGTTTGAAACCTATATGCAGCCTGGGGTAGTAGAAAGAGAAAAGGGGACCTAGGTTAAAATCCTAGCTCTGCCACTTACTACCTATGTGTGATCATGGACAAATAAATCATTTAATTTCTATGGACCACACTGTCTCTTCATCTGTAAAATGAAAGGGTTGAACTGGGTTTCTTCTAAGATCTTTTCTAGCACTAAATCTATAATTCTGGGTTCCTCAGGACTTATTTTTAGTCTCTAAGCCTCAGTTCACTCATCTGTAAAATGAGTGTGTATATATATATATATATATATATATATGTATGTATACATACATATATACATATATACATGTGAATATACATATATGTCTGTGCTAAAACTTAAACAATCTGCTGTAACAGTAGAATAATTTATCATCTTTATATCTTTCTCAGATATATTAATGGACATATCCAAGTTTGAAAAAAACTGGAGCTCTGTGTTGTTAAAACTCATTGTCCAAACTAGCTGTCAACATTAATCAACTTAACATTATCAAGAAAAGTTGGGGAGTGATGGAAGACTTTCACTACTGATACATACACACACACACACACACACATACACATACGGTGTTGTTGTGAGACCCAAATAAAATAATATGAGTGAAGTGCCTTGTAAATTTGATGAATTATACGTAAATGCTATTAATTGATGTCAGTGCCTGTGTTGTTAAGTACCTGATAAATACAGACTACTGTCTTTCACAGATGAGAAGGAGGAACTTTCTAACAATGAAATCCATCTAAAACTGGAGTAAGCTGCCTCATGCAGCAGCCAAATCTCTCTCACTGAAAAGATTCAAACCAAATCTGGGGGAACCATCTGTCAGTAATATTGCAGGAGTGATTCTTGCACTGTACAGAAGGTTGGACTCCTTAAATTCTCTAACATTCTCTGGTTCTACAACTTTCTTTGCAGGAAAAAAAAAAACCAGATAATTTGCACATTAGATTTAGAGAAGTACCATACCTCTCCCCCTGACACACCAACCAAATGCAAACACACACACATACACACACACACACACACACACACACACACACACACACACACACACACCCCTATATACTTAAGTTGTTAACAAGTGCTGGTCTTTAATTCTGGTAACATAACAAAACACAGTAGCAGCTGCTTTTTCTTCCTAGACATAACATTAGCCAGTGTTTAGACTTCAGCCATGATACATTTTATAAGATGCTGGCTATGGAACCCAACATCCAATATTCCATGAGACCACTCTGATACCATCTGTTAATGCCAAAGGATCCTAAAATAGTCCTTGTGCTGAGATACTATAAGAAATATAGTCTTTCCACCTTTGAAAATATCATAAGAAGAGAATCAAGAGCGGATAAAGTTATTGCCTTAATAACTCATGAGTTCTGTAACATTGACAAAAATAACATTGCTATCTTCCTGCTGTGTATGAAATTGAGATACGTCCACCTGCTTTTCCCTCTACCGATAGATATGCATATGTCTTCATTGGCAAGAGAAATTCCCAAGCAAATATTCCCTATATGACAACGGCACCTTCGGGTCATAATCATGAAGTAGCAGTGTGGTGTGAAAGAAAAAGGAAAAGACTGGGAACCAAAAGACTTCTTTGAATTGCAGAGTTGAGTCTATCATTGGCCAGCTGTGTGACCTCAGAGAGATACTTGACCTCTCTGGTCCTCAACTTCTTCAGCTGTCCAATGAGGGAGTTGGACTAGAAAGATCTTTAAGATTCCTTCTAGCACTAACATCTACTCAAGACAAAGCAGTGGAAGCAGATAAAATTATGTCCTTATCATTCAACTCAGTGGAAAATATCTGAAACCAATGAGAAAATAAGGTAAACATAAATATGGCAGACACGCTTCCATGAAGTCACATCAAGCAATTTGTAATATGCTGGCACATTATATCTGCAAAATGCTTCTAACTTCAAGGCACTTTGACAATGAATGCACGAGATGAGATGAGATGAGATGAGATAGGAGGCAGCTAGATATTTCAGTAAGGCAGTGTTGAACCTAGAGCCAGAAAGATCTGATTTCAAATCTTTTTTAAAATTTATTTATTTGCTTTTAGTTTATAATATTCAGTTCCATAATCCTCTGAGTTCCAAATTTTCTCCCCCTTCCCTTCTTTCTCCCCCCCTCTCCGCCCATAGCAGCATGCAATCCAATATAGGTTCTACAAATACCTTCACATTAAACATTAGTCAAGTTGTAAAGAAGGATTATAACCAATGAAGTGAACAATGAGAAAGGGACAAAACAAAACAGAACACAAAAGAGAGAGAGCAAGTAGTTTGCTTCAATCTGCATTTAGACTCTGTAGTTCTTTCTCTGGAAATGGATAGCCCTTTCCATCATAAGTCCTCTGGAGTTGTCTTCCAACCTTGTGTTGCTGAGAGGAGCCCAGTCTATCAGCATTAGTCGTCACAGATACAATGTGTCTGTAGTCGTGTACAAAGTTCTCCTGGTTCTGCTCTCCTCACTCACCATCAGTTTATATAAGTCTCTCCAAGTTATTATGAAGTCCATCTGCTCCTCATTTCTTATAGCACAATAGTATTCCATTACATTTATATACCACATCTTGTTTAGACATTCCCCAATGGATGGGCCTCCCCTTGATTTCCAGTTCTTTGCCATCACAAAAAGAGCTGCTATAAATATTTTTGTACATATGGGTTCTTTCCCCACTTCTATGATTTCTTTGGGACACAGCCCTAGAAGTAATATTGCTGGGTAAAAGGGCATGCACTCTTTTATAGCCCTTTGGGCATAGTTCCAGATTGCTCTCCAGAATGGTTAGATCAGTTTACAACTCCGCCAATAATGCATTAGTGCTCCAATTTTTCCACATCCTTTCCAACATTTATCATTTTCCTGTTTTGTCATCTTAGCCAACATGACTAGTGAGATGTGGTATCTCAGAGGTGTTTTGATTTGCATTTTTCTACTGATTTCAAATCTTGACTCAGATACTTAATAGCTGTGTGGCCCCAGAAAAGTCACATAATCTCTCTCCACCTCAGTTTTCTCATCTGTAAAATAGGGTTAATAATAATAGTCACCTTCCAGGGTTGTTTTGAAGATTTTAAAAAAAGATAATATGTGTAATTGTTTTTGTTGGTCAGCCTTTTCAGTCATGTCTAACAGTTTGTGACCCCATTTTGGTTTTTCTTGGCAGAGATACTGAAGTGGTTTGCCATTTCCTTCTTCAATTTGTTTCACAGATGAGGAAACTGAAGCAACTAGGGTTAAGCAATTTGCCCAGGGTCATACAGCTAGTAAGAGTCTGAGGTCAGATTTCAACTCAGGAAGAGGAGTCTTCCTGACTTCAGACCTGGCACTCTATGCATTGCACCACCCAGCTGCCTCAGTATATGTAAATACATGTAAAGTATGTAAATATATGTAAAGTACTTTGCAAACCTTAAAGCACTCTATGAATATTACCTACTATTATTATTAGGAAGACCAGTCATTGTGCCCATTGTATAGACTGATAGTCTCCATGAGGGGGGAGGAGTGCAGCATATATGAGCCATTAGTGTGCAGGAAAAATATTAGAATTTTTATTTAGATTATTCTTCATTTAAAAAAAATAAGCTTTACTAATATTTAGCATATGGGCTAACCTTGGTGCCCTTAGTGAGTCACATGGCCGTGTGTCTTTTACAATCCACTAGGTGGCCTAAGAGAATAGTGGTTAGTAACATTGCTAGTCTTCATTCATTTACTTTAAGCACATCACAACATTGCAGTTACAAATGCCCAGTTGGGATTTACAGATTATGTCATCTCATTTTTAACTAAGACTCACTAAATGGAGGTGACTTAAAAAAATTCCTACAAGAAGATTGCAAGTTGAAGAACATACTAATAATGTGAGCATAAGAAAGTAAGAAAGTAACCAGGTTGATGTTTCTCCTACTCCTCACACAAGCTCTTCATCAGCCATATTATGTTGTGAAAATAATGACAATCTACCAGATCTTAGAAGAATACGAGCAGAAAAAATCAAAGTTATTAAGATTAATTTAATTGTGAATTTTCATATACTATTAATGATAAACCTTGTAGCGAGTATTTATTATGCTTGAAGAAAATAGCTGATAGTATAAAACTATCATTATTTTCAAGGCAGTTTAAAACTATGCTTTTGTTACCAAAAAATTATGTGTTGGCTCTACAAAGTCCTACACTTGCACATGTAAAAAATTGGGAAACATAATTTCTAACCTGCTTTAAAATATTCCAGAAGAAGAGTTTCAACATGTTCTGAACCCTTTTGTTTAAATATATATATGCATGTATGTATGTATGTATACATATATAATATATACATTGTTTAAAATATATATATTTTATATATATATACATATATATATAACTTTCCATTCTAAAACTGACCAACACAAAGGAAGATAGAAATTTACCAGCTGAATTTCAACCAAAACTTTAGCATCATTAGCAAATGGCATTGATAAATGATGATCATAATTTAGTAAATGTAGCTAATGATAATCTTTCATTTACATCTATATATCTTCATGACGTCTTTTTCTGCTGTGGCTGCCCATTAAAAACAATAATGAAATAAACTAAACTTAGAGTCACCGCTTCAAACTTCTGTATCACTAAGTATTACACCAAGATTTTCAAAAATTAGGAAACATTCAATCACATTGCCCTCCCTACAAATAATAATAATGTTAATGGGAACAAAAGGGATTGTAGCACTAATACTCTAAAAGTTCTTCTTAAAATATTCTTTATTTCACCTTTGTTTCATCATTTTTAACTTCCATTTGTGTGTGTTTTATAATGCACATAATAAGATAGCAGAGAAATATGTGCAAATAATTTATTAATAAATATACATGTATTGGGGTACAGGCTCAAAAAAATGTACTAATAGGAATTCATAATCAAAGAAGCTTGAAGATCACTATTTCATATGTAAGGAAACCAAGGCACAGAAAGAATAAAGAATTTGTGCAGCATCACTGAGCGGAATAATGGCAGAGCTGGAACTGGAAATCTAATTTCCAAATCCCTAAATCCACTGCTCTTTCCATTGTATTCTCTGATGACTTGGTAGGTTAAGATAAAAAGATGCAGGAATTCTCATGTTTGCTGGCACCAGCTTCGGGATCTGGTCCTTACTGGCTGAAGGCACAGGGAGGAAGCTAAATAAATGTATGTATATACCAGATGATGGAAGGAGGCACTCACTGTTCTCTTCTGCAACTGCTCCTTCTAAGGAGTTCTAATAGAGTTCATTCTTCAAATTCCTAGTACTTACATCTCTTTCACTTCAATTTCTCCACATCCCCATAATTCCATGAATTTGTCCTTCAGAGTATCATCATGCTCCCCTTACCAAGTCTAGGCAGGAAGTCAGCATTGAAATTCTTAAGCACATGGACCCTTGACTTTATCACATTCTTACATCTAAATCCTTCTATTCCCTAAGTATATAATGCGTGACTTTTTATTTTTTGCACAGGAAGGTTGTCTCATAATATAATACTTGTCGCCATCCAGATGACATAGTTCTTTATCTACTGCAAGCTTTAAACTCTCATTAAAGCATAATACAGAGATCCTTACTCCCAAGAGAATGTAAGTTTTTATTATATTATTTTGTATTCCAAAGTTTATTTATAATTGACATTTTGCTATTTCCTTTTTTTTCATCACCTCATTCCTATTAACTGTCACTGAATTCAGGTATGAGCAGTAATGTCTGAGTTCTGTTCAAGTCCAAAGTGAGGGATACATTTTTCCAAAACTCTTAAGCTTTTAAAAAAAATATGAAGCTCCATATCCTTAGAGACTGAGAGGCAATTACTCAAGTCCCCCTGGCTCCAACCTGCTGAGCTCTCTTGACTTCACAGGATCATATATTTAGAGTTGGAAAGGGCCTTGGAGGCTATCAATTCCAACCTCTTCTTTTGACAGATGAGAAAACTAAAGTCCAGCAAGATTAAATAACTTGTCCAGGATTGCACAGCTAGTAAGTGTCAGAAACAAGGTTGTTTCTCTTCCCTCCCCTAGAGGCAACTCCCAGATATTTCATCCCTAATGGATTCCCCAAACTACCCTGTGAGGAATGAGTTTACCTGCCCTATTCCGCATAGAGGGAAACCTACATGTGTTGATGATTGAAATAGATGCCAGGGCTGAGGTCATCCCTACCTGGAGGAAATGGTGCAGGATTCTAATCATAATCCACATTAGTATAAACCAAAAACCTCTTCATATCAGGAAGCAGGGTTTCTCAGTAGCATCAAAAGCTAAAGAGATGAGGTAGAAGTCAAAATTCAGTGATCATAGAAGAGATTCCAAACCAAGAATATCAACCAGCATGGAGACTTACTGCCAGGAATATTAACAAAGTAATTTTATCTGATCTGATTTTTCTCTCCAAAGTTTAGATCTCTTCATAATGACAGAATGGAATCTCTGTCCCCACTAGGCTCTTATTGTGGTCACTTGCCATCTTTCATAAAACTGAGAGACCTGACAGCCCCTTCATTTCTCTGCTCATCTGGCTATTTTTCTGTAGTCCAGTCCTGTGCCACCCTGGGCATGAGCACTTTACCTATGCACTCTCCCACCAGAAAACAAAGACATTCCATCCTACCAAACAGCTTTAAGGGGAGAGGTACCAAATAATCCACAAGTTAGAAAATAGTTCTGTTGCTTTTTACTAAATTTGAAGTTTTCTTTGAGTTAAATTAGAATTGTGACAATTCTCAATTTAATTAATAGTATTTATAGAGCACTTTAAAGGTAGCAAAAAGTTTTACAAGTATCTCACTTTGTTGTATTATAGTCACTCACCTTTGGGATCCTTGTTGCCATGTATCTGATCAACATTTTGAAGGTATCAGGGGAGAAAAGGAGAATGGTAACAAAGGACAAATGGCCCTTAAAGCTAGTACAGTGACAATTTCTACATTAGGGATAACAGGAACTCAAGAATACTCAGATGAATTCCACAGTCCCAATAGTTAAAAGCAAGTGCTGTTGGTACTTTTTTCCTGAACTTTGAAAAAGTATTCTCTAACCTCTGAAATGAGAATTCAATTTCCAGACTATCTGGGTCAATACTGGATGGCACAGAATTGAAAACAAGAGCAAGCGTGCAATTTTTCCCAGATAAAAACAAACACAGTTCTGATGTGATTTATTTATTTATTTTGCCTAGAGGTTTTGAAATGTTTCCTGGAGCTACAGTTGATAGAATCAGGAACCATTTTATCTGAGTTTATAGCATTCATTCCTGCTCTGTTCTTCAATTCAGCTCTGTGATGACAAAAGCCTTCTTTATTGTTGGTGGACATGGATTATCCACCTCTGTGTGTGGGCATGTGGGGGGGGCGGGGTCCTATTGAGTTAAGTCAACAAGCATTTATTAAATGCCTACTATGTGCCAGACACAGTACTAAGCACTTGGGATAGATACTAAGAAAACATGGAAACAATTAAATACAAACAAGATTCTACATACAGAATAAATTTGGCCTAAACAGAAGGAAGACATTAGCATTAAAGGAGATTAGAAAAGACTTCTTGCAGAAGCTGGAATTGAAGTCAAGATTTGAAGAAAGCCAGGAGGCAGAGATGAGGAGTGATAGTGAAGACAGTAAAAATGCCCTGAGTTCAGAGGTAAAATGTCTTGTTCAAGGTACAGCAAGGAGACTAGTGTCACTAAAACACAGAGTATGTGGAGGAATGTAAGGTGTGTGTGTGTGTGTATGTGTATGAATATAAGTAATATAAGACTGGAAAGTTGGGGAAGGAGGAGGTGATGAAGGACTTTAAAAGGCAAACAAAAGGTTTTATATTTGATCCTAAAAGAAATAAGAAGGAGTCACTAGAATTTATTGAATGGGGGGGGGAAGGAGGTGACTCATTCAGATCTACATGTTAGGAAGATCATTCTCATGAGCAGAAGATTGACTGCAATGGAAAGAGACTTGAGACTGGGTAACCAATGAGGAGGTTATTATAACAGTCCAGTTATGTGGTGATAAAGACCTACACCAGAGTAATGGCAGTGTCAGAGAGAAGGTGACATTCTACAAAAGTAGAATTAACAGAATTTAACAACTATGGGGGCTAGGAGAGAGTGAGAATTTGAGGATGACACCTAGATTTCAAACCTACTTGATGGGGTGAACTTGTAAGAGACTGGGGACAAATGCCTCTTAGTACAAGGAAGAGAACTCAATAATCTGAATCTGGAGGGATGAGTGGAGCCAGAAACAGGGATAGGGAAAGGTAGAAATGTTTCACTTCTCCAACTTTGTGTCATTGTAGCCCAACCTTACAAATGAGGAGTTCCCAGAAGAGGCAAAGCATTGACAGAAGAAGTGATCAGAATTTAGGTTGCAAGTTTAGGCAAGGTTTATTCATAGTCTGCAGGGGGGGAGAGGGGAGGGAAGAGAGAGAGAGAGAGAGAGAGAGAGAGAGAGAGAGAGAGAGAGAGAGAGAGAGGTGTTGCCCAACTGGCCAATTCTAATTTGGTCCCCAGTGGGCTGTTCCTTTCTACTCACAGAGGTTGCTGTTTGTCTTTTGTTTTCGAAGAGGACCATGACATTAAGGAAGTGCTATGACACACATGTGAATTGAATTTGAGGAAGGGAGGGTTGTGCAAAGTCACCAGCCTCACTTTTACTTCTGGAGTCATTTGAGTCCCGTGACAATACATCAGGACAACTGGAGATGACCCAGCAGTTGACTTTAGTATTCCTATGAAGACACCACCCTCCTTCCAGTCATCCCAAAGTTCTTACTTGCCTTCATTCCCCACAGACAATTACTTATCAATTCTGTCTCCTCTACATCTCTTGTCTTCATCTTCTTCTCTCTTACTCTTATGGCTACCACCTTAATTCAAGACCTTATCTTTTCTTCACAGTTGTTTTCAATAGCCTCCTAATGGGTTATTGCCTCCAGTCCCTTCCCCCTTTCATTTAACCCTCCAACTTTCTATTTAATCCAACAACTTTCACAGGATCCCTTTTGCCTCTAGGATAAAATGCAAACTCTTCAATGGATCATTTACAACCCTTCACAAATGGGCTCCTGTCCACCTTTTAAGACTTGTTTGACATTACTCTCCTTCATGTAAATTATGTTTCGACCAAACTGGCTTACTTGCTCTTCCTTGAACGTAGTATCCCATCTTCCCCTCTGTGCCTTTGTACAGACTTTTCCCATATCTGAAATGTTCTCTCTCCTCACCTCCTGCTCTTAGAAGCCTTATCTCCTTTCTAGGCTTAATTCAGGAGCTACCACCCATAGGAAGCCTTTCTAGATTTTCCTTATATTTACCTCTTCTTCATCTAATTATCTTGAATTTGTTTTTATGTTTACACATTGTATCCCCCCCCAAAAAAATTATATAAACTCTTTAAGGGTAAGTCTCTTCTTAAGGGAAAACTTAGTTATTATAATTATAGAATCCAGTTTGTTTGGGGAGGGGCATGTTGTTCTTTCCATTACATTGTTGCATTTATTGTACATACTGTCTTTCTGGTTCTTACCTCACTTTACATCAGTTTATATGTCTACCTACCCATGTTTCTCTTCTTCTTCATAGCCATTATTTCTTTTTTTTTTTTTTGAGAGGGGAAGGCAAGGCAATTGGGGTTAAGTGACTTGCCCAAAGTCACACAGCTAGTTAAGTGTAAGGCCCTATTTGAACTCAGATCCTCCTGACTCCAGGGCAGGTGCTCTATTCACAGAGCCACCTAACTAACCCTATATTCATTATTTCTTACAGAACAATAATGAGATGGTTAATTGGATGAATTGGAAACCCAGGCTGCTTAAGGGTACAACTTGTATACGGTACTGAAGCTTCTGAGCATAAGTAAGGATTGAGGTGGAAAGACCAAGAGTCAAGTATTAAACTCCTTGAGAAAGGAGAGAGAATGTTGAGAAGGCATCATGAGGAGGGTAAGAGTAATGGATTTGGGGTCAGGGGACCTGGGTACACAGATTTAGACATTTCTGTCTGTTACATCTGTCACATCATTTCACCTCCTGGGTCTCAGTTTTCTCATTTATAACATGGGGGCATTGGACCAAATGATCTCTAAGATCCCTCCCAGCTCTAACTCTATTATCCTACATACAATCATTTGTTTTATCATTTCTCTAATCAGGAATATCTGCTTTGATTCCAATTCTTTATTACCACAAAAAAAAGAGATGTGGGACCTTTCTTTCAACCTTTGATTTCTTTGGTTTATATGCCTAGCAATGAGAGTCTGGGTCAAAGTATATGGAAATTTTAGTCACTTTCTTAGTAAAATTCCAACTGCTTTCCATAATGGCTCAACCAATTCACAGGAGCAGAACTATCTAATGGTTAGAGACTTGAGGGCATTAATAGACCATTAATCCCATAATGACATGAGGGACTGCATATTACCCAATGCTCAATGTCTTCCTTAAACACAGAAATACTAGTTAATTACTAACTTAGATTGGCCATCATTACCAATAATATTCTCCATCAAGTCCCTGGCTACAGTCCTAGGGTGCAGTGAGAAATGAAGACATAAAGCTGTAATTGCAAGATACAGCAATATGCTATAAATCATTCCTGACACAGAGATGGGCTACTCAGTGAAACTCACTTAGAAACCTGGCCACAGTATTCCAAACACAAATCGTGTCCAAGGACAATGCAAGGAAGGAGAGGACAGCCAAAAGGAGAGATTGTGGGGTCTAGATTGTTTCCTTCTAACATCAGGCATGATTTCTAGGCAAACTAGACTATAAATTGAATGAAAAAGAAAAAGAAATTAGCACAGTCATTGCATTTACAGGGATCCTAGTTATGACCAGTTATGAAACTAACCATCTGTGTGACTTTGGATAATAATGATAACAACAATCCAAGTCAGCACTAATGTAGTGCTTTAAGATTGCAAAGTGTTAAAAAAAAAAAAAAACCAAAAATTTAAAAAGATTGTAAAGTGTTTTATAAATGTTATCTTATTTGATCCACTCTAGACCTCAGACTCCTCATCTGTAATATGAATGAGGTGAAACAGATGATCTCTAAAGTCACTTCCATCTCTGATGTTCTATGTTTCTATGTTTCTATGACCTATACATTATCGTATGCTTGTGATTATGTTTGAAAAATGTCAGTCTGACAAAGATAATCAGGGAGAGGCTGAAGTGGTAAAATCCAAATGTCAATTTTGTTAGCTATTCTGACCAAATGTTTGATGAGGAAGCAAGTTGAACTATTCATTGAAAAGAGTTTGGGTAGCTATAGAATTACATTTTCTATGCATCACCACCCCCACACACCCATCTTCTACTCCAGAACATAAGAACACAGATTTAAAGCTATAAGAGACCTAAAAGGGTTTTGTAATCCAGGGATTCTTAAACGTTTTCTACTCAGCTTTCTTAAATTGTGGGTTGTAATCCCATGTTGGGTCGTGACCCACAGTTTAATCCACCCATCCTAATTCCTGCTTTGCAGATGAGAAAACAGAGAAAAGTTAAGTGACTTGACCAAGTTAATACATATATAGCAAGAATACTCCAAATCACTTATATTAAGAGAAAAACAAAACAATCTTGACCTTTCACCTCACATACAATGAATTGGCAAAGCTGACAAAAGTTTAGAAATATCAATGTTGCCAGGATTGTGGAAAGATGGGACACGTTAATACATTCTTGGTGCAGCTATGGTTTGATCCAAACATTCTAGAAAGCAATTAGGAATTGGGCAAAAAAGTGACTAAAATGCCCATACCCTTTGACCAAGCTATTACACTAATTGATATACGCCTCAAAGAAGCCAATGAAAAAAGAGTCTTATAAATCCAAATATTTATGGAAGCAATTTTTGTAGCAGCAAGTAACTGGAAACAAAGTAGATGGCCATCATTTGGGGACAGGCTTAAACCAATCGAATGTCATGAAAGTAATGGAATATTATGCTGTAAGAAATGACAAATATAATGAATACATAGAAGCATGGAAAAACATATGACCTGAGGCAAAGTGATATAAGAAGAACCAGAAAAACAAAATGCATCATCAGTATAATAAAATGAATTAAAAGAACAACAAAATAATCAAAACAGGATGCTGAGAAATTATAATAACCAAGCTTGGCCCCAAAGAAAAGTATGAGAAGCTATCTCCTCTTGCCTCTTTGCAGAAGTGGGAAATTATAAGTGTAGAACAGTGGTTCTCAACCTGTGGGTTGCAACCCCTTTGGGGGTCAAAAGACCCTTTCACAGGGATCACAGGGGTCGCCTAAGACCATCGGAAAACACATATTTAGGAACTGAGAGACCGCTCCTCTATCCATCTCCAGGCGGGTCCACCCACATGCAGATATGCCCACACACGAGTATTAAAGGATCAAGGCATTAGGAAGGTTGAGAACCACTGGTGTAGAACCTCCATATAATATCCAACTTTTTCAATATGTTGATTTTGCTGAACTACTTATTTTCCTCTTTTTTGTTCTTTATTATTATGGATGGTTAGAGAAAAAGGAGGAAGAGAAGAACAAGAACAAGGGAGGAGGAGGAGGAATTCATTTGGAAATGTAGGTGATGTTTTAAAAAAGGAATCAATAACGTTTTTTAGCAAATGAGTCTTTATTTCAGAGAGAAGCATGGGGTCATCACAAACACTAAGTAGTTTCCCAAAGGCAATCCAACCCATTCTCATTTTCTGTCCCAGATGTGTATACTAATGTATTAGTTGACTGTTCATCCAGTGCATATCATACTCTGAACTATAAACATTCTCAGCTGTTTAATTTTTTCTGCATGGATAATTAAATCAAAATGAATATCTTTTAGTTGCCTACTGTGGTCAAGACACTGTGTTAAACCCTTAGGGAAATGAATAGGAAAATACAATGTAATCTTTGCCCCCAAAGAGTCCACAGACTAACAGAGGAAGGGGAGAAAGATGAACAAAAGAAATTTGGTAGTGTTAATAATAGAAAATATGGCATAGAGATGTAGGGACTTCAAAGGAAGAAAGAGAACCAGGAACAAGATGAGACCTTCTCCCTCCCCCTCCGAAAAGGACTCTGAAAATTTGTGGGTTAGAGGGCTTTTCAGTCGTTCCTTCAAGTGAATTTGTGACAATTTCATAAATTCCTTAAGTTCCAATTCTGTCTGGCATGAAAGTCCTCAACTGGGTTTCAATAACCTCACATCTTGATTCCTGGATTCAAATCCTGTTCATTTTTGCTCATCCTGACCTTGTTGCATTGCCTGGTTTGGCTTCAGTAGCTCCTCAATGGGGATTTCTGGGTACCATTTTTACTTTAGGCCACTCCTTGGAAATATTGAGAACAAAGAATTTTCATTAATCTTTTCAAAATAATCCCTTTTACTCTGTTTACATCTGCATGTGGTTCCAAAATTTTCATTTCCACAAGTTCTAGGCTTATTCACAAGGCCTAGAAGTCCCACTGTAGCTCAAGTCTGGCTCACAAACAATTTGATTATAAGTTCTTGAGGAGCATCTTGTTCCCAAAGTGCCTAGTAAATCTTTCATTGTTAACCAGTTGTCACTCTCAACTTTTCCCACACTTGACCTGGCTCCTCTGATAGAAAAGGGGCATGAGAAACGGTCACACTTCAAAGTCAGAAATATCTGTGATTCCGCATGTTCCTTCTTCAGGCTTCTAATGGGAGACCCAGTTTATCTTCATCTCTCCTCAACTCCCATATCTGTTCCTTTATCCGCCTCAAATACACACAAGGATGGCCATAGCCTTATTTTATCCTCATCCATGTGTTCCACCTCCACAACTGTTAAATTCCTTGATTTCACCATCACCTCAGAGGCTTGCATCAATCCCTATTTCTTTCCTCCTAAAGCTATGCCTTATCCTCATGGCCATCTGTAGTCATTCAACCTCTCCCTTCTTTTCATGGTTACTATCTCTGCTCTAGCCTCACTTTCTTCTTTTTGAAATGTTATCACTATTATGAACCCATTTGAATTTATGCTCTCCTTTATCCTTTCCCTCTTGTCCTGTCCTTTTTGCTCCCATGGGTTCAATTATCATCTCATACAGATAATTCTCAGATCTAAATATCCAATCCTAGCTCTCTACTTATCTCCAGTCTTACATTATCAACTACCTTCTGGATATCTCAAATTGGATGTCCTGGAGGCATTTCAAATTCAATATGTCCAAAACAACTCATTATCTTTCCTCTGAAACTCTCCCCTCTTCCCAATTTTCTGATTATTGTCAAAGGCATCCCCATCCTCCCAATTATTCAGCTCATTCTTATCCCATGTATCCAATCTATTGTCAACATCTACCTTCACAACATCCCTCATATATGCCACTTTCTGTCCATGCTGTACAGACACCACCCTACAGGGTGGTACAGGCCATCATAACCTCCCATAATCCACTACTTGGTCTTCTGCCTCAAATCTCTCCACACTCCAATTCATCCTACCCTCAGCTCCCAAAGTGATCTTCCCGAAGTGCAGTTCTGAATGTGTGATCTCCTTAATCAATAAGCTTCTGTGGCTTTCTATTTCTATTTCTGTGACTTTCAGAGCACTAGTCCTGGAGTCAGGGGTTCAAATCTGGCCTCAGATACTTGCTATGTGATCCTAGGCAAGTCACTTAATCCCACAGCCTTACTAAAAAAAAATTTTTTAACATATTTTCAATTTTATGTAATCAAAATTATCTATTCTACATTTTGTGATGCTCTCTATATCTTGTCTCATGGAGGGGGGAATAAGGAAGGAGGGAAGGACAGAATTTGAAACTCAAAACTTTAAAAAATGTTTTTAAAATTGTTTTAACGCATAATAGGGGAAAATAAAATATGATTTTTAAAAATAAATAGATAAGAAGACAACTCCTAGATCTAAAAACCAAGGCCCAATCTCTTTTCTAAGCTCTAATCCTTCATTATCAACTGCCTATTGGATACATCAAACTGCATGTATTATAAGTATTTCAAACTCAATATGCCCTAAACAAGAACTCATTACCCCCTCTCCTCCCTTCTTTCTACTTCTGCTGAGAGCACCACCATTCTTTCAGACAACTAGTTCTCAAATTCAGAGTCTTCTTGCCCTCCTCCCTCACCCATCATATCTAACCAGTTGTCCAGTCTTTTTTATTTTACTTCATATGTGTAGATAGATAGATAGATAATAGATAGGTAGACAGGTGGAATGGTGAATGGATAGATGCTAGATAGATGACAGATAGATAATACATAGGTGGACAGGTGGAATGGTGGATGGATAGATGATAGATAGATAGATAGATAGATAGATAGATAGATAGATAGATAGATAGTAGATAGATAGATAGATAGATAGATAGATAGATAGATAAATAGATAGATATCTAACTTTTTCTCATCATTTTCACACAGCAACTGACCCTGGTCAGGACTTTTTCATATCTTTCTTAGACTATTGCAAAATGCTCCTGATTGAGGCAGTTAGATGGCGTGTGAATGCCAGTGAATAGAACGCTTGGTCTAGAGTTAAGAAGACCTGAGTTCAAATTCTACCTCAGACATTTCCTAGCTATGTGATGCAGAGCAAGTCACTTAACTTCTTTGTGACCCCGGGTAAGTCACTTAACCTCTCTCAGCCTCGATTTTCTCTTCTGTAAAATGGAGAAAATAATAATAATACCTACTATCCTACATGGTTGTCAAGAGGATAAAATGAAAATTTTATAAAATACTTTGCAAACTTTATTTTTGAAATTTATTTATTTATTTACTTTTAGTTTACAACATTCAGTTCCACAATCCCTTGAGTTTCAAATTTTCTACCCCTTCCTCTCCTTCCCCCCTACCTTCCATAGCAGCATGCAATCAAACATAGGTTCTGCAAATACCTTCACATCAAACATTAGTCAAGTTGTAAAGAAAGATTATAACCAACGCAGTGAACGATGAGAAAGAAGGGACAAAACAAAACACAAAAGAGAGAGAGAAAGTAGTTTGCTACAATCTGCATTCAGACTTTGCAGTCCTTTCTCTGCATGTGGATATCCCTTTTCATCATGAGTCTTGTGTAGTTGTCTTCTAACCTTGCATTGCTGAGAGAAGCCTTGTCTTTCAAAGTTAGTTGTCACACATATGATGTGTCTGTGATTGTGTACAAAGTTCTCCTGGTTCTTCTCTCCTCACTCAGCTCTATATGGATGCTAGTTATTACTATTTGTCCCAGTGTATCATTTCTCCCCTCTCCTATCCAGACTTTATGCAAATATGAGATTGATATTCTTAAAGCATAGGTCTGACCATCTCACTCCACTACAAGAAACTATAGTGGTTCACTCTTGTTTCTAAGATCAAATACGAACTCCTCTATTTGGTTTTAAAATTCTACTCAACATGGTCTACCTTTCTAGGATTGTTAAACATTATTCTCCTTTGACTACTCTACGTTTTGGCCAAACTGGCCTAATTTATTGTAAACCCCCCCCCCCCGAATATCATTTCCTCTTCAATCTCCATGCCTTTTCAGAGGCCATCCTCCATGACTAGAAGGCACCTCCTCCTCTCCTCCCTAACCTCTGCCTAATGATGCTCCTTATTTCCTTTAAGCTGAACTCATTTGCCACTCCCTTCTAAAGGGATTCTTAACCTGGAATTCATTCATTTATTTTGAATACACATAATGCATTTAATATATTTACTTAATATATGAATTATATTTCCATATAACTAATTTATGTATTTAAAAACATTTTATGTATAACTATATTGAATTGCTTGTCTTTCCAATGGGGGTGGGTGAGAAGGGAAGAAGGGAAATAATCTGGTACTCAAAGTTTTAAAAACAAATGTTAAAAATTGTTTTTTACGTGCAACTGGGAAATAAGATATACAGCCAATGGGGTATAGAAATCCATCTTGCCCTACAAGAAAGTAAGGGGAGAATTGAGTGGGGAAATATAAGAGAGTGCAGATTGGGGGAAGGGGTATTCAGTATGCTTGCCATCTTGGGGTGGGGGTAGCGGAGAGATGGGAAGAAAATTTGTAACTCAAAATCTTGTGGAAATGAATGTTGAAAACTAAAAAATAAATAAATAAATTGAAATCTAAAAAGAACCATTTTGGAAAGAGGTTCATGGGCTTCACCAGACTACCAAAGGGGTTCATGACACCAAAAAAAGGTGAAGACCTACAGGAAGACTATCCTTCTTCCCCCAGTTCATAGTTTGTTGTTAGGTCATTTCACCCACCCCCAAAAAATACTTTGTATCTACTTTGTGTACATTTCTATTGAATTTTCTGTATACACATTATATTGAGACTATTTTAATTTTTTTTTTTTTTTTGGTCATCATATGCCTAACACAATGCCTTGCACAAAATAAGTGCTTAGTAAGTTATTGTTGAATGAATGGATGAAGCTGTATTCTTTACTTCAGAGCACTAGCAGCAGAAGCAGCTGACCCAGGTTCTTCCAGCATGTGAGTGGGTGAGTGGGGAAGCTGCTCCTTTGGTGCTGACACCAGGGGCTTTGAGCTTTATCTGTGCCACCAAGAGCATAATCACAGACTCCACTCAAGCTAAATTTGAGGGGAAGAGGAGGTAAGACCTGTGTTTTATTAATATAGCATCTTAAATATAAAATTAGTTACATTAAGGCAATTTGGGAGTTGCTAAATGTTTAAGAATTGCTGTCTCTAACAGGTGAATATGTAACACATGAAAGAGAGTTATACTTCTAGATTCCAGGGTATAATATATTTTAATGTAAGTGGCCATATTTTGTGACTTAATTTTAGGGTAGCAAAGTGTATGTGTTAATATTTTGAGAGTATTGTTCATATTTCACCCAAAAGTTTCTATTTTTCCTCTAAATATATGATTTTTGAAAAGTTATTTTATATTCTTCACTATAATTTAATCAATGGGGCAAAATTTCTTCCAGAAGAGCCTGTTTATGACTATATAATAGAAACATGAGGAAAATAAGATTCGTATAACAGAAATTCATTTTATAACAGACTTTGTTACATACCTCTATTCGATTGAGGGAAAGGCATCTGTATTCTCTACCATGCACATGGGGAAAGAATGTCCAGAGTGAGAAAATATTTAGGTCAACAATATCCAACTGTGAATGCCTGAAGAACTCCCTTGATAGTGATTGGGCTCTGAAATCAGTTGAAAGACAGAGGAGCAGAGGACTGGAAGTTCAGGGTCTAGTGTAGGTCCCACCCAGTGTACCAAGCATGGAGCTAATTTGGAAACAAAGAGGACCTGTATAAATAGGATTCCCCCAAGAGCCCAGCAGAGTCTCAGCCCCAGATTCTGGCCCAGTTTGAAGTCTGCAGATGAATAACCTGGGTACTTTTGTCACTCTGAACCAGCAGAGCTTTCCACCTGCTTGATAGAGGCTGAGCCCAGTGGCAGTCTAAAGTTGCTCAGATTCCAATGAAGGTCAGGAACTTGCAGTACCCAGGCTAAGAGAGCTGTAGTCAGACTTTGTCTTAAATCATAATGCTCAGAGACCGCTGAAAGTTTTCTGATACCCAGCCAGAAGTGTCAATGAAAACCTGGAATAATAGTACTCAATGCCCTCAAGAAAGCAGCAGCAGAACCAACCCAAACATTCCCTCCAGAAGTACACAGAGCATGGCCCTAATAGAGAGTCCAAAATCACAAAGTAGAACTAAAAGTATGAACAAGCCAAAAAATCCCACCATAAAAAGCAATTATACTGGCAGGGTTACTCAAGACACAAACCCAAAAGAAGAAAGTGACTACAAAACATCTACAAGCAAACAAAAACACAAAGGAAAAACACAAATTGGGCAAGTTGAACTGAAAGAGATGAAGCATGAGTTTTTTAATAGTTTTTTAAAATAGTTTTGTAAATGAAATGAGTGCTAGAGGAAAGAAATTAAAGGAAATGAGAGGTGTGGAAGAGAGAATTCCAAAGGGAACTAACGGCTTGGAACAAGAGGTACAAAACCTTGTCCAAAATTCCCTGGAAATCAAAGTGAACCAAATAAAGGCTAATTAAGCAATGAGGTGACAAGAAATATTAAGGCCAAAAAATAAGACAAAAAATATTGAAGAAAACGTAAGCTATCTTGTAGCCACTGTTTGGATCATACATAATTTAGCAGCCATCACAATAAAGGAGTAAAGAACCTGAAATATAGTACTCCAGAAGGCAAAAAAAAAAAAAAAAAAAAAGGCTTACAAACAAAAATGACTTACCCTCCAAAAAATTGAGTATAATCTTACAGGGGGAAAACTGGATTTTTAATGAAATAGAAGACATCCAAATATTCCTGTTGAAAAGATCAGAGCTGCATGGAAACTTTGAAATGCAAATACAGGAGTTAAGAGAAATATTAAAAGATAAAAATGAGAAAATAATTATAAGGGACGAAATAAGGATAAAGATAAACTGCTTATATTCCAATATGAGGAGAGAATATATGTCTTCCCTCTAAACCAGTGGTTCTTAACCTTCCTAATACCAGGACCCTTTAATACTCCTATGTTAGCATATCTGCATGTGGGCAGACCCGCCTGGAGACAGATAGAGGAGTGGTGTCTCAGTTCCTAAGACCATTGGAAATATGTATTTTCCAATGGTCTTAGGCAACCCCTGTGACCCCTGTGAAAGGGTCGTTCGACCCCCAAAGGGGTCACGACCCACAGGTTGAGAACTACTGCAAAGGATCATAAAGAGATTCTAATACAACAGAAAGCCTAGGAGTGGTTCTATTAGGCCTAGATGACATTAAAAGAATGGAAAGAAAAGGAGGGGAAGAGAAGCACATTAGAGTGAAGGGGAAAAGAAGACTAAGGATAATTATCTCATGTAATTGCAGTGTACAAGTAGCAGTCTATACAAATAAGAAAGAATGGATGGGAGGAGCAACTGACACTTGAAACCTCATTCTTATCTGAATTGATCAAGGAAGGGAAGAATACACACACAGTTTGGTATAAAAATATATTTCACTCAACAGGGAAATAGGAGAAAAGGGGGTAGTAGGAAATGAGGATATATATACCTTAAGAAAGAGATTAATCTTAGGCAAAGTAACTCTAATGGGATATGCAAAAATATGTATTAATCTTTTGGAGGTGGCAAAGAATTAGAATCTGAGTGGGTGCCTATCAATTGGGGAAGAGCTGAACAAATTATGATTATATAAATGTGATGGATCACTATTGTGCTGTAAGAAATGATGACTGGGATAGTTTCAAAAAAATCTGGGAAGATTTATTTGAACTGATACAGTGAAGCGAACAAAACCAATAGAACAATTTATACAATTACAACCATACCATAAAAATCAAACTACTTTGGAAGACCCAAGATCTTTGATCCACATAATCACAAATCATGTTTCTAGATGACTAATGATGAAACATGATACCCACTTCTTTATAGAGGTGAAAGACTCAGAGTATAGGATGAAGCACATATATAATTATGTATGTGTGTCATCCTATGTTGTGTATGCTTATGTATATATGTATATTTCTTAAGTTTTTAAATTTATTTTAAACTTAAATACAAAATAAAAAAAGAAAAAACATTGCATGTACTCTGCAGAATATGAGAAGTCAATATAAAGCAATAAATTTCCATTTCAAGAAAATCTGTATAATAAACATTACACATTGTTTTCAAAGCTGTCTGGCTTTTCTTTGCTTCCTTGTAGATTTTCTTTTGCTCTCTGCTAGACAGCTTTTGCTTCATTTTTCCCCTTCTTGCCTCCCCACCCAAAGAAGGCTACAGTTAAACATGGCTATAGATATATATATATACCCACACATACCTATAGATATAGATATATACACACATATGTCTGTATATAGATATATACATGGACATATATATTATACATGTACATCAATATCTATAAATATATACACATATATGTAAAACTATACTATGCTTATTTCTACTTGTCATCTGTTTCTCTGAAGGCAGATAGCATCTTCTTTCTTAAATCTAAGTCTTTTCCTGTTTTTATAAATCAACCTGCTCATCATTTCCTACACTACAGCAATATTCCAATACAATTCCATTCAATCTGAGAGATTGTCAATAAAAGTTTTTTCCCAATTTTCTGAATTCCTTTTATTCTCAACTGCATACATTTTATTTATACAAGAAAATTTTAATTTAAAATAATCAAAATTATCCATTTTACACTTCAACAATGCTCTCTGCTTATAACATTGTTTAAGCTCTGATACTATTGGATCTGCTTCCTTTACATTTTTTTCCCTGTTTCCTTTGAAGTTCCTGGTGTTTTGTTTTTCTAGAGGAACTTTGTTATTATTTTTTCTAATTCAGTAAGATAAGTTTTTAATAATTTAGTTGGGTTGGAATTACATAAATAGATTAGACAAAATTGTTCTTTTCTATTACATTGGCTTTACCCACCCATGAACAATAAATATTACTATAATTATTTAGATCTAACTTTATTTGTTTAAAAAGTGTTTTATGTTTATATTCATAGAGTTCCTGTGTCTGTTTTGGAAGGTATACTCTCAAGAATTTTATACTGTCTAGGTATTTTAAATAGTCTAAAACAACATTGAATAATATAGCTGACATATAATGTAAGTTTCCCTATTTTTCTTTTTTGATTAAATCTATTTTAGCTTTAACTTTGTTTGAAATTGTGATTACTACCTCTCATTTTTTACATAATACATTCTACTCCTAACCTTTATTTTATTTGTGTGTATTTCTCATTTTTATAACATTTCCTGAAAGCAACATATTGTTGAATTTAAATTTTCAGTCTGCTATCAGTTTCCATTTTATGGGTAAATTCATCCTATTCATATTCTAAGTCATAACTGCTTATTGTATATTTTCCTCCTTCCTATTTTTCCTCAATATCCTTCTCACCCTATACCTGTCCCTCCTCACTCTTCTGCTTTACTTCCACCTGCTCCTATTCCTTAATCTACTCACCCATACAAGAATCCTTCCCTTGTCCTCTCCCCCCATTCCCTTGCCCTCTTGTTTCTTTCTGAATACAGAAGACTTTTATACCCTTCTAGATATATATATTGTTACCTCTTTAACCCATTCCTAATGAGAGTAAGTTTTCAGCAATACCTGCCCTCTCCCTTCTTAGCTTCTTCTATTTTAATTTTTCCCTTTTTGCCTCTTTTTATGAGAAAATTGATCCTTTTTATCTCTTCCTACAGAGTTTTAATGTTTTTAGAATCACCCTATGACACTCAGCTCATTCCAAGCCTTCCTTTCAAACTACCCAAATAAAAATGATAGTCATAGTCAAACTGATATTTTCATATATAAGAAGTAAATGATTTGACCTTATTGAGTCCCTTATAATTGGTCCTTTATGTTTACTTTATATTTCTCCTGGATGTTATTGTATATGTGTTTGTGTGCACATATATACATAGACACATATATACGTATATTCATATATGTATATACATATCTGACATGGCCAATGCAGAAATTTGACTAAACATGTTTCTACTAGAGACTTAGGGATTGGTTTTTCTTTCATTCTCAACTGAGGCTGAGTGGGAAGGAGAGAATGGATTTTTGCAGATTGAAAAATATAAAATTTAATTTTTACAAAAGAACTAAGCAAAGCTATAATAATAAAACATCCATATCGCAGTCTTATTCAAAATAGGAAGAGATGTGTGACATCAGAACTGGTACTGGAAAATTATTAAAAGGAAAGCGTTATCACTTAGAAAATTAAGCACAAACAGAAATTTTTGAGAATTCTCTCCCCCATTGATTAGGGCTAGGAGAAAAAAATTTACCCTGAGGCTTAGAAAAACTTAAAGAAAGTATTAAAACTGCCAGAGGGGGAAGAGACAAAGCAAGTGGCTGCTTCTGGCAATCCCCTGGCAGGGGTTCATATTCTAATTAAATTTTACATACCTGACTTTAGTAAAAAAAAAAGTAAATAGTGTGGGAGAGCGGTAGACAGACATGGCTATATTCACACTCCCTATGAGTTCCAGAGAAAATGAAAAACATGCATAAAAATACCACAGGTTGAATCTAATGGTGCCAGCTTCCATGAGGACAGTTCTACCTAGATGAAAAGAATTGATAAAAAATTTCCTTTCATTTCCAAAAGGAGGAGGATAAGCAGAGAATGGCTACTAAGAAGGGGCAAGGATCTCACCCACTCCCACCAAAATGAAAAGGAAGCTGTGTGCTTTCTGGATTTTCCAACACTTCTCTCATTTAAAAGCAAGCCAATAAAACAAAACAGAGAGAGGTAAGTATGAATGACTTCTAGGGGGAGCCCTCCTAGTATCCATTAGAGGTCAGCATTCCCATTCAATAGACTTACTGACTTTGGAGACCACACAAAATGATGGACTTCTCATGGCTTCCCATTCCCCCAGAAGCCCCTGGGGTCCCAGATGGTTTTCAATTGTCTCTCCTTTGTGAGTGGCTCAAGTCTACCAGCTCTTCACAGTAAATCCTTGTTAAATTATCTAAATGGTTAGTGTCATTAGGGAAAATGAAAAAAAATGAAGAAAATCCCTATGGTCTTCCATTTGCAAGGGCCTAGGATTTAGGAAATCCCAGGAGCAAAAGAGCTTAGTAGCAGCTAGAAACCTGAAGTGGGGATTCGTGAGCTAAGGCCTAAGCTTGAAGGTGAGGAGAAAAAATGGTGGCATTATATGGTGTAGGAGGCTTACTGCTCCTGAGGCACCATGATTCAAATTTCACTTAATCATTCCAGTACCAATGGTCAGAACTAACCATGCTAAGTACCTATTCTGCTCAAATGCAGCATACAACACTTCTGAATAAGTATAAGAATAAATATGACATGATTCCTGAAAAATCACTGTCTCTGAAGCTCATGAACCTAGGTTCAGATTCTGATTCTGCCACTTAATTGTGTGACCTTGGTCAAGTCACCTAACTGGGCTTCAATTTCCTTAATTGTATAATTAGGAGGTTGGACTCTGAGGTATCTCTGAGGTCCCTTCTACCTAGAGATACCTGATGCTGTGTTGATATGTTTGTTGTGTTTGTCCTTCATTGCCATTATGTCCATGACATAAGGGAAATGATGACATGACATGCAGTTGACTTTGATTTGAGTGAAGGAGAGCTGGGCAAGGTCACCGGCCTTTCTTTCTCCTCTAGAGCAGTCTAGATCCAGTGATTCATCAGGACTACTGGAGATCACCCAGGTGGCAATGGGAGACCCTGGCCCTTTTAGGCTAAGGCCTTTTCAGGTACTCAGGTAGAGTAAGGTAACACCCATTCAGCGAATAGACCTCTTTAAGAAGTGAGTCAACGGATGGCCCCTTTAATTAGAAAAAAGAAAAAAAAATCAAGCTGGGCGGGGATGACCCTAAGGGTTGCTGTTTCAAAGAGAAACAGTTACCATAGACATTCTTTCTAAGTCAGGAAGGCCCAAAACACAGCCATTAAGGGGAGCTTGAGCAGGGACCTGTTGTTGTCCTATCTATGAGCTTCAGAGTGAACTGGGTTAAAGGAAAAGGAAGGAAAGAAAAAGAAAGAAAGAAAAAAAGAAAGGAAGGAAGAAAGGAAGGAAGGAAGGAAGGAAGGAAGGAAGGAATCTAGCCAGTAAACCCCAAATGGACAGCTTCTGGCCATGAAAATTTGTCTTCCTTTGGAGAAGAGAAGGAGAGGGAGAGGGAGAGCACAAGTTGAGTTACCCACTAACTGGGCCCCCATTCAGGCAGCTCAGTCTACTCACAGGTTATGTTTGTCCTTCATTTTTGAAGAGGACTATGGCATCAGGGAAATGATGACATGACTTGTAGTTGACTTTAGTGAAGGAAAAGAAAGTACACTAAGAATATAAATTATTGAAAGTTTCTTTAATATCAAGGCTAATGGTCTTGATTTTCAAAAAAATAAGCAAGGGAAGAAAAACTGGGATTGAAATGGGTGGTAAAATACAGTGGACATTTCTTCTTTCATGATCTTTTTCAGAGAGATCTGAGGGGAAAATACAGCTCTTTTGGATTCTCCAGGCAAAGGTTCTTACTCATGGCTAGATGGACATGACTCACAAAGAGAGAAGGGACATAAGACATCTATGTAGAAACATCTGTGTAGAACAAACATCCTGGTGGGCTTAAGCATCTTGCCAAGCATCCGCTCCCCCCGCCCCCCAGCATTTGTCATTGGTACTAACTTTGGGATTTTTTTTTGAGTCATATGTGATTCTTTGTAAATGTGTAAGCCTTTTCCTCTAGAGACTACAAGTTTTGTTCATGTTGAGAGAGAGAGGAGAGAAAGAGAGAGAGAGAAATGTCTTTTTACTAAAAGAAAAAACCTTTCTTTGCAACTGGACTGTGAAAATTCTGCAGGCAGCTCCAATTGGATTATAGCAATTATTCAAGCATTCTCTTTTTCTGAAACTAATAATAACCTGGAAACAGCTACATTTGATACTCAGGAACATCAGAAAGCTAAAGAACTCAAGCCCCCCCAAAAAAACAAGGCAAAAGGGTGTCACCAGCATAATATCAACTGTGGGTAGGAAGGAACCCAGTCACTCTTATCTGAAGTGAGTCATCTTTATCAATATCCAGTTTGTGAATGAATCACTGAGACACAATAATACAGGCCATGAATAAAAATAAAAACAAGTCAATAAAGAATTGTCTGAATGTGGCTCCAGATCATTTTAAAAAGCCAAGCAACATTAGTGCGAAACAAATTAAATGTGGTCAGTGTCTGCCATGTCACTCATTTAAAAGCTAGATTCTACTGGACCAATAAGGGATCAGAAATACTGCTGCTAATACCAGATAACAAAGCTGGAAGGAGCTAATTTTTAATGGGTTGAAGTTATAGATAGGGGTAAAAAAAAAAAAAAGAGAGAGAGACATGCTAATTCATGTGCATGTTTGAGGAACAAAGAACTCTCTAGTTTGGCTTAGAAAAAAAATACGAGATAAGGTTGGTATCAGATTATGAAAGGCCCCTTGTGGTTTTGGCTCTCCTCTGGATGTTCTCCAGTTCCTTAATACTGTAATAATAATAGCTCACATTTATATTGTACATTAGACAGTGAGTCAACAGATGTTTGTTAAGCACATATTATGTGCTAGGTAATGTATTAAGCTCTAGGGATACAAAAAAAGGCAAAAGATAGTCCTTGTCTGCAAGGAGCACAGTCTAATTGGGTGAACAAGAAAAAAAAATCTATATGCAAAAAAAGATACTGTACATAGGATAAATTGGAGATAATAGAAGAAAGAAGGCATTAGAATTAAGGAGACTAGGGAAAGGCTTCCTGTAGAAGGTGGTGGGACTTGAGGAAAGCCAATGAAGCCAGGAGGCAGAGATGAGAAAGGAGAGCCCTCCAGGCAGGAAGGGTAGCCAGTGAAAATACCCAGAGTTGAGAGATGGAGTATCTTGTGCCAGTGCCATGGGCTCGAAGAGTATATGGGGGAGTGATAGTAAGTTGTCAAAATATTGAAAAGAGAGGAGGAAGAACAGTTTATGAAGAGCTTTAAAATGGCAAGTGAGGGGTTTTATATTTTTTCTTGAAAGTCATACAGAAACACTAGAGTTTGTTGAGTAGGGAGCTGATGTGATAAGACCTGCACTTAAGTAAGATTGCTTTGACAGCTGAGTGGAAGATGTCCTGAAGTGGGGACAGACTTGTGGCAAAGAAACCAATGATCAGGGTATTGCACTAGTCCAGGTGGGAGGTGATGATACTCTGCACCAGTGGGAGAGGAAAGGGCATATGCAAGAGATATTTTATAAGATAGAACTGACAAGTGTCAGCAACTGATTAGATTAAGGGACTGAGGCGGCCATAAAAAAGAGTGAGGAATCAAGGATGACACCTAGGCTATGAGGCTGGGTAACCGGAAGGGTATACTTGACAATAATAGAAAAATTAGGAAGAGAAGAGAGTTTGAGGTTAAAGCAAATAAGTTTAAGTGTTTTGAGCATATTTGAGTTTAAGATATCTATGGGACATCAAGCTCAAGATATTCAATAGGTGATTGGAAATGCAAAACTGGAAATCAGCAGAGCAGTTAGGGATAGACAGGTAAATTTGAGAATCATTAATATAGAGTCAATCATTTCATTCATGGGATCACTAATATGATCGCTAAGTGAAATAGCACAGAAGGAGAAGAGAAGGGGACCCAAGACAGAATGTTACAGGACACACAGTTCACAAGCATGACCAGAATGAAGATCCAACAAAGGAGACTGAGAAGGAAGAGTCAAAGAGATGGGAGGAAAACCAGGAAAGTGAAGTAATAGAAACCCAGAGAGAAGAAAAAGCACTGAAAAGAGAATGACCAACAGCTTCAAAGGTTGGAATGGTCAAGAAGGATGAGGATTGAGAAGGGGTCACTAGATTTGGTAACTAAAAGATCATTGGTAAATTTGAAGTAGGGGACTGAGCTATTTCAGTTAAATAATGAGTTTGGAAGCCAGTCTTCAGAGAGTTAAGAAGAAAGGAAGTAAGAAGAAAGAAAGTAGGGGCAGATTGTAGATGACCTCCTCGAGGACTGTGGCCACAAAGGGGAGTAGAGCTACATATAGCTAGCAGGGATGGATGGAGCAAGTGAGGGGTTTTTGAAGATGACAGAGACATGAGAATGTTTGTAAACAGTAGGAAAGCAGCAAGAAGATAGGATGAGAAAAAATGAAAGGGCAGCGATGATAGAGGGAGAACATGTTAAAGAAGATGGGATAGAATGGAATCATTTGTGGATAGAGAGGGGTTTGCCTTGGCAAGGACAAGCACTGCTTCTTCATATGTGGCAGCTTTGAAGGTGGAGATAATGACAGAAAGTATCTGAGAAATGTGAATTGAGGAGGGAAGTTCTCAGCAAGCGGCCCCAGTTTTGTTTTGTTTTGTTTTGTTTTGTTTTTGGCAAAATATGAGGCAAGATTCTCTCTGAAAAGGAAGTGGATTGGGAAGCTATAAGTGGTTTGAGGAAGGATGAAAACATTTGGAAAAACTGTTATAGTGAATAAGATAGTGGGTCAACTAAGGAAGCATAAAGGAGTGCCTGGTGAAGCTAGGTGGTGCAGTGGATAGAATTTATCTTCTTGAGTTCAAACTCAGCCTCAGATACTCACTAGCAGTCTGACCCTGGGCAAATCATTTAATCCTGTTTGACTTAGTTTCCTCATCTGTAAAATGAGCTGGAGAAAGAAATAACAAACCATTCAAGTATCTTTGCCAAAAAAAAACCCAAACGGGGTCACAAAGAGTCAGACACAATTGAAATGACTAAACAACAACAAAGGATTGCCTTGCAGTAGAGAGAGCCCAGCTGAGATTATGTAACATAAGTTTGTAGCAGATCCAGTTAGCTCAACTTACAATTTTCTCCAGTTTCATTTAGCAGCACAAGCAAAGGGAGTCAGTCAATGGTAGTAAGGATCCAAGGCTGAGGCTTGGCGGGGCAAGATTAGCAATAAGATAAAGGGGCAAGGGATTCAAGAGAATAGGACCATCTAGATTTTTAACTGATTCACTAAGGAGCCAAGATGGGGGAAGGAAGGAGTTTGGAGTCAGTTCAGGGTGATGGCCTGAGAAAGAAGTAAAGGGTCAAAGAACTGGAGGTCATGATGAGGCCAAAGAACAAGGTTAAACACTAATAGATATAAAACATCCGATTTTGCTATGTATATATTATCTCACTTGACTATATAGCAATCCTGTAAAGCAGGTGCTGTTATTATGCCCATTTTACAGATGAGAAAATAGCAGCACAGAGGATAAGCAAATTGCCAGGGGTCACACAACTAGTCAGTAAACAGGATTTAAACCAAGTATTTTCTGATTCCAAATCTAGTGCTCTAGGTACAATGCCATACTTCCTTCTAGATACGGTACAAAGTGAACAAAGTATAACAGTGCTATCAGCAGCTTTGCTCCAGACAGGATGCCTCTGTAAATGCAGCCCCAAATCTCATACTTTGGCTGCTTTTTCATGACTTTGACTCATACACAGTTTTCACTTTACTAAAAGCTCTAAGTCATTTTCACAGTATTTGCTATTTAGTCATACCTTCCTGCCTTATATTTATAAAATTGGTTTTTTTAACCTAAGTGTAGAAATTTACCTTTATTAACTTTCATTTAATCAGAATCGGTCCATCTCTGTAGACTGTGAAAGGAGTTCAGTGGACAGAGCACTGGACCTGGAGTCGGGAAGACCTGAGTGCAAATCTGGTCTAAGACACTTACTAGCTGTATAATAATAATAACATTAATTATTATTATTTATATTATTATATTAATTTATATTATTATATTAATTATAGAATTATATTCTATAATTATTAATTAATTCTTATTAATAATAAGCAAGTACTTTACCTCTGTCAGCCTTAATTCTCTCATCTGTAGAACGAAGTTAATAATAGCACTTACCTCCCAGGTGTGTCACTGGGATAAAAGGAGATAATATCTGCAAAGTGCTTTCCAAAACCTAAAGCACCATAATTACTAGCTATTATTATTTTTTGCTATTTTTATGTAATACCATCTTTTAGCTATCCTTCTCAACTTTGTGTCATATACAATTCCAAAGATCTCGTGATGAAAACTGCTATTCACCCACAGAGAAGGAACTGATGAAGTCTGAATGCAAAATAAAGCATACTATTTAATGCCTTTTTTCATGTTTTTTGGGAGGAGAGGTGTCTCTGTTTTCTTTCACAGAATGACTAATATGTATATATGTTTTGCATGATTGCACATGGATAACCTATATCAAATTGCTTACCAGCTCTCAAAAGAGAGAGGGGAAGGAAGAAGAGAGAGAATTTGGAACTCAAATTTTTTTAAATGAATGTTAAAAATTGTCTATACATGTGACTGGAGAAAAAAACCAAATATTGTTTCTTTAAAACCTTTGTGTCATATGCAATTTTGATAAACCTGCCTTGATCAGAGAACCTTCCTCCAAATCAAAATGGAACCATTAATGACTACTATTTAGGCCCAGCATTCAACCAGTTTCAAATTTACCTAACTATACCTTTATCCAGTTAATTTATTGTACAGTGTTGTGCTAGATGTGAAACATTCAACTAAAAGCATGAGGGATTTTACTTATCAAAGTAAACTCTATCTGCAGCATTACTCCAATTTAAAAGTCTAGTAATGCTGTCAAAAAGCCACATAAATTTAATCAAGCATGACCTATGTTTGATAAAATCGTGCTGACTCTCAGTAATTACCCCTTCCTTTCCTAAATGTTCACAAACCACCCCTTCAATAACACTTCCTAGAATTTAACCTCAAAATATGTCAAATTCACTAGCCTATCATTTGCAGAATCCACTTTCTTCCCTTTTCTGAGGAGAGGGAGGAACATTTGTCTGAGTAGAGTCCTATAACATTCTGACTTGCATAGTCTTTCAAAGATCACATCTGCCAGTTTTTTCAGCCTCTCAGAATCTATCAGAATAGTTCTTCTGACCCTAGTGACTTGGACTCCTCAAAAACAGCCTGATACTTATTTACCTACCTATTAACCATTCTGTTCTGTCCTTCTCCAGTTAAAAGATCATAATCCTTGAAGGCGAAAATAACAGAAACAAACCAAGTATTGAACTCTATCTTCTCTCCATCATCCATCTTCTACCCCAAGAATCAGTCCCATCTCTTCCTTTGCCTAGTTTTGCAGCCCATTGGATTATTTAAGTTGGCAACACTATAGGATAGTTGTGATCTCACCCATACCCAGTTTCCTGTCTAGGGTAGTCATTATGTTGAGTTTTGTCCAAGCTCAAAGTTGTTGAATTTTCAAAATCAGCAGGTTTTTACATATATTTTACCAATAATATACTTATCATACTATGTATGTTGGGAATGTATACATTTTCTTGCATCTATAACATAATAGTCAAAATTTCATGGCACCCACATTGAGAACCACTGCCTTCTTTGAAGTTCATCTTTTTCTCCTAGCACAACTTCTTAAAAATTGTATTAATTTATTTTTATAATTGTATTTGCAAATACAGGTTTGAAACCAAGAAAAAAAGGCTGGGAATATATAAACCTATATATCTCTATCTCTGTTCATAAATGCCCTGCATAAAGGTGGTAGTTGAGCAATATTGTCAAGGGAGGTATTTTAGAAAAAAAAAATGAGTAGAGCTAAGAATCAACCTTAGGGGAACACTGACATTATGAGGACAGGAAGTAGATATGGCAGAAATCAAAAATGGAAAAAGCAATCATATACAATTAGAAAAGGAGCCAGACAATTATGGTACCTCTCTGAAGCCAAGGCAGGAAAATATATCCAATAGGATGCACACCTAATAATAAATGAAAATGAGTTGTTGGATTTTTTTTTAACATTATGGTATTAGCAACTAGGAGATCATTAGTGTCCTTCAAGAGGGTTATTTCAAAGGAGTGGTAGGGTACAAGCCTAGTTGCCAAGGGCTGAAAAGAGTAGGTAGTTAGGAAATAGAGACATTATGAGTAGAAAATCTTCTTAGAATCTCAGAGTTGGAAGGGACCTCAGAGATTATCTAGTCCAAGCCATAAATGACCAGGAATCCCTCCTACGATATCCACGACAAGCATCATACAGCCTTCTCTTAGAGATATCTAGTGAAAGAAATCCTGCTACCTTCCAAAGCACAGAATAGCAACCTCACATTTTAGAGTAGCTATAACTGTGAGAAAAACTTTGCTTACATCAAGCCTAAATTCTTTTTCAGTGTTTATCAGAGTTTAACAGTGAAGGGGGTGTAATGTAAAGCCAATGTGTGTGTGTGTGTGTGTGTGTGTGTGTGTGTGTGTGTGTGTGTGTGTGTGTGTATCTAAGAAGAGCCCCAGAGAAGAGACAGTCAGAATCAAGAATTTTCCTCCTGGCGGCTCCTAGTGGAGGGAGCTGCTGAGAAGGCCATCTGGAAGGCAAGAAACCTCAGCCTTCTTGGCAGCAACTTCAGCTTTCACCAGATTCTGGTCCCATGAAAACTCCAACTCGGTTCTTAGTCCAGCAAGTGGCAGCCCAGCTCCCAGATGATGGGACTATCCTCCTTCCTCCACCAGGAGCAAAAATTCTAATTCTGACTGTCTTTCTCTGGATCTGTTCTTACACACACACACACACACACACACACACACACACATTGGCTTCCTGTCTCAGCCAACTCCTTCCTGTTATGTCAGCAACAGGAGACAGAGTTCACACCTTCTGTTTCTTTCAGAGGTACTTAGCTCTTAGTTACTAAGGGCTAAGCACCTGCTTACTTGACATAACAAAAAGGGGTCTTCAAATTTAAAATAATTACCATTACAGGGGGTAAGAAAAAAAGATGGAAGTTGGATGAACTGGAAAAGTCAATGGACAGCTTCTGTAAGGATTGTGGAGACCCGAACGTGTTTATGGGAAGATAAGAAAGAAATAGTAGGGAGGAAGAGAAGCTCCATGAAAGAGAGGAGAGGAAATGGCTTCTGGAAAAAAGGTCTTAGTGGAAGGAATGGGATCAGGGTTAAATGTAGAGGATTAGCTTTAGGGAGTATTGGGGTTGTTGGATCATTCAAGGAAGATCACATAAGTTCTTGCCCTGACAGCTAGCGCTAGATGTCTGAACAAAAGGAGACGATTGCACTAGCAAAGCAGAAGAAAGAAAACGGAAGTTTAATCCATGGAAACTCTGACCATTCAATCCTTGCTGTCCCCAGAAAGCATCAACAACAAATGTTAATGGAGGGATAACTCAAGACCAGCCCACTGCAATCCTGTGACCTTGTTAAAGGGCTAGCTCAAAAAAACTTGGCCAAGTTTTGGGTACTTGGTGTTCTTCCAAGAGATGAGCAATTTCTAGCTCTTTAAATTCACAATTATTCTGATCAGAAGTTCCTGGGGTTTCCTGGAATCTCAATTAAAAATTCCAGCTCATCTAACAATAATTCTCAATTACCACAGCTTTTGCTATAACATTCCCTGCCTCCCTCTCATTCCCCACACACACATACATAAGGCATGCACACATCATCTCAACTGATGTGCATTTTTTCACTACCAGAAACTATGCTTTTTATAACAGTCATGCAGGATGAGAATACCTTAGACTAGTGGTTCTCAACCTTCCTAATGCTGTGACCCTTTAATACTAAAATGTGGGCATGTCTGCATGTGGGCAGACCCACCTGGAGATGGATAGAGGAGCAGTGTCTCAGTTCCTAAGACCATCAGAAATATGTGTTTTCTGATGGTCTTACACAACCCCTGTGAAAGGGTCATTTGACCCCCAAAGGGGTCACAACCCACAGGTTGAGAAATGCTGCCTTAGACACTAAGTTATGCTATTCAGTATTTACCTGGTTCCCTTTGTGTCCATATTTCCTGTTTCTTCCCATCTACATCCAAGTCATCTCTCTCAGACAGTAGTTGCCTGAAGAAGAGGGACAACTATTCAATGACTTTTCATAGAACTTAACACAAATTCTAATGCTGTATCAGAATAATTTAAGTCATATAGCAAAATAATAATAGTAATAATGGTTTTCACTTACAGAGTATTCTACACTTTACAGATTTCTTTCCTCTTAAAATTCCTATGAGGTAGGTGGTAAAACAAGAATTATCATCCCCATTTAATAGATGAGGAAACTGAGACTCAGAAAGGTGAAATAACTTGCCCCCAAGCAAATAAGAGCTCAGGTTAAGACTCAAATCCAGCTCTCGATCCATTATTTTTACCATATCACCTCCTTGCAATACATGACTTTTGCATGGACACTGTCCTATTTATAAAATACATTGGAAATTAAAATGCTACTTATATTATCTCTTTTGAGTCTCACAATTATCACATGAGGTAGGAATTGCATGGATTACTATTCCCATTTTTCAGATAATGATACAAAAACAGACAGCTTAAGTGATTTGCCCAAGGTCACATAGCTAATGAGTGAAATAGTTCACCTTGGGACCCAGGACAGCTAAGTCTGTAATATTACCTAGAGAAAGGATGTCATCCTGCCTCCAGGGAGTACCACTTGAATCCATTTTCATTTAGGACTCAGTCTCATACTTCTTTTTTATTTCTTATTCTCCGTGGTCTTATTTTCTGAGAGTTCCCACCAATGACTCAAGTCCAATGAGACAGTAAAATGTCCTTTAAAAAATTACATTCTATTCATTAAAATTTGAAGCTGCCACTCAATCCATAAACTTCAATCTGTGCTCTCTGACATCCAAAAACCACTTCCTATCATCCAAATCCCTTTGACTTGGAATTAAGTCCCAAGTCTACTACCCCTACATGTGGGTCTTTTCAGTCACCTTGAACTTTATTTTCTTCATTTACAAAGTGTGAGACTTTTGCCACTAATAAATGTTTATCAAAATGAATTGGACTGGATGGGATAGAACTACCTTCCTCAAAAATTTGCAATGGGAGTCAGAAGAGGTGGTATAATAAAACCTGGAGGTGGATGAAGAATACGGAAATGAAGATGTTATCATCCATCTGCACTCTGCCCTAGTCATATTTGAAATGCTGGATTCAGTTCTTGCTGCCACCATTGAAGAAGTGCGTTGATAAGCTGCAAAGTATCCAAAGGAGGGCAACCAACTTTGAGTTCAATATATATGAGGATCAATGGAAAGAACCTGGAATGTTTAGCCTAAAGAAAAAAAGGAGAAGAGGTAGTCAGAGTAGATCACGATAAATATCTTTAAATGTTTTAAAGGCTGTCATGTGGGAAAGAGATTAGATATGTTCTGTTAAACCCCAGAGAGAAATGAGCAGAAATTACAAAGAGACTCATTTTAGGCTTGTCAGTAATAGTTAATCATAATAGCTAACCTTTATATAACAATTATGATGTACCAGGCACTATCATAAGCACTTTGCAATTATTATCTCAATTGATAATAACAACAACACTGGGAGGTAGACACAGTGATTATCCACACTTTACAGATGAGGAAACTGAGGCTAAGTGACTTGCTGACAGTCAACACAACTCACAGTCAACACAACACAACTAGAAGGTGGATCTGAATTCAGGTCTTGCCCAACTCCAGTCCCAGTACTCTACCTGCTTTGCTACTTAGCTGCCCCCACTTTTTTCGTCAAGAAAATCTCTCTAACAATTAGAGCTGTTCAGAAGTGAAATGGCCTGTAGTGGGGAGGTGTTGGGTTACCCCTTATTGAATGTCTTCAAACAGAAGTTGGCTGATCGCTTTTGCCAATTATATTAGTGGAGATTTCTTTTGGGTACAGGTTGTACTACATAGACATGGAAGTCTCTTGTGTGTCTAAATTCTGTATAATATGTAGAGAACTGTGTAACCATAGAATGCTATAAAAATGTAAGCTCTTATTGTTCCCAAAACATTCTTTTAATGCACATAGTTTGGCATGGAGAATTAAGTAAATACTCTGGGAATTTGAGAGGTTTTTACCAAACAAAGTGTATAGATTGAAAATGGGATTATTCTCATTTTACAAACAGATAAGTGATGAGACAGGGAGGAGTGAGGAAGGGAGCGGAGAAGCTCCAGGACACTCAAGAAAAAGCAGAATTCCCTTGTGCAACTCAATAGGAACAAGAAGGTTGTTGTTATCTTTTTATATTTAATGCATAATAAATCAGATAAGACATAAAATGGATTGGAAAGAGGAATGATCCTAGAATCAGCTCTGTGTTCAAGTCCTGGTTCCAACATTTGACCCAAGATTTGACTCTGAAAAGGTTGCTTAATCTCTCAGCTTCCTTATTTGCTTGATCTCTTAGTTTCTTCATCTGTAAAATGGGAAACCTAGCTATAGAACTTAACCTCATATTTTTGCTGAGAATCAAGTGAGATGATGAATGTCAGACATTCATTAGATGGAAGTATTTTCCATGAGCTTTACAAATTTGAAGTATTTCCAAAATCAAGATGTAAAGTAATGATGTAAGGAACTAAAATGTAATCATGAGACAGTCATTCAAACCACTAAACAGGCCTGAGACCTATATATCTACTTCTGTCTCTTGAAAGGCATTTTTATTAAATGATTCAAATAGAAGCTTTGGATTATACTTGGCTACTCAGCAGCTTCAAAGCAGATATTCAATTATCTGGGACTAGTCTACTGTAACTAGTTCCTAGCAGATTTCCTAAAAGTAAGGCTTGCAGATGTACCCAGATATCCCCCAAGAGGGGTGCCTTCCCCCTCTCTTGCCTTCTGAACAAGATGTGAAATTCTTTGGATGAAGTCTTTGACAAGTTCTAGGTAGTTGTTATTCCATTAACAACATAGCTAAGCTATATCTCTGTACTTGACTTTTAAAAGTAGAGGGTATAGGGGAGGCTAGGTGGTGCAGTGAATAGAGCAACAGCCCTGGAGTCAGGAGGACCTGAGATTAAATACGGCCTCAGACACTTAACACTAACTGTGGGACCTTGGGCAAATCACTTAACCCCAATTGCCCTGCCTTCCCCCCTCCAAAAAGAAAAAAAAAGTGGAGGGTGTAATTGGCTAAATGGTGACACCTGGAAGGTGAGATTGCTAAGGAGTAAGTCAGAGTAGAGACAGGGTCTAGGTTCCCTGTGGGAAGGCTTAGATGTCTCTAAGACCCACTGAGGGAAGTATGCAGACTTCTAAGTATCCCCACACATACCCTAGAAGGAAAAAAAAAAAGTCAGCGCAAGATGAAAATACAGAGATGGAGTTACTAGATTAAGACAAAAACTGGCCCAGCTACGAGTTATGAGAGCGATAATCAAGGAGTAATGAAGCACAGAGACAGAAAAGGGTCAGACAAAAACCATATCCTTCATTAGCATGGTGAGCTAAATGATCTCTTTAGGTAACAGGCTGAGGTTAGAGTGCATGAAGAGGAGGGCGCTGGAGAGCCAACCAGAGTAATACCCAAAGCCTTAAGGTAAGTTAAGGCTAAGGCTAGTGCCCTGCAAAAAGCGGAGGGGAGACATCTAGACCATTTTTAAGCTGAATTTCAGTTTCCTGGCAGGTTAAATAAACCTAACCCATATTTAATGCATTCGTTCTGAGTGCTTATATATGAATTTAGGATCCTTTTCCTTTTTGTCAAAACCTTGGCACAAGTCAAATTCTGATGTTCCCAGAGGGGACCCTGGATACGGGTCCTAGCCAGAGATTTTTAAAGAAATCCCCAAAGATTGAATCCAGGCTGTGTAAACTCCAAAAGCTACTTTCCTGCAGTTCTGTGCTGATTGTTACATAAAAATATACTTATTGCAGAGTCACAAAGTTAGAAGAAACTCAGATCTTTTCTACTCCAACCCAGGCCTAAAAATGGATCCTGTCTACCACATACCAGATGTGACCATATAGCCTTTGCTTAAAGCCTTCTGGTTGGGAACAGGGAAGGAAAAGGGAAAATAATTATTTCCTGGAAGAATCTATTTCATTTTTAGATGTCCAAATATTATCAAATTTTTCCTGACTCTAAAATTATATATCCAATCTCATCTCTGTCTTGACCTCCATTCCCACATTACCAAGTGCATCCTGGAGATCTCCACCTCAACATGCCAGAAATGTCTCAATCATCCAAAACAGAATTCATTCTTTTTCTCTAACTGCTCATTCCTCTTACTCCTTACTGCCCTTTTTCTGTTATGAGAAATGAAATCCTTCCAATCACAGTTTTACAACCTTGGAATCATCCTCAGTTCTTCCCCCCTCCCCCTTTATCCAAATAAGAATTGAAGAGCTCTTCTGTTGACTGCCAGTTATCTTTCCCTCTTCCATCCCAATCAGTGGTTCTTTAATTTGAGCTTTCTCTTTTCCCCAATATAGAAAAAGGGGCCTTTTCTATTGTTCTTAGTTTTCCTCACCAGCCTCATCTCGTTCTGCCCTTTAACACAGCTTGAGCACTCCTGATACCATTGCAACAGTATTGTGCCATGAATTTGTATTCATGCTCTGTCAGCCTGTCCTTTGCTTCAATTTTTTGTACATACGTTTTTTGAAATTGAAGTTGGTCAGTGAAATTCCAGTACTTCCACATCAGTCAGTTCATATCATTCCCCTTTTACCTCCTCATCAAAATGGTTTTTCTTTGTGTATTGAAAGCTTCTCATCCCTCCTGAGATTACTTTCTCCACAGAATCTGGGGGTATGGAATGCTAGCTATCCTTCCTCGGAACCCTTTGAAATTTGTTCCTTTCCCCCAGATAGATTTCCATAATTGGCCACCAGCAATCAGTTTCTCCTTTTTTGTAAGAATCAGATCCAGAAAAGAGTTTTCCCTTCCAGAGACTTGATTCCTCCAGCTCCCATCACTGCCCCTTTGGGCCAGCTATGGCCCATTCCCATAATTCATTCCTTCCTTGCCTCTGACTCTTAGAACCTTCTGTTGTGTCCTTCGAAACTCTGCTCAAATGTCACCTTCAAATGACTGCCTCTCTTCCTGTCTCACCCCCATCAGCTGCTGCACCCTACCCACCAAAAAATTACTTTTTAATGATTTTGTGTAAACGCAGTTCAGTGCATGTTGTCTTCCCCAAATGTATATAAGCTTCTTAATGGAAGGGATTGCTTCATTTGGGGATTTGTATCACCAGCACCAAGCACAGGGCTTGGCACATGGTCAATGATTAACAAATGCTTACCTACTTTATTGATTTTTTATTTATTACTTTATTGGTGATGACATTAAGCCATTAAGTCAGATAAAGAAATTATTAGGAAAGAAAGGGAGAGAGACAGAAGTGGGGGGGGGGGGGAAGGAGAAAGCACTTTTGGTGATTTGCAAAAAGGTAATGAAAAGAATTTGAAACTGAAAGGAAAGAGGAAGCCAGAAAACTATCTATACGTCTCCACCAAGCCAGATATCTCCAAAAAGAGCAACAGCATAAGAATAGCTTATCAAAGATATCCAAAGATACTCAAAATTTTACAGGAGACAAAACCCAAGGAAGGAACCAGGATTAAAATTCATGATCCTCAGATGTCTATACCTAAATGCACAATGACACAGTAGCATCTAATAGCATTTAATTTAATAGACGGTGTAGTAGATAGAGTGTCGGATCTGGAGTCAGGAAAACTCATCTTCCTGAGCTCAAATCTAGCCTCAGACATTCACTAGCTGTGTGATCCCAAGCAAGTCACTTAACCCTACTTGCCTCAGTTCCTAATCTGCAAAATGAGAAGGGAATAGCAAACCACTCCAGGATCTTTGCCAAGAAAACCCTGAATGGGGTCACAAAGAATCAGACGTGACCAAAATGACTAAACAACAAGTTAATTGCATACAGAAATTAACTGATTTCTAACTTGCATCTCTCTATTCCCTCTCCCACAGGTCTTAGCATGGCTTCATATCATAGCTGTAAAGATCCCTATTAATTTTTTTCTTCTTAGGAGAAACTGAACCATGACACATGCTTGTTTGGTCTTTCTATGTCCTGTCCCCTTTCTTCCAAACCTTTCAATTGTCTCTGTTTTGACTATACTTCCCATTGTGTGTACAAGCCAGTCACAAAAGCCTCTCTCTATTTCATAAGTTATGGTGCTTATAACTATGTCTGAATTGCTTTTGAGTGAATGATGGAAAAAAATTTCCTACATTCAGTGACTTATTCCCCGCAATTTCAGTCTTCGCTTTCTGTGATCTAGGTATGAGAATACTAGTAAAATCAAAGAGAAGAAAGCACACTGAGAAAGATCATTAGAGTCTCTTACTAGGATGGTGTCAAAGATCATATTAACATAAAATTAAAGATGGAAGGAACCTTAGAAATCACCAACTCCAAATCCTTCATCTCGTGGTTGAGTCCTAGTGAGGGTAAGTGACTTGTCCTACCTGCTTCCAGTATTCTTCTGTGTGTCATCTTCCCCCATTAAATTGTAAGCTTCTCAAGGGCAGGACTATTCCTGCCCTTTTTTTTCTTTTTGCATTTTTTTCTTTTTTTGCTTTTTTTTTTTTTTTTTTTTTTTGCTTTTTGGAGGGGGCAATGCAGGGTAATTAGGGTTAAGTGACTTGCCCAATGTCTAGTTTTTTGTGTTAGGTGTCTAAGGCCAGATTTGAATTCAGGCCCTCCTGACTCCAGGATCTGGCCTCTATTCACTATACCACCTAGCCACCCCCAACTATCTTTTTCTTACTTGTATCCCCAATGTTTAGCACAATTTTTGGCACATAATATGTGTTCAATAAATGTTTATTGAATTGAATTGTCCAAGGTCAATTTACCAAGAACCTGAAAGAACAAAACTTTATTAGTATCACAGCGCTTAGAGAAAAAGCGTTCCAGACTCTAGGCAATATAAAAATGTGATATTTTTTTTAAAACAAGTACTTATCAATGTTTAGCTCCTTTGAAAAGGTAAAATTTGGAATGGTTTTTGTGTTTATAGTGGAAGATTGTGATAATTCAGGCAACAGACATTCTTCATCCACTTGATTTTACTTGAGTGTGTGGTTAGGCCATCCTAACCACTGAGTGGTTATAGAGCTCTTCCAGGGACCTCTGAGAAATTCCAGGTCTTAATACTATCAGCACAATGTCATTTCCAAACTGGAGTATCTGAAAGGCTTCACTATCCATATGGAACCCCATTCAACTTGGATTCCAAGATGGATTCCCTCTATCAGAGTGGCAAACACTTTGGGTGAGCCTGGCTCACCTAATATATGAGTTATGTCTCACCTAATATATATGATGAGAAGGTTACACTCCAAGTTTATCTCAGTTGTTATACCTTTCAAAGAATCTCAAATAATTTTGTATGAATGGGAAGAACAATTTTGGCAGACAACATTTATAGCAGTATTTTGCTCAGCCAAATCAAATGCTTTTTTTTAAAAATCAAGAATTTTAGGAGGACCTGGGTTCAAATCCAGCCTCAGACACTTACTAGCCATGTGACCTTGGGGAAGTCACTTAACCCCAATTGCCCTGCCTTCCCTCCTCCAAGAAGCATAAACAAATAAATGAATGAATGAATGAATGAATAATTTTTTTAAAAATCAAGAATCAATAAACATGTTGGGATCTCAACATCCTTTAGTCAATTATGTGAATACTATGTAATGATACTATGGAATATCATATCTGAAAGCATGCTTATTTAAAACTAATATCCTCCTCAAGTATTCCCCCCAAAAAGCATATGCAGAAGATGGAAAAGTAAGCATGTAAGTCAGTAGTTACAGGTTTTTTTTCTTGGCCTCCTTTTGGAGATAGTAATAAGGCCTGAGATTTTTTTTCCCAAACTTTTAGTATCTTCACCTCCTTTACATACCTTTTGAATTAATCCCACCTCATGATTCTTGCAAATTAATAGTCAGCTCACAACTGTGCCTTTGCCATCACAATTTCCTCTTCCAGAGCTTGTTCATAATGTATATTTTCAAAGTTTCCTTAATGACCCCCCCCCTTAAATCTCACAAAAACAAAAGCCTATATTTTAATACTAAAATCCCACTGATTGTTTTCTGGTTCTGAGCCATGGAATCCTGCAGTGTTTAAGAAATTAAATGTGAGTATCACGCAAAGGACAATGTTGAGGTTCTTGGTGACTAAGAGCAAGCTGACACATACAACATACAAATAAGGAACTTTGAAGAAGTAAAGATTTGTCACTGGGAAAATGTATGATTAAACATTAAGTGGGCTGGTCACAAGATGAGAGGAAAGGATAAAAAGCAAAACAGTTCATTTGATCCACTGATGTCTTCACAATGTCAAGAGAACGTGAAGAAGGCCCCTAGGATGCCCTCTGTGGAGAATGCATGGGAGGATATGTACAAAAGCCTCACAAAATATTCAAGGATGGATGGGTTTCAATATTTAGCATTGAAGGAAATACCGAAATCAATGGAACCACAAATTAATTTGCATATTTGTATTAGTGTGGTTTTTTTTTTTTTATCAAAAATAGTGCACAGATAGTCAAGATAGAGAAAAATCAGGAAAGTGCAGCTAAGCTTTCCCCCACACCTCCTTCCTAAAGATCTGGAAAATGTACCAAATTTATTGGTAAATCCAAGAAATAATCAGAGTGAATCATTAGTCTATCCCTGATTGGCAGTGTGCAGATACTGGAAAAGGTAATTAGCCAAAAGTGTCCCCTGTGAAGCATATAAAATAACCTAATATTATGAAAGGAGCATGAATAGGTACCCATCTCTTACCACCAGTTCTAAGCCACAGATACAGTACAGGGAAAAGAAAAGAACCTTTGCCTAGAGATGGGCTTCTAGGGCAGTGGTCCTCAACACACCTAATGCTGTGACCCTTTAATACAGTTTTTCATGTTGTGGTGACCCCCAACCATAAAATTATTTTCGTTGCTGCTTCATAACTGTAATTTTGCTATTGTTATGAATCGTAATGTAAATATATCTGATATGCAGGATGTATTTTCATTGTTACAAATTGAACATAACCCACAGGTTGAGAACTGCTGTTCTAGGGTAAGGAGCAGCCATGGGCATGGTGTATGTACTGTTGAAGGAGCAAGTTCAGAAGCAAGCAATAGCTATGTAGATAAGAGCCCAGGAGCAGAGCAAGGTCCCAGTTCTGTATAACAGCTGAGTCTGAAACCTGCAGCAGAATAACCAGAAAAGGCTCCCAGAACAAAAGGGAGCTTGTTCTGTCATTCTAAACTAGTAAATCATAGCAGCTAGCTTATAGTAGCTGGATCCAGGTACAGTCTACCAGAACTACAACTGGAATCCAGATATTAAGTGGGTCGAACAGAACCAAATCCAGGTCAGAAACTTGCATAACTCAAAACAGAAGTGCAGTGACAAGACTTTACCTTTAGATCAGGCCACTTTGGGAACACCAAAAGCTTGCAGGTTATCAGCTGATTCTGCCCTGAAATCAGGGAATAATGCAACAGTCAATAACCCCATGAAAGCAGCAGCAAAACCCAGTAAGATATAAGCTCAACTCAGACATTTCTTCCAGATACATGCAGAGACTGGCTTTAACATAAAGTCAAAGTCAGATAGTAGCCTGGAAGATCAAGCAAACAAAAAAAGATTCACACTATAAAAATCTATTATAGTGACAGAAATACTCAAGATGCAAACCCAGAGGAAGGAAATGACTCCAAAACAGCTACAAACAAAGTCTCAAAGGAAAACATAGCTTGAATACAAGTTCAATTAGTATTCCTAGAAGGGATGGATGAAGCAAGAGTTTGAGGAGTTTAAAATTATTTCATAAAAGAAATAGATATGCTTGAAAAGAGAATTAACAGCTCAGTAAATAGGTTTTTATTTTAAATCAGAAGCAGATTCCATGAAAATTAAAGTGGACCAAATAAAAGTTGACAATTCTATGAGACAACAAGAAATACTTTTAAAATAAGATCAAAAGATTAGAAAATAGAAGAAAATGTTCTTTTCATATCAAAGATACTTAATTTAAGAATCATTAGACTAATGACATCCATCACCAAAAGAAAAACCTAGAAATATTTCAAGAAATCATTAGAGAAAACTACGCAGATCCATTCAAACTAGAGGGCAAAGTGAAATTATAAAGAATCACAGGTCATCTCCCTGATTTAAAAAAAAAAAAATCCAGAATCATTCTAGCTGAAAGAGGAAGCTTCCCAGTCAAAGGGAAAAAAATCTGCAAGAATCCAAAAAGACATCATTTAAACAGTGTGTAGCCACAGTCAGGATCACACAAGATTTAGCAACCACCACTACAAATTAAAAGAGATTATTCTAGAAGGCAAAAGATATAGGTTTTTAATGAAAAATAACTTACACAGAAAAACTAATTGTAGTCCTATGGGGGGAGGGGAATGGAATGAACCTTTAATGAAATAGAGGACTTCTGAGTATTCCTGATGAGACAAGAGCTGAGCAAAAACTAAAACACAAGCATAAGAATCATAAATAAATGTTTATTTTAATATATAATATATGCAATTTATTAAATATATGATAACATAATAGTATCTATTAAATAAGATGATATTAATATTGTATATTATATACAATAATATATTAATATAATATATTATAAATATATATTAAATTGCAATCATAAGGGACTAAAAAAGGATAAACCTCTTATATTCTAATATGGGAAGATAATATCTGTGTCTCCTCATAAATCCAGAATCATAAGAAGTAATAGAATCTAACAAGACAGAGGGTCTGAGAGTGATTTTGTTATTTTTTTTAATTATCTTAAAAGAAGAAAGAAAAGGTAGAGGGAGAAGAATACACTAGGAGTGGGAAAAGGAAAAAGAAGATGGGGGAAATTGTCTCATATAATCAGATTACTCAAATAGAAGACTATACAAAGAGGAAGGAGTATGGGAAGAGGCTGATAACTTGAACCTCACTCTCATCTGAAGTAATCAAAGGAAGGGAAAGGGAGGAGAGAGAGAGAGAAAGAGAGAGACAGACAGAAAAATAGAGAGAGAGAGAAAGAGAAAAAGAGAGACAGAGAGAGAGACAGATTGGAGTACAGATATACATTTCAGGAAAACAGGATGAAAAGAGAACGAAGACAAGTAAATGAAGGTTTTATTAAAAAAGAAATTAATCCTAAGTAAAACATACTCTGATGAAAGAAGATGGTTATTGAAGAGGAGTTAAAAGAGAATAAAGGAAACCTCTGATTGGGGATCCCTCTGTCTGAGGGAGAGAAAAGGGGCAGTGCATCAAATTGTATAAAATCTAGAGCACTAGTATTGTGCTCTTTTTCCCTCACCACTCCCTTCTTTTCAAAGAGTGAGTGGACAAAACAGAAGAGAATAGACTGGAGAAAAATATATGGTTAAAAATTAGAGCTGTAAATGTTAATGATAAGAATTCAACCATAAAATGGATAAGGAACACAGAATTATTAGATAACACATTCCAATAATATATTGTTTTCAAGAAACATACTTCAAAAATATTCATGTAGAATTAAAATAAATGACTGGACCAAAAAACCGGCAGGAGGAGCAATCATTTCCTCACACAAGGTGACAGCAAAAAATAGACTTCATTCAAAGAGACAAACAGACAAACTACTTTTGCCTTAAGGTATAACTGACAATGAATTCATATCAATATCAAACATATATGAACCAAATGATATAGCATCTAAATTATTAAAAAGAAAATTTTGATGAATTACAGGAAGAAATCATTAAAATCTAATAGTTAAGTGATTTCATGTCATACTCTTTCAGACCTAAATAAATCTAACCCAATTTTTTTCTTCAGAATTTAGGGACCTGAATCAAAATTTGGAAAAGTTAAATATGATAGACCTCTGGAGATTATTGAATAGGAATATAAAGGAGTATAAATATTTCTCAGCTGTATCTGGTCACTTTACAAAAATTGACAGCATATTAGAACTTAAAGACCTCATAAACAAATGCAATAAAACAAATATATTAAATATACCTTTTGTGGATATAGTGCAATAAAAATTATGTTCAATAAAAGATCACTGAAGAAATTATTAAAAATTAAGTAAATAAATAACTTAAAAACAATCCTAAAGAATGGGTGGTCAAAGAACAAACCATAGAAACACCTGCTGATTTAATTAATGCTAATGAGAATGATGAGACAACATATCAAACATTTTTACATGCAAGCAAAACAGTCCATAGAATAAAAGCTAGATTACTAAATACTTTCCTCAAAAAAAGAGATCAACAAATTGGGCCTGCACCTTAAAAAAAAAACTAGAAAACTGATAAACTTTAAAATACCAATTAAACACTAAAATATAAATCCTGAAAGTCAAAGAAGAAACAAAACGGAAAGCAAAAAAATATCCATTAAATTAAAGAATAAAATGAAGAGCTGTTTTTGAAACAATAAAGTATGTAATTAATTTGGTGTTTTTAAAAAGAAAGAGAAAACCAAATTACTAGTATTAAAAAAAGATAATTTAAAACCAATGAAGAAAAAATAAAGGAAATTATTAGAAACTACTTCAGTGAACTATATGCTTTTGAAATTAACAATCCTAATGGAATGAATGAATTTTTACAAAAATATAAATAGGGAGGAGCCAAAATGGCAGAGTAAAAGCACAAACTTGGCATGAGCTCCTCCTCCAATCACTTCCAATAAATGTGAAAAAATGATGCTAAAAAAATTTTAGAGCTACAGAACCCACAAAGTGACAGAGAGAAACAAATCTCTCACTGAAGGCAGCCTGGCAGGCCTGCAGGATGGGCCTATCACACTGAGCTGGGAGCCCAGCCCAGCCCTGCACGGGCTGTATGGTTTTGGCCCCAAGGCAGCCCTAACCAGCAGCGTCCAGAACAGACTTCAGGAGAGTGAATCACCAGAAGCTGTGGAGGTTACCAGACTTCTCAACCCATAAATACCAAAGAGCAAGTAAAAGGTCAATCTGGAACTCTGTTGGAACGGGGGTACAGAAGAGGGCAGTCTGGCCCCTGCCCCCAAGGCAAGAAGTGGCAGAGCTGCCATGGCTGCAGCTGCTGCTGCGTGGCTGCCTCCAGAGTTCCTGGCCTGTAGGTTGTAGGCAGACCAAGCAACCATTGAGAGGATAATCACTCTTGCATTAACCTGCTTGGATCTGGATGGGGTGGTGGTCCTGGGGTGTGTGACCAGTGTGCCAGAGCTTGTGGGGGCAGTAGAGAGGATGCCCTCCTAATAACTCCAGCAGCTAGGAAAACCCCAACAATTTGGGACAAAGCTCTCTCCATTCTGGAAGCAGAGTTCTATTATGGCAAAGAGCTCAAAAGTCAAGAAATTGACTGACAACATGGGCAAGCAAAGGAAGCAAAGCAAGCACAGCCATCCAACTTTATATTCCTTTTTTGGGGACAAAAAGGATCAAAGGATGGAATGGGAGGAAGACAACACAGTCAGAACTCCTCCACCAAAAGTTTCCAAGAAAAATATAAACTGGTTACAGGCCATGGAGGAGTTCAAGAAGGATTTTGAAAACCAAATAAGAGAAGTGGAAGAAAAATTGGGAAGAGAAATGAGAATGATGCAAGAAAATCATGAAAAGAGAGTCAACAACCTGACTGAAGAAAATAACATCTTAAAAAATAGACAAACTAAAATGCCAAAAGAGGCCCACAAAGCCAAGGAGCACAAGAATGCCTTTAAAAGCCAAATTTGCCAGATGGAAAAGGAATTTAAAAAGCTCACTGAAGAGAAAAATTCCTTCAGAATTAGACTGGAGCAAATGGAAGCAAATGACTTTATGAGAAATCAAAATACTATTAAACAGATCCAAACAAATGAAAAATAGAAGGCAATGTGAAATATCTCTTTGGAAAAACCACTAACCTGGAAAATAGATTCAGGAGAGACACTGTAAAAATTATTGGACCACCTGAAAGCCATGATCAAAAAAAGAGCCTACAAAGCATCCTTCAAGAAATTCTCAAGGAAAATTGTCCCAATATTTTGGAATCAGAGGGCAAAATAGAAATTGAAAGAATTCACCAATTGCATCTTGAAAAAGATCCCAAAAAGAAAACTTCTAGGAATATTACAGCCAGGTTCCAGAGTTCCCAGACCAAGGATAAGATATTACAAGCAGCCAAGAAGAAACAATTTGAATATTGTGGAAACCCAATCAGGATAACACAGGATCTGGCAGCTTCTACATTAAGGGATTGCAGAGCTTGGAATATGATATTCTGGAGATCAAAGGAGCTAGGATTAAAACCAAGAGTCACCTACCCAGCAAAATTGAGTATAATGTTTCAGGGGATAATATGGTCATTCAATGAGGTAGAGTACTTTCAAGCATTCTTGATGAAAAAAACAGAACTGGAGAAAAAATTTGATATTCAAATACAAGAAGCAAGAAAAGCATGAGAAGGTAAACAGGGAAAAGAAATCATAAGAAACTTATAAAAGTTGAACTATTTACATGCCTACGTGGAAAAATGATCATTGTAACTTACAAAACTTTTCTCAGTATGAGGATAGTTGAAGGGAATATAAATGTGTATGTGTGTGAATACATATATGTATGTATGTATGCATATATATGTATACATACATATATGTCTATATAGGAGGGTATGTATGTGTATGAATACATATGTGATTGTGTGTATATATGTGTACAGGTATACATAGACAGAGGGCACAGGATCAATTTAATAGGAAGGGATGATAATTAAAAGGTGAAATTGAGAGGTAAGAGAGGAATATAATGAGAGGAGATGGGGAGAGACAGAATGGAGTAAATTATCTCATAAAGAAGAGGCAAGAGATAACTGTTACAATGGAGGGGAAGAACAGGAAGTCAAAAGGGAATGGGTCAACCTTACTCTCATTGAATTTGACTTAGGGAGGGAATGATATACACTCTGAATTGGGTATCTTGCCCTACAGGAGAGTAGCGGGAAAGGGAATGAGAAGGAAGATAATGGAGGAAAGGGCAGGTGGGGGGGAGGGTAGTTAGAAGCACACACATTTGTAAACAGACAGGGACAAAGTAGAGAACAGAACAAGTCGGGGGGATAGGATGCAGGGAAATATAGTTAGTCTTTCACAATATATTCACTATGGAAATATTTTGTGTAACTACACATGTACAACCTATATTGAAATGTTTATCTTCCCAGTAAGGGTGAGTGATGAGGGAGGAAGGGAAAGAATATGGAATGTAAAGTTTTAAAATCAAATGTTTTTTTAATATTATTATTATTATTTACATGCAACTGGCAAATAAGATACACAGGCACTGGGATATGGAGATCCATCTTGCCCTACCAGAAAGTCAGAGGGAGATATGGGGGAGGGTATAGGAGAGAGCAGATTGGGGGAGGGGATATTCCATGGGATCACTGTTTTGGGATGGTAGATAGGGGAAAGACAGGGAGAAAATTTATAACTCAAAATACTGTGGAAATGAATGATGTAAACTAAAAATAAACACAAAAGTTAATTTTAAAAAGATTATATGCTATGATCTGGCTAGATTTATGCTATGGATTCAGGGTTAGTTTAATATCAGGAAATCTATAAGCATAATTGACTACATTAATAAAAAAGGACAATAAAAACTATATTATTATATCAACAAATGCAGAAATAACTTTTGACTATGTATCACCCTTTTCAGTTATCTCAAAAAAGAAAACACTAGACAAAGCATTAATAAGAAAATATTTCCTCAATGTGATAACTTTGTTGTTCTGTAATTTGATCTGACTCTTCATGAGCCCATTTGGGGTTTTCTCAGAAAGGATACTAGAATGGTTTGCCATTTCCTTCTCCAGTTTATTTTACAAGTGAAGAAACTAAGACAAACGGGTTAAGTGACCTGCCCAGGGTCTTACAACTAGTCAATATTTGAGGCCAGATTTCAACTTGGGTCTTCCTGACTCCAGGTCTGACACTCTATCCACTGTGCCACCTAGCTGCCCATAAATATGATAACTAATAATATCTAAAAGCAAAATCCAACATTATCTAGTTTAATGTGTAACTTCATAAACAAAATTGAGGAGCAAAGAAGTAATTACCTTTCAGATTTAAGAATATGGAAAGAACTCACAATTAAACAAGATAGAAAGAATTGCAGAAACATAAAATGGATAATTTTGATTAAAAGTTTTAGCACAAACAAAATCAATACTGCTCAAATTAGAAAGGAAGCCTTTAATAGAGAAAAATCTTTGCATCATTTCTCTGATAAAGGTCTCATTTCCAAGGTATGTAGGGAATTGATCCAAAGTAATTAGACTATAACCATTCCCCAATTGAAAAATGGACAAAGGATATGAAAAGGCAATTTTCAGAGGAAGAAATCTGAGCTAACAATATATGTATTTTTTAAAATGCTTTGAATCACTAATAATTAGAGAAATGCAAAGTAAAGCAACTCTGAGGTTCCACCTCTCATGCATCAAATTGACAAAGCTGACAAAAAGCAAATGACAAATGTTGGAGGAGCTGTGGAAAACATTGCACTATTGATAGACCTATAAACTGGTCTAGCCATTCTGGAAAGCAATATGGAAGTATGACTCCAAAGTTACTAAACTGTGAATATCATTTGACCCTGAAACATCATTACCAGAGACAGCTAGGTGGGTCAGTGTGTAGAATGCTGGGACTGGAGTCAAGGGGAACTTAGTTTAAATTTGGCCTCAGATACTCATTAGTTATGTGACCCTAAGTTATTCACTTAACTTCTTGTTCAGTTTCCTCAACTGAAAAATGGGGATAATATTAGCACCCACCTGCCAGTATTGTTGTGATGTTCAAATAAGATATTTCTAAAGCACTGAGCAAAATGTCTGACACATAGTAGGTACTTAAATGCTTATTTCCTTCCTTACTACTAGGTCTGTGCCCCGCCAAAGATATTCAAGAAAGAAGGAAGGGCCCCTATGTATAAAATATTCATAGCTATTTTGTTTGTGAGGAGAAAGAACTGAAAACTAAGAGGATACTTATCAATCAAGGAATGACTACACAAACTATGATATGTGAATGAAACATAATACTATTGTGCTATAAGAAATCAGTGGGACAACTTGATAAAAATCTGTATAGACTTGAATGAATTGATTCAAAGTGAAGTGAGTAGAACCAAGAGAACAATATATATGATGACAACATTATAAGAAAAATAGCTTTGAAAGACTTTAGACTTCTGGTCGATACAATCACTAACCACAGCTCTAGAGAACTTACTATGAATGTGCTAAAATACCTCCTGACAAAGAAGCAATATACTCAAGTTGAGGATTAAGACACATATTTTTGGGACGTGGCCAAAGTAAGAATTTTTTATGCTTCACAATACATATCTGACAACTAGGGGACACAGTGATTAGTTTGTTGGACTTGGAGTGGGGAAGATCTAAGTTCAAATCCAACTTCAAGCACTTGTGGCTATGTGACTCTGAGTGAGTCACTTAATCTCCCCCAGGTTCAGTTTTCTCATCTGTAAAAAGGGGTAATAATAGCACTTATTTCACAGGGTTGTTGGAAGGACCAAATAAGACAACATATGTTAAGGGTTTTGCAAGCCTTGATGCACTATAGAAATGCAAGCTATTATTTGTTACAAAAGTTTGGTTTCTTTTCTTTTCTCCCTCTAGGAGAGAGAGGAATACATGGGAAGAAAGGGAAAGGGAGAGATAAAATGGGGTAAGTTATCTCACATAGAGGCAAGTGGAGAGGAAGATGAAGGAAGTGGTGGGGAATACTTGAACCTTACCCTCATGGGAATTGGCTCAAAGAGGGAATAACATTAGCACTCACTTGGGTATAAAATCTATTTTAACCCCTAGGAAAGTAGAAAGGAAAGGGGATAAAAGAAGGGGATGCTCATAGAAGGGAGGGTGGATTGGGAGAGGCAATCGTCAGAAGTAAATACTTTTGAGGAGGGACAAGATGAAAGGAGATAGAGAATAGAATAAACAGGAGGGAAATAGGATAAAGGGAAATACAGTTAGCAATCATAACTGTGAAAAAATTTTGAAGGAAGTTTCTCTGATAAAGGCTTCATCTCTCCCATCTCTCAAATGTATAGAGAATGAGTAAAATTTATTTTAAAAAATAATAGCCATTACCATACTGACAAATGATCAAAAAGATATGAATAGTCAGTTTTCAGATGAAGTAATCAAATCTATTTATAGCCATATGAAAAAATGTACTAAGTCACTATTGAATAGAGAAATGTAAGTTAAAATAATACTGAAGTACTACCTCACACCTATTAGATTAGCTAATAGGATAGAAAAGGAGAATGATAAATGTTGGAGGGGGTGTGAGAAAAATGAGACATTAATACATTATTGGTGGAGTTGTGATCTGATTCAACCATTGTGTAGAGCAATTTGGGACTGTTCCTAAATATTTATAACAGCTCTTTTCTGGTGGCAAAGAATTAGAAATTGAGGGGATGCCCATCAATTGGGGAATGGCTGAAAAATTTGTGGCATATTGTGGTAATGGAATATTATTGTGATATAAGAAATGATGAGCTAAGATGCTATCAGAAAAACCTGGAGAGCCTTACATGAACCAATTGCAAAGTGAAATAAGTAGAACCAGGAAAACACTGTGCAAAGTAGCCACAATATTGTAAGATGATGAACTATGAATGACTTAACTGTTCTAAGCAATACAATGATCCAAGACGACTCTGAAGAACTTATCATGAAAAAATGTTATCCATCCTCAGAGAAAGAAGTGATGAAATCTGAAAACAGATCAAAGCATATTTTTTAACTTTATTTTTCTTGGGTTTTTATTTTGGTCTATGTTTTCTTTTATAACATGACAAATGTGGAAATATGTTTTGCATGATTACACATGTATAACCTCTATCAAATTGCTTTCCCTCTCAATCAGAGGGAGGTGGGAAGGGAGGGAGAGAATTTGGAACTCAATTTTAACAATGAAAATTGTTTAAAATTGTTTTTATATGTAATTGGGGGAAATGAAATATTAAATTAAAAAAGAAAAAATTCAAAAAAGGTCAAAAAATGTGAAAGAGAAAACAAGTAAAATGAAAACTTGTTATGAGCCCTAGATGAAATACGTCATCCCAAGAGAATTCAGATAAGAAACTAGCAGAACAACAAGTAACTACAAAATGGAACAAAATTGTCAACAGCTCTATGGTGATTTATTTTCATCATCAATGATAAAGGAACTACCATGTTTGTGGTCAAACATCTTTGTACACAAAGTGCTATATTTAGAAGTTTCTGTGACATTAGGAAGACATCTAGAAGAGTGGTTAGACTAAACCAAATAGGTGCTGAAGAAATTCATGCTAGATGCGTCATAATATTGAAAGTATTGAGGGATTGCTTTATAAGACATCCAAGGAAGAGATGACCATAAAAGTGGGGGGGGGGAGATTATGAATGATATTAATATCACAAAAATGCAACTGAAAGGATATCAATAATTAACCTTCTCATCTTTATAAAATCTACATGAGAATGTTCTATGTGCACATTGAAAATATCCTCAATGAAAATATGAGAAAGAAGGACAACTTTCACAAACAATTCTCTATACAGACAAGATATTAACCATCTCAAAGCTGACTGAAAGATGGAGAGAATACAAGATACCCAAAATTTGTAGTCACAAAAAAAAAAAAAAGACAAAGCATTTCTTTACCTTCATAGAGGAAAAATACAGCCTCCATGGCTTTTCTCATGAGTATATTAAGAGAATACAAGATTCCTTAACAAATTAAACCACATGCCCAGTCAATCAATTAACATTCATTAAGTGACTACTATGTGCCAAGCAATGTTCTAAACTCTAAGGATACAAAAAAGGACAAAAGATGGTCCCAACTTTCGAGGACTTCACAATCTGATGGGGGGCAGGGGAAGACAACATAAAAACTACTGTATACAAATAAACTATGCATAGGACAAATTAGTAATAACAATCCTGTAGAAGGTGGAATTTTAGCTGAATCTTAAAGAAAGTCAGGGAAAGCAGAAAGCAGAGATGAGGATGCAGAAAATTCAGGAATGGAAATGTCACTGAAAATTCCCAGAGTTAGGAGATGGAGTGTCTTGTGCAAGAAACAGCAAGGAAGCCAGTGTTGCTGAATTGCAGAGTACATGGTGGAAAATAAAACATAAAAGGACCAGAAAGGTAGAGAAGAGGTTATAAAGGACTTTGAACACCAAAAAGATGATTTCATATTTGATCCTAGGGGTAATGAGAAACCATTAAAGTTTATTAAGTAAAGGTGTAATAGGGTCAGACCTGTGCTTTAAGAAGATCACTGACAGCTGAGTAGAAGGTAGGCTGCCATGGAGAGAGACTTGTGGCAGTGAGAACAATCAACAGGCTATTGCAGTAGTCCAGCTCCGAGGCAATGATGGTAGCAGTGTCAGAGAAAAATAGGTGGCATGTAAAAGGTATTATGAAAGTAGAGTTGACGGAACTTGGTAACTGATTGGATATGAGAAGTGAGAGTTTTAAAGAGTAGAGGATGATACCCACATCATGAAACCAAGTGACTGGAAGAATTCAATGGGAATAGGGAAGTTTGGAAGGAGGAAAACTTTGAGGGGAGCAATGAGTTTAGTTTGGACATGTTGAGTTTAAGATGTCTACAAGACCTCGAGCTTGAGATGTCTAATAAGTGGTAGAAGGTGTAAGACTGAACATCAGCAGAAAAGTTTGCACTGGAAAAAGAGATTTGAGAACCATCAGCAGATGAGAACTGAATCCATGGGAGCAGATGAGATAACCATGTACAGCAGAAGAAGAGAAGAGAGTCCAGGACAGAGCCCAGTTAGCAGACATGACCTGGATGAAAATCCACTAAAGGAGAATGAAGAGAGGTCAGACAGGTCTGACCAACAGAGGGAATGACCAGACATTTCCTTGAGTCCTCAAAAACTTTCAAACTCCCCAAAATAAGAATTATGTACCATAAAAAATTATGCAGGTGATGGCTTCAGAGAAACCTGGTAACATGTGCATGAACTGACACAGTAAAAATAGCAGAATCAGGAGCACAATTTATATAATAATAACATTTTAAAGACCAACATGTTTGAAAGACTCAGTGAGATGAACAACTACATGCTACTTACCTCCTGACAGAGGTTGTAAACTCAGAGTAAAGACTGAGATGTTTTATTTAGATGTAGCCAATGAGATAATTTGCTTTGCAAGAGCTTTGGTTTTCTTTCTTGTTCATTGGGGGTGAAGGAATAACTGAGAGAAGGCATATTTAATATGTCCCCCAAAAATAAAAAATAATTTTTTTGCTTTTTTTTCAGAGGGGCAATTGGGGTTAAGTGACTTGCCCAGGGTCACACATCTTGTTTTTTTTTGTGTTAAGTGTCTGAGGTCAGATCTGAACTGAGGTCCTCCTGACTCCAGGGCCAGTGCTCTATTCACTTCGCCACCTAGTCGCCCCTAAAATATAATTTTTTCAAAAGGAAAAAAATTAGTGCATAGATGTTGAACCCCCAAGTCACTTAATTCCCTAAACATTTGCTTTCATGTCCTAAAACCAAGCCATTACATAAGGAATACAACGGGAAAAATGATCCATTTGGAACTAGGGAACCCAAGTTCCATCCCAACTCTGCCACTTTCTACCTTTATGACTTTCTTGAACTCCATTTTCTGATCCATAAAATAAGTTGGGATTTATGGTCTCATCCAACTCTTAATCTATGATCACATGATTTGTGCCGTTGTGTTTTTAAATATGTGTGTGTATCTATGTGTATGTACATCTATAATATATACATACACGTGTAGCTGAAAGGCAATGCCTAAAGTACCAATATTGATGTAAAGAAGAGCTGGATTCAAGTTCCGTCTCTCCTCCATACTAGCTGTGTAACCAAAGGTCACTTCAACCTCCCTATGCCTTAGTTTCTTTATCTGTAAAATGGGAAGGTTGTACAAAATGCACCTTTAAGATCCCTTCTTCACAAAACATATGATCCTAGCATTTAACCTGTCAGTATACCCAAGAAAGCTTCTAAGACTATAAGTTATAAATGAGCTGTTTGTCTGAAAGAAGTTCCACACTGGAAGTTCCCCCACATTGATGGAATCACATACCATTCTAACAAAAGAACAATATAGTTAACAACTTATACTAGATGTAAGTAGCTAATGAAGGGGGGGAAAAGAGGAGAAAAAAACAAGTATAAATCACTAGGTCTCAGTGGCTTGGGAAAGGGCCTGAGGCTCCACTATGCAACATGTTTTTATTTTTCTCAATAGTGTCATTAGTGAAGTGAATTATCAATTTTATATCCATTGTAAAATCAATGAATTTCAAAGAAAATAATAATGATATATAAAACTGAGTTAGGTATCAACCAATATAGATTCCAATCAACTAAAGAAGTTCCAGTTACATATTAAAAGCAGTGTAATTTTATTTAAACTTTATGTTCAGTGAATACACTATTCCCAATGACTTGGGAACTTGATTTGTGAACAGAGCTTTTCTGGGTCTTTCTAATTATTTGAACATTTCCTTGTGGGCTTTGACAGAATGATAATGCAATCTCATAGTATAACAGCACAATCTCATTAATGATGTGCAAGACCAATTTTCCTGAATAAACTGTTTTTATCAATGTAGCTTTTATGAATAAATTTGTAGTTTGAGGATTTGAAGCATAATTTTATTTTGTTAAGATAAAAAAGTACATATTTTAGTCATTCTTTAATCATTAAAAAGTTAAAGGACTTAAATAGATTTTAGAAATAAATTTCTTTTGAATATATTTTTTTGTTTTCAAATAAATAAGACTTCATGTAAAAATAATGCCAATTATAAAAATTTAACATTATTGTGAATAACAAAGAAGAGTTGCATTTTGTAAGTAGTTGGTTTTAAATATGTTGCATTATATAAGCAGTGCAATTTGTATAAGGTTGCAATTTGTGAGCATTTATTGCAATGTGAATTATAATAATGCACTATTCATTATTTTTATTTTATTTTTATGTTCTTTACATTTTTGTTTTCATACATTAAAAAGAAATATTTTCTTTTATACTCCATGTTTCATTTGTATACTGGGCAAGGAATGTTTTGTTTTTTTCTACACATCATTATAAATCCCATATGTATCAGGACACTGATCAGGGCCAGTAAAAGCCTGGTCTTTATGAGCATGCTCAGTAATCTCCACATGAACTTTAAGGTACAACTATTCTTTACAGTGTGCTTACCACAAGAAGCCTTTCATTAGTTGCTGAGTCAAAACTGAAAATACTTACAAAAGGGACTAGCCAAGTGCTACAGCCTGGCTGTACTTGAATGAGGAAAGCTGTAAGCCTCCGGGTGGGGAGACAGAATTAATATCTCTCCAACTGGGCTGCCACCATGTGGCCTGTGGGTACAAGGGCTGTGTCCAGTAAATCCTACTCTGTGGTGATGGAATATTTGACTACATTTGACCTAATGAGCTTTGAAAGGTTGGGAGAATGAGTTTAGAGATCCAGGAGTTAGAATCCATGCCAGACACTGCTAACAGCCAAGCTGTGATCCAGCATACAAGTAATTCAAAGGGATTCAAGAGTGAGGGGCGTGACTTATCAAATCAGCTATACCACATTTGGAAGTGAACTTGGTGACATGAATGCTTTGGAGAATTTACTTTTAGTTTGAGCCCATTTTTCCTAGGCAAAGGGGTATAGGAGAAAATGTGCATCCAGATGCTGGGGGGGTGGGGGGGGAGGCGTTATATTTACTTATGTTTCTGCTATATCCAATCAGCAAATATTCCTTTACAAAATCTAATTGGTATCAATTAGTTAAATGATACTAGGGCACTGATCACTAGAAATTAACACTGAGGAGAAAACAAAAGAATGGGGGTTTAAGCTGATGAAATAGAGAAAAAAAAACCATCCTTGACCCCTTAGGCATACTTCTATAACTTTGAAGGGGAAGCGTAGCCACATGCTCAGGGACTGGACTGATCTGAGAGTGGGATTTCCGATAAGTATCTTCAAGCCCTGATAAAGGGTTAACATGTAAATATTTTTATTAAATCAGCAGTTCCCTTCTTTCTTTTCCCCTCTCCTCTTCCCTCTGCTCTCCTCTCCTTTTGCATCATTTCTGCCTTTGCTGAGAAGACAGGTCAATAGATTTTTTTTTCCACTGGAGCCCAAACCCACTGTCAATGGCCTTGCTAACATCCATGAAAGGAAAAGAGATAATTCATGAATCAGAGATCTATTTGTGTTCCAACTATGAAAGATAATCATTTGCTAAAGTAAAACTTCTGCAGATTATAAGTCTCATTAAAAGGGTTAGTTGAACTTGTCATGAAAGGCAAAACAGGAAATTCAACCATACCTCTGGAAAGTTGAAAAAGTAATTTACTTAAAGCATCTAATTTGTTCTGTCAAGACTACTTAAGTCAAGCTGCCAAGGCTATTTAAATTTTAGAAATGAATAGCCTTGATAATTGAAATGCAAGTATGAGCTCAGTTCATAGATTTGCAAATTGTCTTTCCCTGCCATGCAGCCGGGATTTACTATTATTATGTCAGTATTATACTTATTAATTGATGTGTCTCTTCCTTTAACAAACACGCTTTTTGACAGCAGGAACTAGGCTGCCTATCTTCTAAAACTGTCCATTTTTAAAGACTTTTACCATTATACATGCACATAGTAAGTACTCAATACCTTTTTTTTATGGTGAGGAAGATGACCCTGCTCACTATTTCTTAGATGCCTTCCTTTCATAATTATGGGATAAAAAAAATAAGATGACCGTTTTGGTTAGTACTTAGATAATTATCCCCTCTACTGCTTCCTACCAAGCTAGTGATTAAGCTTACCCATTCTAAGTAGAGTAGATATTAAAAGTGGTTCACTCAGGAAAGAGAGTAACCCAAACCAAATTTATCTCCCCTCCACAAGAAACTCTTACTTTGGTGCCCAATTCCATCAGCTAGCTGATCTGTCACTTCCTTGACAAGATAATTGGTGAGCTCTGTTTGGGACTGTTCTCCAGCTGTCAGACTAGTGCTTTGGATGAAAGCAGGACCACATCTGCTACTGAATCCGATTAACAGTGTCAATGCTCATGGTCACCAGTACAGACATGATGCTGTCAATTTTCTCTCCTTTATTTGAACAGCTGCAGCTATTTGCAAGTTAGAAAAAAAAACAGATTGAGTCACTTCTTTAAATGTTTGGAAAGTGAACTTACCCTTATCCTCATGCTACTTCCCTGAATGGTTTTACTAGAAACACTTTTTTTTTTAGAATTTAGAAGCAATGCCTTCCCAAGAAGGGGAAAAGGATGAGAGATGAAGGAAGAGAATTTCAAAATCAAAATTTTTAAAAATTAACATTAAAATGTTTTGACACAGAATTTAGAAATAGTTTATTAGTTTGAATTAAAATTTTAATTGATATTAAAATTTTAATTTAGAAACAGTTAATAAAATAAAAATGCATTTTTTAAAAATAATTTAGAAAAAGGAAGTTGGGCAAAAGGGAAGAAACTACTATGAATATAAGAGCAGGAAAAATATTGAAGTCACCCCTACCCCTCAGTCTTACTTTCCAGGTGCACTTTCCAGTCCTTTTGGCAGCTGCACAAAAAAAAAGAGATTAAAACAAACTGACTCAAGGGTTCCTCCCCAAATATTCATAGAATGATCCTCTGTGCCAGCATCATGGAGTAGAAGCTATGATAGATGATGGGCCCTTCCCTGGAATTATTGCAAAAGTTCTTTAATAAGTCATCTACCTTCCATAGTACTACACCAAAAGAGCCCAGCCTCCACCCACAATGCCATGCAGTAGGCAAAGAACACTAACATCTTCCAGGAGGAGGGCATAACCTATAGAAAATTGTGAGATATTTTCCAGTGAGAATAATATCTAACATTCACATAATTCTTTAGAGTTTGCAAAATACTTTTCATAGGTGTTACGTTAGAGCTTTACAACAACCCTATGAGGTAAGTACAAGGGTCTCCAACTTACGGATGAGGGTGTGAGTGACTTGCCCATAGTTACATTACTAGAAAATTTCAAAGGCAAGATTTGAGCCCATGTCTTTCTAAACTCAAGACCAACACTCTATCTATTACTCTATGCTACCTTAACAAGAGTAAGATATAAGACAACCTAGAATATGGGCAAGATAGAACACTTAGAGGACACCATATCCAACCACTTTCTTTCACAAATGAGAAAACTCATGAATGGAAAGTCAATGAAGGCCATGGAAATTAAGTGACTCTCCCAGGTTCACACAGTTGGTATCTGAAGCAAAATTTGAATGCAGGTCTTTCTGACTCCCAAGTCTAACAAAAATCTTTCATTACACTATGCTGCCTCTCTTCATTATAAACTACTTCTTAAATACATCAGTCCAACATAATGTTATGACAGAAAGGACCAATACAATGTTGAGCATCATTAGGAAGCATACTGGAAAAAGCTAGGACACCTCACTCTTCCAGGAAGAAAGTCATTGTGTAGTCAGATTTGTCAGTCAGCAACAAAGTAAGCTAAAAGAGAGACATAATGAGTTAGAGGAAAATCAAGAAAAATCAGAAAATCTAGGATTTACAAGGAACTTCAAGCAAGATGTCTTTGGGGTGAGTCCCTGCATTCCAATAAATGGGGTCCCACCTCTGTTAGAACCTTTCCACTGTTCAAACAGTGCACCTAGACTGCTAAGACAGCCCTTCTCATGTTGGACAGCTCCAATGGCTAAAAAAAAATTGTGCAAAATCTACCTCCCAATATCTTCTACAATTCCATTTTGGATCTACCCTCTGGAGTCTTAATTTCTTTTTTGTATGTCAGGATCTCCTCTGGCAATCTGGTGAAGATTATGGACCTCCCACAATAATGTTTTTAAATGTTTAAAATGCATAGATTTGCAAAGAAAACCAAGTATATTGAAATAATTATGAAACAAGTTCACAGAACTCCCTGAAATCTATCCATGGACCCTGAGTTATGAAACTCTGCTCAAGAGACATACAAAATAATTCTGCCCCTTTCCCACATAAGAGGGATGGTGTCGTGGGAACAGGATAGTTTTAATGGAATGAGTGCTGGATCTGGAAAGAAAAGAGAGGTCAGGTCAAATTCTAGCTATGATATTTACTAGTTGCATGACCCTAAGCAAGTTATATAACCCTTCTGAGGCTCAGTTTCCTCATATAAGATAAGGATAACAAAACTTGTTCTACCTACCTTGCTATAGATTGATTGATGATTTATAGAGATAAGATAGAGCTATAGATGGTTTAGGCAGATATAGAAATGAAGATATAGGTATAAACATAAATGCTATAGATACAGATATGGATATAAATAATAGAGATATATAAAGAGGGATAGAAAAAGCTGTGTCTATGGGTCTTGTGTATGTGCCTCTGTATATATCATACACAAACTATTACTTGATATTATTGTCATTGGTCTGGGTAGAACAGTTCTCTGCCTCCAATATGGCAACACTCATGCCATTGTGTACTGACACCTCATGAATCTCCTTCACTTAATTATGCCTTTTGCTGAAATATACCATCTTATCTTTTGTTTCTTCCTGCCCAAGTTTCCTTGCTTCTTTCATTTGCAAACTTGGCATGACATGTACACAGTGACCTGGTCAACAGTTAGAACTTCTATAGACCCAGATTAATTACTGTTTCCCCACCAGTGCTCCAGTTGCTGTGAGCAGCTCACACTCATCTGTCAGTGCAAGCTCTCAGATTTTAGACACACACTAAGTTCTACAGAATGAGACCAAAAAAAGCACACTGCCAAAGAGGGAGTGACTCAACTGTATTCAATATCAGCTGTTTTATTTGTTCAGATTAGGACAATTACATCTACTTATTTTTATCTCTCCATAAAGACAAATGCTCAATCCCTAAAGAAGATTGTTATGAAGGTCATATGTAACAGAGTATTCATTTCTGATTCTGTTTGCCAAAAAGAAATCAAAAAATTGATGACCAAGTTTCTCTGACAAAGACATCATTTCTCAATATATAGAGAACCAAGTCAAAGTTCTAAAAATAAGAGCCATTCCCCAATTGATAAATGTTGAAAGGATATGAACAGGCAGTTTTAAGAAGAAATCAAAGCTATCTATAGTCATATAGAAATGCTCTAAATCACTACTGATTACAGAAATGCACATTAAAACAATCCTTAGGCACCACCTCACACTTATCAGAATTGACAAATGCTGGAAAAAGATGAGTGAAAATAGGTACATTAATAAACTGTTGGTGGAATTATAAACTGGTCCAAGTATTTGGAGAACAATTTGGAACTATACCCAAAGGGCTATAAAGCTATGCATTCCCTTTGAACCAGCAATACCACGACTAGATCTGTACCTCCAAAGAGATCAAAGAAAAAGGAAAAGGACCTTCAATGTACAAAAATATTTATAGCAGCTCTTTTTTGTGGTGGCAAAGAATCATATATGTGTGTGTATGACACAAACATGTATAGTTATAGGCATATGTATACACATAAATATTTACATATTGGTGCATATAATTTGTCCCAAAATTCTAGTATAGTTTTAATCTTTAATAGCAATTAAATATGTAAAGAATTAGTAAATTTTCAAATTATAATATTTAAATATTTAATAACTATTAAAGCTTAAAACTACCCTGAAACTTTTGGGACAGTGTGTGTGTTTGTGTGTGTGAATGTATACATGCATGTGTGCATGTTATGTAACATGCATGACATTAATAAAAAGCCTACAAGTCAGGCTAAAAGGGAGCATTTGGTAGACAGCAAGGAGTCTTGCCTGCATATAGAAAGAGAATCACTAGGTTGGATTTTTACACCAGAACTGCAATGCAAGGGATTCATCTGAAGGCTGTGTCCAAGTCACTAGAAATCAATTAGACTCACCTTTTGTGAATGTAAATGTTTTCATCTCTGCTGTCTCATCATGTTATACACAACTCCACACTTCATGGGATGGCCTGCTTTCAGATCCAGCCAGAACCAGTGCAATAGGAGGCATCTTTTATACCACGTATTTTTGCTAAAATCCATCCACCCAACCCCAAAACAATTGTGAGTCCGTCCCAAGAGAGGGCACCAGTGGTTGCAATCAGTATAAAGAGATGGTTTTAGATGTTTTAAATTGGACAAGGAAAAAGTATAAGGTGGCTAGGTGGTACAGTGGATAGAATACAGGGATTGGAGTCAGGAAGACTCCTCTTCACGAATTCAAATCTGACCTCAGATGTTTACTAGTTGTGTGACCCTGGGCAAATCATTTAACCCTATTTACCTCCATATCTTCATATGTAAAATGAGCTGGAGAAAGAAATGGCAAACCATTCCAGTATCTTTGCCAAGAAAACCCCAAATGGGGTCACAAAGAGTTGTACACGATTGAAAAACAACTGAACACACAAAGAGGAATGTAGTCTGGGACTTGTCAGGGCAAGATGGTTGCATTCTTCAGCTCTTCTGTCGTGACTTTGGACAAACAAGTTAACCTGAGACTCAGTTTCCACATCTGTAAAATGAGAGTGTTGTACTACAAGATGAATGAGGTCCACTGCTGCCTCTTCTTTTTCGTATAAAGACGCCTCTCATAGCCTCAGGTCCTCTTTGTGTCATTGTCTGTCCTGGCTGAGCCCTTCCTTCCCACCATGCAGCACACCATTGCCTTTAGGATCACCATCAATTCTGATTCTTCAGTGTTCCAAGACTCATAGAAACACAGAATCACTTGGAGAGGATAGGTATTAAAGCAATGAACATTGGCAGCTTAAGAGCATTTTGCAGGAAGCAGTCTGGTATCATTGAATGCAGTGAATAATTTCCCAAGTGCAGTCCAGGAGATGCATACAACTTAATGGGGGAAAATGCATAAAAATCAACAACAGATATTGACAGAAATTGAGTTACAGTACCTTATTTGCCATCTCTTCTCCTATCCTCACAAAAATCTGTGTAAGAGGCAGTATAAGCACAGGGTGCCCCAAAAGTCTTAGTGAAGATTTAAGCTTTAATGTTTTAATAGATTTAATATCTTTAATAGTTTTAAAGTACACTTAAACTTTTGGGATACCCGTATTTCTAACTTATTTTTTTCCAAGTAAATAAACCAAAGGTTAGAGGGGTAAAGAGACATCCCAGGTCATACAGCCCATAAGTAGAAGAACTAAGACTAAAATTCAGGTTCTCTGACTTCAAATTCAGTGCTTTTTTCCACTGTGTCATTGAACTGAACTAAATGGAACTGAATTGAACTCAATCTCTTGTATTCATATATTCCAACCTCCTATATTCCTCTAAAAAGACCAAAAGTAAAGCAATAATATTGGAGTGGCCTGAATGCTTTCCCTTACATGGGAACTAGTGAGGCTAGAAAATGAGAACCTTCATCCTACTGTAATATTGCAGATTAAAATCAAACCAAAGTGAATTAAAGAATTGCCCATTATACCTTGAAGATTCAGGGAAAGCATCATCTTGTAATGTTTCCTGCCTGTGTTTCCCTTCCTATGCCCTTTTAGCTTTGATACTTAATGGAAGATAGTTGAATGGATGGAGGTAAAAAATTAATGTAAATGTTTCATGTCTTCTCTCTCTTGTAATCAGGGTACACGCACTCCACATCTGGCAGCTGTGACAGGAGAGCCAAAATAGGTAATTGCTGAGAATTCATTTCACACCCTCCCCCCTCCCACCCTGCTTCATTTCCAAAGGAATCTTGAAATATCTGATGACTGGTGGAGAAGGCAGCAGAAAAAGAATGTAGCAATGGCCACACATCACAGCACACAAACACTATGCAACATTAGATGGAAGTCAAGAGGACAGTACAAGCTGTTCTCAAACTTACAAATGTTGACTTTTTTAATTAATTTTTTTTCAATTAACATTCATTTTATCTCCCACTCACTCCTCCCCCCCCCCCCACCTCCACCATGGAAAAGAAAAGCCAAACCCTTATAACAAATATGAATTGTCAAACAACACAGATTCCTATGTTGATCATGCTCAAAGATGTTTCTTGTTCCCAAGAGAACAGTTTATACCTTAATAATGACACTGTAAAAACAAACAACTTCAGGAAGACTTAAGAACTCTGATCAATAAAATAACCAATTACGATTCTAGAGGACTGAATATAAAGAATACTACCCTCTTCCTGACAGACAGGTGAGGGACTCGAAATATAAACATTGACTATAGATGACATATGTATACATGGCTATAGGTTGCCCCTGTCCCCATCCAGGGGCACCACGGTTAACCCCTCCTAATTTCACCCAACACAACACAATTTACCTTTAACACTGGCATGAGGATCACTGTGACAAAAGGAAAATCGTGGAAGGGAGAGGGCAAATATTAGGAGAGTTGATTTTAGGGGAAGGAGGAAGGAGCTATTGGAGAAGGAATGGATGAATCCACAAAACTTTTTTTTTTATTTCATTTATTTTTAGTTTACAAGATGCAATTCCACAATCCCTTGAGTTTTAAATTTTCTCCCCTCCCTCCCCCCACCATGGTGGCATGTAATCATGTATAGGATCTGCAAATACTTTCACATTGTACAATAATTTGGTTATATAGAAGGGCTGTAACCAATGAATAATCACTGAGAAAAAAACAAAAAAACAAAAAACAAAACCAAACATGAAAAAGAACAATAGCATGTTTTGCTTCAGTCTCCATTTAAACTATAGTCTTTCTAGATCTTTCTCTGAGTTTAGATATCTCCTTCCATCCTGAGGCTTGTAGAGCTATCTTTTAGCTGTGCGTTGTTGAGGATAGTCCAGTTTATCAGGGTTGGTCATCACATATACGATGTGTCCGTGATTGTGTACAAGCTTTTCCTGGCTCTGCTCTTCTCACTTAGCATCAAATTGTATAAGCCTCTCCAGGTAATTATGAAGTCCATCTCCTTCCCATTTCTTATAGCACAACAGTATTCCATTACATTCATATACCATAGCTTGTTCAGCCATTCCCCACTTGATGGGTATCTCCTATATTTCCAGTTTTTTGCTACCACAAAAAGAGCTGCAATAAATATTTTTGTACATATGGGTCCTTTTCCTACTTCTGTGATCTCTTTGGGATATAATCCCAACAGTGGTATTGCTGGGTCAAAGGGTATGCAATTATTTATAGCCCTTTGGGCATAGTTCCAGATTCCACAAAACTTCTTAGTGGTTCACTGAATTATTCTCTTCCTTTAATTATTGATTTCAATACTTTGATGTACCCTGAATATCAGTGGGAAATACTTCCACTGGGTCAGAAAGCAACCTACCAATAGCTTATGACCCAATATAAATCTTATCTATTTCTTTTCATTAAAAATTAGGTTTTTCCCAAAGAGGAGGGAACCAGATACTCTCAAGAGAATGCAGCAGCATGTCCTCCAAGGAAGGATGCTAAGGATCCAAAAGCAATGTCAAGTGAAAGAGAGATCATGCTGTATGAGCAGAAAAGATGAGTGTTAATGATTGGTGAATCCCTGATGAGGGGGGCTGAAGCAATCATTTGTCAATTTGATAAAAATAAAGGAATATAATGTCCTCTCTGGGCACATCCACAACCTAACAGAGAACCTCCCAAAACTTGTCAAATTGCATAAATACTACCAACTTATGGCAATTCATGTAGGAACAAAGCTACTGCCAGGAGCAATCTAGAAATCAGTGTCAAAGACTATGAAGTCTTGGGCAACAGAAGACCCTAGGCATAAGTAGTGCAACACAAGAGCTCTTGAAGAGAAAAGCAGGTTTAGAGTGAACAAATGATTAAGAAGAGGGTACCTGAATATAGAATTTTTATTTTTGGACCATGGCTTAAAATAAAAGAATGAAAGGTTACATTGCAATGTGCTTAAGAAGAACATACAAGAAGGGAGGGCGGAGCCAAGATGGTGGCGTCGCAGCAGCAACATATCACAGCTCTCACATAGCCACCCCAAAATATCCATAAAATATGACTCTAAACTAATCCTAGAACTCCATAACGCACACAAATATGCCTTCCACTAAAGTCAGCTCGGCTACAAGGAACCACATCAGCACTGTGAACCAAAACCAGCCTGGCCTGAAGCTCTGGCTGAGCCCTGGGGGTGGCTGGACGGGAGGAGCAGAGGAGCTTCGGATTAGCGGCAGCTGCGAGCAGTGTTCAGAACTAGGTCAGTAAGACTTTCGAAATTGGGGGAGAAAAGTGTCCCCCGAACCATCTCCAGGGTGGGAAAGCGAAAGGCAGAGGTTTTGCACCCACCTCTGCATTGCAGCTTCCGCACCCACGGCCTGCAGACAGCAGGGGGACTAAGCAATTGTTCAGAGGCCAAGTGCTCTCACGTTGAGTGGCCTAGATCCGGATCGCAGTCTTGGGCTTTCGGTACTGGAGTCTTCATTATCCAGTGAGCCGGAAGTAAGTAGGAAAGGGACCCAGCACCTTCCTGAGAGCTACAGCAGCTGGGAGGACCCCAGCGATTTGGGACAGAGCTTTCCCTTCTGGAAGCAGAGCCCCACAGAGATTTAAAAAAAAAATCATGGACTGACCAACCATGAGTAA
>CM053588.1:90308714-90318925 GCA_028646515.1 Pseudochirops corinnae | reverse complement strand
TGGGGGTGGGTGATGAGAGAGGAAGAGAAAGAATCTAGAATCTAAAGTTCCATAATCAAATGTTATAAATATATATCTCTATATATATGCAATTATTATTATTATTATTGTTATTATTATTATTAACTACATCCAACTGGAACTTGAAATACACATGCACTGTGGTTGGGAGATCCACCCTGCCCAACCGAAAGGTCAGAGGGGTGAGGAGGGAAGACATAGGAGAGAATAGACTGGGGGAGGGGGGATACACTGGGATGGCTGTTTTGGGGTGGTGGGTAGGGGAAAGATGGGGAGAAAATATGTAGCTCAAAATCTTGTGGAAATCAATGATGCAAACTAAAATAAAATTTAAAAAAAAAAAAAGAAGAACATACAAGAAAGTATTTTCCTGGAGTCTTGCAAGTGAATCCAAAAAAAGCTTGAAACTGAAAAGAGTGAGGTAGAGAAATTACGCATATGTACTTACCAAACCCAATATCACAAATAATGTCTATAGTGTTGTAGGAGTAGAAGTTGTTGTTTTCAGTTCTGTCTGATTCTTTGTGATCCCATTTGGTGGGGGGTTTTTTGCAGAGATACTGGAATGGTTTGACATTTCCTTCTCCAACTCATTTTACAGATGAGGATACTGAAGCAAACAGGGCTAAGTGACTTGCCCAGGGTCACACAACTAATAAGTATCTGAGGCCACATTTGAATTCAGATCTTCCTGACTCAGGCCTGCTAGTCTATTCACTGTGCCACCTAGCTGCTCCTAGGAGTAGCAGTAGGGGTATCCAGAAGCTCACAGAAGACAAAATCCAAGAAAGGAACCATTAAGAAAACCCATGGCCTAATACATTTCTTTTTTATTTAACATTTTTATTATTTATTTTTAACATTCTTTTCTTTTTAAATTTTATGTTCCAAATTCCCTCCCTCCCTACCACAGAGAAAGCAAGCAATATATCAATTATACATGTGAAATCATACAAATGTATTTCCATATCAGCCATATTTTCCAAAAAAATATATAGAAATATAAAGAAAAATAAAGTGAAAAAAGGAAAGTTGACAGTTTAACTTTATTGAGTCCCCTATAACTACTCTTTTCCTGTTTACCTTTTTATGCCTCTCTTGAGTCTTCTGTTTGAATGTCAGATTTTCTGTTCAGCTCTGCTTTTGAATGTTGAATGCTTGAAAGTCCTCTATTTCATTAAATAGTCATTTTCCCCCTTATACCTTATACTCAGTTTGGTTAGACACATTATTCTTTATTGTAATCCTAGCTCTTTTGCCTTCTGGAATATCATACTACAAACCCTTTACTTCTTTAATGTGTAATCTACTAAATCTGGTGTGATACTGTTATGACTCCATAATGTTTTAATTGTTCCTTTCTGGGTGTGTAAAGTATTTTTTCTTTGACCTGGGAACTCGAGAATTTGTCTATAAATTCTTGGGAGTTTTCATGTTGGGATCTCTTTCAGGAGGTGATTGATGGATTCTTTGAATTTCTATTCTACCCTCTATATCTAAGGTATTAAGGCAGTTTTCCTTGAAAATTTCTTGAAATATTATGTCTAGACTCTTTTTTTTTAATCATGGCTTTCAGGTAGTCCAATAATTCTTAAATTATCTCTTCTCAAACTGTTTTCCAGGTCAGTTGTTTTGCCAATATTTTACATTTTCTTCTATTTTTTTCATTTTTTAATTTTGTTTTATTGTTTATAGAAGTCTCAGGGAGTCATTATTTCCACTCATCCAATTCTAATTATTAAGGAGTTTCTCAGTGAATGTTTGTGCCTCTTTTATCATTAGGTCAATTCTGTTTTTCAAGGTGTTATTTCCTTCAGTGTTTTTGTGCCTCTTTTGCCAACCTGTTAATTCTCTTTTCATATTTTCTTGCCTTATTCTCATTTCTTTTCCCAATTTTTTTCTCTGAGTTTGTCTGGATAGTTTCTAATGCTAAAATACAGGAGAGGCACTAGAAGACTGGAATTGAATAAATGTTGCATTAGTTTTCAAAAGGGTAAAATGGTGTATTCCAGAAACTCTATATAGTAAGCTTCAAGTCAGTCCCTCCAAAAATTCTAGAAGAGATTATCAAATAGAGTATAAACATGCAGAAAAGAAAAAAGTGATCACTGAGAACCAATGTAAGTTCACTAGAAACAAGTAATGCCAAATTCATCTTTTCAAAATCCTAAAAGTTAGGGGTGCTTTCATTTTTATCATTTCATCTCTAGTGTCAAGCACAGTATCTGGCAATTAATGGGTGTTTAACATATGCTAGTTGATTGATTTCACTTTTTAATAAGATCCCTAAGCACTGGAATAAAAGAATGTCATAGAAATCACATATATTAACATATATATGTATATAGATATAGATATATAACATAACATACATATAGTACATCATTTGACCAAGTTTCTCATGAGATCCTTTGTGGACAAGATAAGAAGATATGGGCTTAATTACATTGTATCTCCATGGGTTTATAGCTAGATGAACAATCATAACTAAAGGGTTTTGATTAAAGAATCAATATCAATCCAATCCAATAAGAGTCAACCACGTGCTAAGAATTGTGGTAGACACTGGAGATACAAAACCAAAATCACAGACTTTAACCACAAGGGGTTTATAGTCTCTAGAAATATTAACCTTACAGGAAGGTCTCCAGTGATAAGAGTTTTAGCCTTTCACCCTTGTCCTAGTCAAACATTAGGTCTGATATATCATTTATGTGGGTATTTCTTTCATATATAGATCACACACCATCCTTACCTGTAGTGCTGTGATATTCTCAACCTGTGAAAATCTGACATAATCAACATTTTTGTCAGGTACTTAAAGATGTAGAGGGTCACTTCATCAAATTGTAGATGGCATAAGGTTGGGAAAACTAATTTTTATGTTAGATGACAGAATCCACATTGAAATTTATCTTGACAGTCTAGGACCAAGCCAAAAAGATAAAAGTTTTAACAAAGATATATGTAAATTCTTGTTTTAACATTTTTAAAAATCAATTTCAAAAATATAAGATTGGGGAGATCTATCTTGACAATGATTCATTTCTAATATATCTAGGGGCTTTAGTTAATTACAAATTCAACATTAGCCCACAGTGTGACAAAGCTGTTTAAAAAAGAAACCCATTATCTTATAACTACATATTACTTTACAACTAAAAGGAAAGAAAGAAACATTTGTTAAGCATCCACTATTTGCCAGGTACTGTGCTAAGTGTTTTACAGAGATTATCTCATTTTGTCCTCACAACCACCCAGGGATGTAAAAACAATGAGCTCAGCACAACAGCTCTGTAGACCTTCACTTGGTAGTCAGTCTAATACTTTGTAAAAGTCAAGCACAAACAGCTTTCCAGATGACTGCTGCTATGAACAGCTTTCAAGCTTCTGATTACACAGTATAGTAAACTCTCTATTTATTCAGTAATAAACTAAGACAAAACATTCAAAGAAAATCAAGGTACAGCATTCACAATGTTACAACATCACTAAAATAGCCACATAGTTTTCACCAAAGTGGTCACATAGTTTTAAGCAAAGTACATTCATTTTGTCAATCACAAAGTACAAAAGTCGAAGTCCTCCACCCATGGGCTGCAATTAAGTTACAATATCATCAGTCACTACTCAGTACCCTCTTAAGGAGTACAAAGGCCATCCATCCCTAGGTCACAAGTAAGTTATGATTTCATCAGTCACTACTCAGTACTCTCTTAAAAGGTAATGGAAAGTACAAAGGCCATCCACCCCTAGGTCACAAGTAAATTACAATTTCATCAGTCAGCATTAAATACCCAAGGAGAGGTCTTTTCATCTTGACTCAAAGCAGGCTCTCAGCTTCCATGGTTTCTCTTCCATGGTCCCAGTTACTGCCCAAATCTAACCAACTGCCACCTGAGTTTAAAGGCAGACAGCTCCCAGTTCCTTGTCTAGCTCTCCATGCACTTCCTGTTCCATATTGAAGCTCACAGTGTCTAGTCCACCTCAAGTCCTTATTCAAATAACAGGAAACCAAGTCCCAGAACCAGAAAGTCAAAGTCATTACGGTAACCACAAAGGCACTCCTTAAGGCACTGATGATGGTGGCATGGCATTTTCCTACAATTTGATATCACATTGTCATGAGCCTATTATTCACTCCTTTTGGTAAGCATTTAAGTTTGTTGACTGGTTTAGATCACAAAACCTACATCAGCTTCACAGTCCTCCCTTTTACCATGCACACTCCAGAAAAACATGTATCCAGCCTCAACTTCAGTAAACTTCCCTTCATTTGCCAGACTTGTTTCACTCATGGCTGCTATTTGGATGCAATACCTGCTGAGTTCTCTTGTAAGAAGAGCTGTTCGCCTTTCAGACCTACTGGATTTTGTGTTGCCTATAAGGATACACACATTCCATGTACTGATGGTGAGTAGAATCATCTTTGCAAAAGTTTTTGTACTTTTTCATGCATTTCAAACACAGGGTGGGATCCCTGCCCAATTCGCTAAATAGACCAGGGTTGGGTAAGCAGACAATTTTTAGGGCACCTTTTCTAGCCCCTTCTTCACACCAGGAGGTGAGCAGTGTGATGCTTAAAAGGCTGCTCAGACACCCAGGTAGCTGCTGAATTCCACTGCTATTTCCAGTGAGAAGATGACCTTATGGCTTGAGCCACCTGTAGGCAAGGTTGTGACTACAGCTCCCAGTGTATCTACACCTGCTGCTTCATCACTTGCCTGTCACCACAGGAATTTGAGATAGGTATAATGGTAAAATGGTACAGGTGATGTCTTTTGATTAGTGCATAAATTGGATTTAAGTGAGGCAGAATTGCATGAAGTCATCAACCTCACTCTCTCTTCCAGAGACATTACAATCCACCTGCAAGACAGAGTCAAGATTACTGGTGATAGCTCTAGATGCAGTGGGTGACTTTGGCATCTTCAGTGCCCCCACAGTGCCTGCCTCAGCCATCTTCATGGCTGTTGGAACAAATTATTCTCATCCACCCATTCCACCAGGGGAAGTCTTCACATGCTTGGGGTAGACACCCCCCAACTCACTGATGTGTTTGAGACCCCTCAGTTACTCTCACCCTGGTTTTAGTCCATCTGCCAAAAATTTATTGGGGTATGGTTGCTGTACATGCTATAGCTTCTTGGAGTCTGAGGTGAGAGTTAGGTGAATCAGGTAGACACTAAAGATGGAAAGCAGCCCTGAGAAGGGTTCAGCCTCCTTCTCACCAGAGGTACTAGTCTTCCCTGAACATACCCACACCTATAGATACACTTATAGATAGGGTCACTAGGTGGCACAGTGGATAGAGTGCCAGGAGATTCATCTTCCTGAATTCAAATCTGGCCTCAGATACCTACTAGCTGGATGATCCTGATCTAGTCATTTAAGCCTATTTACCTCAGTTTCCTCATCTGTAAAATAAGCTGAGTAAGGAAATGGCAAACCACTCCAGTATCTTTGCCAAGGAAATTCCAAATGGGGTAAGAAAGAGTCAGATGCAACTGAAAAAAAAAACTCAACAACAACAAAAATTTTATGATTCACTGTTTTGTCCATTTGGAGACTGATTGGCTAAAAGAAAGAAAAAAGTAGATAACTACCATGAAATATAAAACTGAAATGTATAATGAAACAGCTGACAGACCCTTCAAATATAATTCCATTTTGCAAGTGATGCTTATCTAATTTTATGATGGTTTTACATTTCTGGGTGATGAATAAGTTGAACTGAGCTTACTGCACCTGTTCTTGAAATTCAGTCTAATTAGGTTATTACTTGCTCATTCCCCCAGGTATTTTAGTATGCGAGCAACAGAGGATTGGTGGGTAAATTGGGATTCCTAATGGGAAAATAAAATCAACTACAAGAATGTTGTTGTAGATTTAGCTCAAACTTATCCATAATCAGAGATGGAAAAGCCTTCTGGGGGTATTTTGTCCCTCTGCCTTCTCTCCACAGGAATGTTCCCCAAAAGGAATATAATAGGAATAGTGATAAGTAAGTAGTATTGTTCCCATTTTGCTGATAAGAAAGTTGAGGTCTAAAGAAATCAGACAACTTGCCCATATTCACAAAGCTGATAAATAGCACATATAACCTGAACCCAGGTTTTTAGACTCCAACTTTGGTCATCTTTCTCCCTACATCTCAAGAAGACAGCTAAATGGCAAAGATTCTCAAATTCCCCTCCTTACCACTGACCTGCCATGTGACTTTGGTCAATTCACAGAGTCTCAGAGCATGAGGAAACTCCTTCCCTGGGCATCTCCTTTTCTACACTGGTGTTATTATACCTTTCAGTCTAATTGGGCTTCACTGAGAATCAGTTGAAGATTTTCGAGCACGCTGCAGAAATGAAATCTGGGGCATTTGCTTCGTTTGTGTTGAATTTTTAAGCCTAGCCCTATAAAAACCAGATAGGACATGGGTTATGGGCAACTTGGTGGAGGAGTGGATAGAATGCCTGGCTTGGAGTCAGGAAGACCTGAGTTCAAATCTGCCCTCAAACACTTACTAGCTGTGTGACCCTGGGCAAGTCACTTAACTCTGCCTCAGTTACCTCATCTGTAAAATGAGCTGGGAAAAGAAATAGCAAGCCACTCCAGGACCTTTGCCAAGAAAACCCCATGGGATCACAAAGAGTCAGACTCAACTGGAAATGATTCAACAACAACATAAAACTAACCAGTTTCTCTTAAGTGATACAGCATATCTGTAATGAAGGGTGAGTGGGAGAGGGAGGTCCAAATACATTTTGTTTTAACACGATAGGTTCTTCTGAACACTCCAATAAGAGCATTCTTTAAAAATAATTGGCTCAGTAAATATTGCCAGAGAGGACAGACATGGTCTTTGCCTTTGATAGTCTGGTAATAACCTTGACACTTCATTTGGACCAGAACTTTGTTAATTCTCCCTATTGACGATTATATCATTATAGTTATCATGACGATTTTTTTCTTTTGTTTTGGTTTTTTTGTTTGGTTTTGTGCCTTTGCTTTCTTCTTTCTATATTACTTCAGATTGTCTTTCAGTGTTTTTCTGAATTCATCCTTCTTTGTTGTTAATGCTGTTACTGTTTTTTTAACAGGATCTGTGGTTCCTTTAGTCTAGGAATCTTCTGCTGGGCAATTTGCTCTATCAAAACACATTAGCACTGTGTGAGATGAAAGAGTTCAGAGTCTGAATCTAAGGTCAGAAAAGGTCTTTATTCTTTCTCATGAGAAAGGACTCTGCCCCCTTGTCACCCAACATGGCATCTGCAGGGAGAGAGCACCAGGTAGAAGGCAGCCCATGGTTATATAGTCTTCCAATGCAGAAACCCAACTCCCCCAACTGGCCTTCACTCTTATTGGTAGGGGGGCTGTCCTACAACCTAAGTGCGGGAATTTCTCTGAGACAAAGGACCCAGAAACATGTGGGTGTCCAAAGAAAGCAGTCTTAACCTTATTTGGCATATCTTCTGCTGAGCTGGCTCTGGGGGAGGGTCTCCATTGCTCTGAGCCCCAGATTGCTTGAAGGTCAGGTGACTTCTAAACAGGCCTAGAGAATACTGAAGCCATTCTAGATTTGATTTTTCAGAATGAGGAAACTTCACTATAAATTATCCCTCAAGCACCTTCTTTACAACTCAAAGAGCCTTAGAGAGTTGCTTGGGGCCCGGTATGTGTCACAGGCAAGAACTGACTGAGTCTAATGCCCTGCTGCCTCTCCATTATTCTTTATGGCATAGTAATATTTCATTACATCCGTATTCCATAATTTGCTTCAGTTTTTTCCCAATCACAAGGCAAGTCTTTGGTTTCAAGGGATTTTTTCTTAACACAAACAATATCACTACAAATATTTTTGTAGATTCATGTTATTTTTCATTCTCCTGACAATAACCTCCTTGGGATACAGCATCTATCAGTAGTGGGATCTTCCAGGCAGGCACTTCCATTGAATGGATGAGTAGCTAAAAATGCACATAATGACTAGAAGGAATTAACTAGTCTGTATAGGATGAGACTTGCAAATCTAGCCCTCTGAAGAGACAGCAAACATCGTAAGCTGAATGAGAATCAAGTAACCACAAAATAACATTCCACTATCAAATAGACAGCATTGCTTGGGAAGACTATAATTTGAGTTTATTTTTCTTACTTTCAGTGTTAGCCCAATACATCAATACATGAAGAAGCCAGGATTTAATCAAGTCAGGGAACACTTTTTGTGGGTCCACCAATGCAGAGCATTCTATAACTTAGCAGGTAAGTGCCTGGGAGTTATATGAGCCTCAGAGAGCCTAATACCTTACCCAGGGTCACACAGCAAGTAAGAGTCAAAGGCAGAATTTGAAAGCAAGTTTTCCAGACCCCAGGTTGCCCTTATTCACAAAGCAAATTTATTCCTCACCAAATCTACACCGATGTGCAGCTTTGATGTCCCCTAATTGTTCAGTCTTACTTCAGTTGTGTCCAACTCTTTGTGACCCCATTTGGTGCTTTCTTGGCAAAGATACTGGAGTGGTTTACTATCATTTTACAGATGAGAAAACTGAGGCAAACCATGTTAAGTGATTTGCCTAGGGCCTCACAGCAGGTGTCTGAGGGCAAATTTGAACTCAGGTCTTCCTGATTTCATTTTGGGTACTCTATCCACTACACCACTTGGCTGCCCCTGAGTTTATATGTAAGTAAAGCATCCTTTAAAAGCATTTCCTTACCACCTTGATGAGCACTTCACTAAGTCAGGTTGATTTGACTTAAGCTATTTCTCCAGAAATAGTCCCTGTTTTACCTTTCAGCACTGCCTCTATTTACCAATGGCATCTTTATTTCATTATCTCCTAATTGCTCAACTCTCTTATTTAGCTTCCAGTTTTTAAAGTAGCTTAGCTCTGGGGCTTTCAAACGATCAGTTTGATCTTACTTTGGTTAATTGTCCTGCAGCATTCCACTACTCTTTTCTTCCTTACATATCAATATAGGCTGTTTCAGTCTTTTCCCCTGGCTCTAGATATTGTGAACTCAGATCCTGTCTACTTAAGAACAGAAAGGATCTGCATCTTGTAGGAATTACCTCAGGAAGGAAAGCATAATATATGCCACTGACAAGTTGCTGAATAGTCACCATAAAGGACAATTCATCATAGCCAATCCTCTTTTGCCATGGATTTTTGTGATTAAATTTGTTCATACATTCATACAGAAAAGGGTTTGGGAGGAAGAAGAGCCAGGGAAGCCGAGTTGCAGTGTTGGCAGCATCCCTCCACCATCCATCTAACCTAGAGACAGGATACAACAGAACCAATCAATTCTGTGTCACTGAAGCACTCACTGCTGCAAGAACAGCATTTGATGCTATCCTCTCTGTTCTCCTTCCTTTCTTTTCAACCCCTCCCTCCTCCTTCTTTTCCTCTCTCCCTCTTCTTTTCTTCCCTATTCCCCTCTTTCATACTTTCTCTTCTCTTCCCTTTTCTCTCCGTTGATCCCCTTTTTCTCCTTCCTTTCTCTTCCTCCTTCCCTCTCTTTCCCTTTCCTTCCTATCTGTTCTATCTCCCATTACCCATTTTTATTTCTTCCTTCCAGTCATCCATTCATCCATTTCTCCCTCCCTCTTTTTTCTCCTTTCTCACTCCTCTCTTACTCTCAGACATCAGTTCTTAACCTAGGATACACAGACACACACTCCCTCCCCAAACTACCCATGAATAGATTTTAAAGGCACCTGTGAATTATAAACTTAGTAACTAGGCAGTTCATTGGATAAAGTGCTGGACCTGGACTCAGGAAGACCTAAATTCAAATCCTGCTTCAAACATTCACTAGCTCTGTGACCCTAGGCAAATCACTTACCTTCTGTCTTTCTCAGTTTTCTCATCTATAAAATGTAGGTGACAACAACAAAGCAGCTCTGAGGGTAAAATGAAATATTTCTAAAGTGTTTTCCAAACATTAAAGTGCTATAAAATTCTAGTTAGTTGTTATAGTTGGATAAGGGGGAGGAAATTACATCTTAATTTTTGCTAACTTTTAGTTTCCTTTAAAAGCTACATATTTTATTTTAAAATTTAAAAAATGTTATTGTGTTCAGAAGTTCATTAATTTCACCAAACTGCCAAAGAGGGTTCATGACACAAAAAAGTTTTTTAAATCTCTGCTATTATATTACAAGATTTAGAACTGGAAGGAACCTCAGA
>CM053588.1:90266158-90308614 GCA_028646515.1 Pseudochirops corinnae | reverse complement strand
GGGGGCACAGGCGTTTTATTCTTTTAAAAAATACATACCCTGGGGCGGGGAGAGACCTCTCCCCGCCACATGTCCGAAGGGGGAGAGAGAGAGAGAGAGAGAGAGAGAGAGAGAGAGAGAGAGAGAACACACCCCTCCAGGCGCCCTTTTTTAAAACCCTGAGAGTCATAAAAAAGTCATAAAAAGTACATTCTTTTAAGTTCTATTGGAAGAGAGAGAGAGGTATGGATTCCACACAAGTAAAGTCAAAGGGTCTCTGACTTCTCATTGGAGGAGGGGCGGGGTCCCGTTTCGGCGCGAATTTGAACAAAGAAAGATTTCCCCCCCTGTCCCACTCATCTTTTGCTTGTGCAAAAGGTATGGGAGCACAGTCTTTACGTAGACAAGCAACTCTCGTGGGATTCCTGTCCTCACCCCGAGCCCACAGCAAAAAGCTCCGGCAGGTCTACTTCTAGCCCATCCTAAACAAAAGTTCTGATTTGCATTCTAATACTGCCTTTGGAGAATCTCAACTTTAAAGGCTTCCCATTCAGTTTGAACTCAGGTCCTTCTGACTCCTGGGTCGGTGCTCTGTTCACTGTGCCACCGAGCTGCCCCAAGTCCCTATCTTTTGACAGATGCAGTTAAGGAGACAAGAGAAGCAAAAGGAGAGGTTAAAAATAAAAAAGCACTAATGACATTTAAACCAAGGTCTTCTGATTCCAAATTCCATGTTCTTTCCACTGTATCACACATGGCCTCTCTCCCTGTGTCCTTCCTTCTTTATCCTCTCTCACTCCCCCTTTCCTTTCTCCCTTCCTTCATCCTTCTCTTGTGCCACCAGACTTACTGCTTCTTTTCCTTTTAATACAAGGCAAGAAAACTGTTTTCTTCATTGCTTCCAGTATCTATCCTGATAATGACCAACATTTCATTAGCTTTGGGGACTGTAGGGAGTAAAATACCAAGTCAATGGAGATAAACCATAGGAAGAGCTCACAGGCCTATTTGGCAACTGAGCTCCATGGAAGACATGAAAAATGAACTGGAAAGAATTACTCTAACCTTGTTTAAATAATGGCACACCTGTACTTGGAGTGCTGTGTGCAGCTTTGATCACTGCCTTTCAAATAAAAGAAATCACGCTGGGAATGTTCCAGAGAGGGGCAACTGAAATGATTAAAGAAATAGAGGGGTTTCAATGTGGCAGATGTTCATGAAGCTGTAAAGGTCAGAACTGGCCTTAGGGTTAGGACATCTCAGAACTGCAGCCTGACACCTTAGGATGCAATCACTTCTATTTTCCTCAGTTGTACCTCAGGGGCCACTCATCATTTTCACAATTACAACACAACAAACATTTATTAAGTCCACATTTTGTTCAAAGCTTGATCCTAGTGCAGGGACATGTAAGTCAGATGGTTCCCACGCTCAAGGAGTTTATATTCTAAACTTGTTGGGGGCACATCAGGAAGGAAACTTCTAGTTTCTTCAATTGTTCCTTCCTCTAGAAGCCACACAGTTCCTGCCACTGTCATTCACTCCAGGTGCAAAAACTGCTAGCCATCAAGAAAAGTAATCCAGGATATATCATATCATTTTTCCCTGACTGCGCTTACTGAATTGAAGTATTATACTCAGCATGTTGTGATTTTCCACATTGAAGCCCATTTTCTACTTTTCTACACACTCACAGCTCAGTGAAATAATTTGCAGTTTATCACTCCATGAACTTAGTATCTCTCAAACCAAAGAATTGGAGTCAACTCAAAGTCAAGTCAATAAGCATTTATTAGGCCCTTTCTGTATGGCAGGTACTGTGCCAAGAACTAGGAATACAAAGAAAGATTAAATGAAGAAAAAAAAACAAATTTCATAGACAATCTCCCAGACAAAATGTGATTGGGTTGGAATATTGTTGTGGTTAGGACATGATGAGCTGGTAGATTTAGAAAAATAAGAAAAGATTTGGGCTTATAAAGGAAGATGCTGTTCACCTGCAGAGAAACAGATGACAAGTGGGAATAAGCATAATGTGGTCTTACATATATGTGTTTGAGTGTATATATGTATATGTGTGCATGTTTATGGGTATCTATGTATATGTATGTATACATTTACATATATATGTGTTATATATGTACATACATATATATTATAAAATATATCCATGCTTAATTGTAGCCCGGGTGGGAAGGAGAAAAAATAAAGTAAAAAGTACACAGCAGACAACAAAAGAAAACATACAAGGAGGAAAAGAAAAGATGGACAGTTTTGAAAATAACATATAGTATTTATTATAGGTTTTCTTGAAATGGAGATTTATTGCTTTATAATGAATCCTCTCATGTTTTATTGTATACATGGTAATTTTTTTTCTTCTATTACTTTGTATTTAAGTTTAAAATGAATTCAAATATATTGAAAAGGGGGCAGTTAGATGGTGCAGTGGAGAGAGTACTAGCTCTGGAGTCAGGAGGACCTGAGTTCAAATCCAGCCTGAGACACTTGCTACTGGCTATGTGACCCTGGGCAAGTCACTTAACCCCAACTGCCCTACAAAAAAAAAAAGGTTAAAGACAGTCCTTGCTCTCAAGTGCCTCATAATCTAATGAGAGACATAATACACAAAGAAATATGTCCAAACAAGAGAGATAAATTGAGAGTTAATAGTCTCAGAGAGAAGGCACTAGTATTAAGAGGGACCAGAAAAATCTTGCAGAAAGTGGGATTTCATCTGGGACTTGAAGAAAGCCAGAGAAGTCAGTAGAGAGATGAAGAGATGAGAGAATCTCAGGCATGGGGCACAGTACCAAGTTGGGAGATAGAGTGTCTTGTTCAAGGAACAACAAGGCCAGTGTCACTGGAAGATAAAGTATGTGAATGGGAATAATGTAGAAGAATAAGCTTAGAAAGGTAGAAAGGGGGCAGGTGACGAGCTTTAAAAATCTAACAGAGGATTTTATTTTGGATTCCAGGGGTCCTAGAGATGACTAGAGTTTGTGAAATAGTGGGGTGGCATGGTAAGACATGAGCATGTCAATTGAATGAAAGATGGGCTGCAATAGGGAAAGACTTGAAGCAAGGAAACCAACTAGCAGGCTATGCAATAGTCAAGGAATGAGGTGATGAGAACTTGTACCAGGGTGGTTACCAAGTCACAGGAGAAAGGGACTGTACAGAAGAGATATTAAGAAAGTAGAATTGACAGGCTTTGGCAACTGGTTAGATTTAGAGGATGGGAGAGAGTGAGGAATCAAGGATAACACCTAAGTTGTGAACCCAGGTGACAGAGAAGGTGGTGGTACCTTCAAAAACAATAGGAAAGTTAGGAAGAAGGGAGAGCTTGAGTTCAGTTTTGGATATATTGAGTTTAAGGAGTCTGTAGGACGTTCTGGTGAAGATAGGCAGTTGAAGATACAAGACTAGAAGTCAGCAGAGAGATCAGGGCTAGATAAATATAGCAGAGAATAATTAGCATAGAGAAGATAATTGAATCCATGGGAAATGAGGAGATCACCAGGAGATAATAAAGAAGAAGAAGAGAAGAGGGACTAGGCCAGAATTTGAGGGGGAGGGTCACCTCTCATTATTGGGCAGGACCTGGATGAAAATCCAGCAAAGAGGACTGAGAAAGCAGTCAGATAGGTAGAAAGAGAACCAGAGCTCACTCGAGACCTATATGGCTACAAATACAAAATATACTTCTTTTTTTTAGGCAATTGGGGTTAAGTGACTTGCCCAGGGTCACATAGTGTCTAATGCCAGATGTTGAATTTGGGTCTGCCTGACTCCAGGGTGTTATGGGAATCTGAAGATCTTCCCTGCCCCTAGGCCCTTTGCTAAAGTGGCTATGTGACTCTGAGGACCTTCCTATATTTGAAAGTATACTCTGTTCCCTAATAGGCTGAATGTGATCACATGGAGCCTGTGGCGCCAGGTTTGTTTTCCAGGAATGCCCGTGCCTTGTAGCTTTGTGATTAGGCAGTGGGTCTAGAGGGCTGTGATATTCTCTGAGCCTGGAGAAAGCTATATATACGCCCTGATGTGAGGTTTTAGTTTGGGGCTCACTTTGAAAAGAGTTGTGTGATTTAGCCAGATGAGACTCTGGTCAGCTGTTGAGCCCCCCGGCTTTGAAAAACCCAGATGTTGGTGCTTCCCTCTCTGGTAACTGACTAGGTAACTGATGTAATGATCAGACGCTGGAAGCCGTCTGCTGATCTGTTTTTCTGTTTGTTTGTAACTTCTGTTTGTATTCTCCGAAGTTCAGGGTGCTGACTTTTCCCCCTGAACTAGGTAAATGATATGCTTGATTAAAGTAAGACTGTTAACCCATTTTGAGTTGCTTTCCTTTAGAAAAGCAGATCTAAAAACCTGTGCTAGTAGCCGCCCTAGGTATGTGAGGGTGCTTGCTGATACGAAGGGTTAGTAAATTTTTAGTAAGTGACAGAATCAGGATTTGAACTATCTTACCTTTCATTCAGGGATATTTCTACTATGCCACATTGCTTTATAAATTGACCATTTCTCTATTCACTGCACCACCTAGTCACCCCTACAGAATTCTCTTTAAAAAAATATGGAATAATGTAAAAAAAAAAAAAGTGACAACCAGTACTCATAGCTGGGCCACCAAGTAATAAAAAATTATTCTACTATCCACATTGATTTACATATTTATTGCTATGCCATTTAAACACTCTGGGGACACTTCACAGAGCTAGACAACATAACAATTGATTTTGGAGAAACAAAAGACTTAGAAAAGGAGCTAATGAAAAAGTAGGAATAAAGGATAAAGGAGAAATCGCACTTCCATGCCTCAAATTATACTATAAAGCAGTAATCATCAAAGCTAATTATTACTGGTTAGAAAATAGAAAAGTGAATCAATGGAACAGACTAAAAAATGGTGAATTGGAAATAAGCAAACTCAACAACCTACTGTCCCATAAACCTGAAAATTTAAATAACTTGGGGAAGAACTACCCCCCAAAAAATTCTGCAAAAACTGGAAAGCAATTTGGTCAAAATTAGGTTCAGACCAATTCCTTGCATTATATAACACAACAAACTGAAACTGGAATATGTGACCTGAATACTAAAGATAAAACAATTAAAACCAGAAGAAAATCAAATCAGACATCCTTCACCATAATAGCTGGAGAAAGAATTTTAACAAAACAAGAGACAGAAGCAATGACAAAAAATAACAGATAATTTTGATTACATGAAAGTGAAACGTTTTTATGCCAAAAAAAAATATCAAAACAACTGGGATGAGAAGGAAAGTGGTCAGTTGTGGGGAAGATATTTGCATCAAGTATCTCTAATTGGGATCTGGTATCTAAGATAAATACAGAAGTAATGCAGATAGATAGCCAGGCAGAAAACTAGCCAGATGGATGGCTATTCAGTCATTTTAGTCTTGTCCTACTCTTCATGACTCCATTTGGGGTTTTCTTGGCAAAGATACTGTTGTGGTCTGCCATTTCCTTCTCCAGCTCATTTTACAGATGAGGAAACTAGGGTAATCAGGGTTAAGTGGCTTCCCCAGCTTTACACAGCTAGTTAGTGTCTGAGGCCAGATTTGAACTCATGAGGATGATCTCTGGGAGCAATGTTCTATCAACTACATTGCTTAGCTGCCCCTAGACAGACAGACAGGCAGGCAGGAAGACAGATAGACAGACAGGCAGATAGATAGATAGATAGATAGATAGATAGATAGATAGATAGATAGATAGATAGATGGGTAGGTAGATAGATACATGAGAGGGAAGGGAAGGGAAAGGGAGAGAGATAGAAACAGAGAGAGAGAGAAATATTGAATGTATATATATACATATGTATCAAGTATTTATTATATACCAGGCAACCTACTAAGCACTAGGGACACAAATATAAGCCAAAAAAAACTCTCTAGGCCGCAGTGGCTCAGGAAGCAAAGGGAGCATCACCTGGGCACCTCATGAAATGGTAGTCTGGGTGAGGTTTTTCTAGGTCTCAGTTTCCTTGTCCATAAAATGAGTGGGCTAGACTAAATGATCTGTAATGTGACTAGGCTTGGACTGCAGTTATCCAGGGTTCCTACTACTATGTTACAACTCATGGAACTCTCTGTGATTTGCAGAGGCCCCATAGGAAGAGTTGCATCAATTTTCTTTTCTTTGCTAAATCTCACGATAACCTGGAGAGGTATACCAGATACTATCTTAATTTCACAGATGAGATGTTAACTGACTTGCCCAAGGTTACACAGTGAGAGAGGGGATATGTAGATCTATAAATACCAACTTCAGTGCTTACATCAAACACCACAAAATCTGTGCAAGCAACATGAAAGGGGCCCTCAAATCAGTGTTTTCAGATAGATTCAGTCAAGGGAAGAGAAGTCTTTTGAAAAGATTTTAGGTGTCAGGACACAAGGCGTTATGAGAGGGAGACAAACCCTAGGACATTGGTCCTTAAGAACCAAGATACTAGGACACCATGACTCTACTTCTGGAAAGGCTTTGGCCAGAAGAAGGGAACAGAGAGGTATTAGACCAAGGAGGAATTCATTAGAAGTATGGCTATCTTGGTGAGGAAATTCACTATTTCATATTTTTCTATTTTAACTAACTATTCTTGTCAACTATGTGCTAAACACCATTGTTTCTACGTCCTGAAGGATTATAAATGTTACAAGCATCCTCTAAATTTTGATCTCTTGGGATGAACCCTAGTCACCCTGCTCAAGTTAAGGCTCTGTTAGATCCCTGGTCTCCTAACATTGGCATTCCTTCTACTGCATCATTATGGGGCCCAAGATGAAAGGATATGCTTAATCACCAAAATTTCCTAGTGCCTTGCTGACACATATGGAGTTTATGAGGCAGAGGAAAGGCTGATTTTCATTTCACAGAGTAATACCCAAATTCCTTTTTTATTAAGGGTGATTCTGTTACTGCTCAACATTGACACCAGCTATTTTTTTTAATTTCTTGGAACACAAAGTGAGTAGAATAGTAGTCAGCCAAAAAGATCTTTATAATAAAGACCATGTCTCAATTTCCTTTTCAGAATCAATGCCTCAGGATATGGACAGTTAGGAACAGGACATTTTATGGCTTGTTCTATCCTTCTCCCCAATTTCTGCCGACAAGTTTCCCCACAATAAATTACCTAGGACCTCCTCCAAAATGATTGAGGGGGAAGCAAGTTATTTGTCAAATGAATACTTAAGATTGAAACGTAAGTTGCCTACTTTGGGGAAATGTTGATTTAATTAAAAATGTGTATCTGTAAACATCATACACAATAACAATAATATTGTACAATAATCAACTATGAATAACTTAATCATACTCAGTAATACAATGATCCAAGACAGTCCCAAAAGACTCATGATGAAAAACGCTATCTGTCTCCAGGGAAAGAACTGATGTTGTCTGAATACAGATTAAAGCATACTATTTTTCACTTTCTTTTTTTGTTTGTCTTGCACAAAATGACTAATGTGGAAGTTTTACATGATTGTGCATGTATAACCTATATCAGATTGCTTACCATCTTAGGAAAAAGGGAGGGGAGGAAAGCAAGGGTAGGGTTTGGAATTCAAAACTTTTGTTAATGTTAAAAATTATTTTTACATGTAATCTGGAAAAAATAAAATAGTATTTTAAATGTATTTCTATAGAAAAATCAACTAATATAAAATTCTAAATTTTTTTAATGTTTGGATGTTTTATTTTTTATATCTCTGTCATTTTCCAATGACTCCCTCTTCTTAATGGAATTTTTCCTTAAAAGAGTGAAAAAAAACTGAAACCAGCTTCAGCAAAACAAACCAAATACATTGTATTGTATGGCAACTTATGCCTCCTTCAGTAACTAAATTCTACCACCTCTCTGCTGAGAACAGGTTGATATATTTCATAAAAAATCATCATAATTTAAGATTGATCACTTCACCAATCAAAGTTCTTATGTCTTTCATTGTTGTTTTCCTTTACAATATTTTGGTCATTGTATACAATTTTATTGGTTCTTACTTGCTCTATATCAGTTCAAAAAAATCTTCCCAATTTCTCTGAATTCATCATGTAATTTCTAATGATGCAATATATTATATTACCATAATGATTGTTACATTGCACACATATCTATGTTATATATAATATGGAATGATATAACATAATGCAAATACAATGTAACTCAATTCATTCCACCATTCCTCAAATTAATGGCCTCCACTATGTTTCTGGTTTGGGGTTTGTTTGTTTTCTACCACAGAAGTGCTCCTATAAATATTTATGTATATATGGGAAAATTTCCTGTCTTTGACCTCCTTGGGGTATGTCATTAATCAAAAGGTATGTATGACAATTTTTCTAGCACAATTCTTAGTGGTTTTCTAAGCTGGTTATACTAATCCACAGCTCCACCAACAATGCATTAGCAGGTATGCCTTCTAGTAGGCACTCCATTTTTGCCTTTTGTCAAATTGGCCAACTTAATAGATGTGAGATGAAATTTCAGACTTCTCTTAATTTGTACTTCTCTTATCATTAGTGATTTAGGGCATTCTTTTATAGTTGTTTATACTGTCATAGAAAAATGTCTGTCCATAGCCTTTGATGATTTGGGCTTATGCTTATATTCTTATGTTTTCCCTGAAGTTTTTATTTTGTTTTCTCTTAAGAAAAATTTTATTTATATATTTCATTTTAACATCTCTTAATTTCCCAATGTATTTATTCCTTTTCCTGGTCCAAGAAGCCATACCTTATTTAAAAAAAAAAAGAAAAAGATTTTTACAAGCAGTTCTGCAAAACTAACCAACATATCAATCAAGCTTGATGATACATGCAGTATTCCACATCCATAGTCCCCTACCTCTTCAAAGAAGGGGGTAGAGGAAGGATTATTCTCCTATCTCTTCTTTGGGGCCACGCTTAGTCATTATAATTACACAACATTCCATTTCAATATTTTGCTTTTTGTCATGGACATAGCTAAAGTTATTTTATGTATTGTTCTCCTGGTTCTGCTTACTTCATTTTGCATTAACCTCAGATAAATCTTCTCATAGCTACTGGCATTGTTCATAGTGATATTCCATTATATCTGCATATCCCTATTTGGTTAACCATTTCTCAATTTATAGATATCTGCTTTGCTTCTAGCTCTTTGTTACTACAAAAAGTGTTTCTGTAAATGTTTTAGTGCATACTGGACCTTTTTTTGACATCTGTGGAATATAAAACCACAGCAGTGAGCACTCTAGGTCAAAGGATATTGACGTTTTAATCACTTTCTTAGTGTAATTCAAAATTGCTTTCCAGCAGTGTTGAACCAATCAATTCATAGTTCCTTCCCAGAACCCCTCCAACACTGACTATCCATCCCATCTTTTGTCATCTTTGACGATTTGCTGGATTTGAGAGTTGCTTTGATTTTATTTCTATTATTATTAGTTAATTGGATCATCCATATGGTTGCTAATGGTTTATAACCTTTCATATTTTACTGTTATTAATAATTCTTTTGATACATATCTACTTCTATCCTTTTACCACGAACTGTTGGTAAACGGTTTTTGCTCTCCTGGACTTCTCGACTTCCCTACCAACAGATTCTCTTCCTAGAGATGCCTATACCCTGCAATCCTCTTTTATAATTGGTGAAGAACTTACTCAGGTTCACATAGTAAGTGGCAGAGCCAAAAAACCCAAGTCCCTTCCCCATACCCAGCACATTTTCTACTTTGCCACACTAAGAGGTCAGAAAGGACAGTTCAATGGTGCTGGAATCTTCCTAGAGCAAGGGTTCTTAACCTGGGGTCTGTGAACTTGGGTTTTGTTTCTTTATGTTTCCATAACTGTATTTCATTGTAATTGCTTTCCTTTGTCATCCCATGTATTTTTTTAAGGTATTTACAAACATTCTGGGAAGGAGCCCATGGGCTTTACTAGCCTACCAGACATGTCTAGGACATGCAAAAAAAAAAAGGTCAAAAGCCTCTGTTCTAAGCATAACAATGAAGAGAAGCAATCTAATAGGGTTAAAAAAGAAGAAAAAATAAAGAATGAAAGAGAAACATAGGAAAATTTGTAATAAATGTTGAAAAACTGCAGTACCTATAATGAATGCAATCTTGTTTCAAAGTTTCTTGAACTGCTTTTTGGGACTTTGGTTATTATCTACCAATCATTTAATAAATAAATAGTTGTTAAGAGCCTATAAGATGCAAGTCTGAACCCCCAGCAAACATTGACAAAAAAGGCTGCCATACACCTGAATTGCCGAGTGATACATTGGTTAAAGCCCTGGGCCTGGAATCAGGACGACTAGAGTTCAGTCTGGCATTACTCATTTATTACCTGTGTGACCTTAGGCAAGTCACTTAAACTCTATTTATTTCAATTTCCTCAATAGTAAATGGGAATAATAGAAGTAGCTACCTCCTAGATTGTTGTGAAGAATAAACGAGGTATTTTCTCTAAAGCACTTATCACAGTGCCTAGCATACAGTGGGCACCATATAAATGCTATCTATTACCTGCCATAGGCAGCAATTAAAACTGAAAGGGTTCAGAGTTGTATGTGAGTTACCAAAGAGCACAATCCACACTTTTTTCAAGGCCGATTGCATGTAGTTGTAGAACTTAAATTAGGGCACAAAGTGAAGCCAAGTCCTTCGTTTGGCCTTCCAAGAAGAGGCAAGTGATCAAGGACATAAATGTACGGAAAAAACTTTAGTTGTGAAATTCCAGGTCTCTTCAACTAGGACTGTGAAAATCTTAGGCCACAGAGAGACACATCATCCATCTCCTAAACATAGATTTATGTTTCGAAAATAGCACCTAAGGCACCGTCCTCTTGGAGATCAGGCCACCAATAAAAGTAAAAGTAATAAAATCATAAACCCACTAAGATCAAAATGCAAAGGATGAGAGGTAGTTTGTAATTGTTGGTGGTATTTAGGCCTGATCTGGGCATCATAATAATCTACATTTATATAGTAGTTTCCTCATTTTGACCCTGAGAGGTAAGGAGTAATATTATGTTATCCTTAAGTCCCAGGCCTTTTCATTGGAATCACATTGCCTTAACTCTTTCTGCATCTGGCCACTCTACCCAGGAGGCTTCCACTTTGGAGCTACATCCATCCTTAGCACCCCTTAGGAACCTAAGAAGAAATATTCACATCTCTGTTGCTAAAAACAGTTTTTGTTGAGTGTTTCTTTTCAAGTGCGCTTCTTTTCAACTTTTCAAGTTGAGAAATTTTGGGAAGAGAAGAAAGCATTGCTTTATCAGCACTCCTAGTCAGTGCAAGCACATATCAGGAATATTGAAAAAACAAACCAACGAACAAAGCTTTGCTAAGGATTGTCTTTCATGCTCCAGTTCAGGCACCTGGCAAATGTTGAGAAAAGAACCAGCCACACAACTGGCCCATAGTTGACCATAGGCAGGAGCTAAAACCTAAAAGGTTCAAAACTTTGTGTGAACTATCCAGGAACAGCAAGAGAACAGTTTTTCAGGGCCACAATTACTTGAATTGCAGAAAGATCATTCATCTTTTCCTAGATATTTATTTGTTTCCAATATAGTACCTAGGATATACATATGTGTGTATACACATATATTTATGTATCCATACATATATACACACATCTATGTGTATGTGCATATATATACATATATGTGTGTGTATGCATACACACACTATACTATAATTCTTCACCATGGGACATCCAGAAAACCTCTCCCAGGTTCAGAGTAAGTACTCTGTGGGTCTACATCCACTGAAAAAGTGTAGCTCACAAGCACCAATCAATATTTAGCTAAACAACCAGAAGATACAATTCAAAGCAAAGACATTTGATGAAACCTCACAGCAAAGAACTAGTAATAGGATAGTAACTTTCATATACCTGGGAAACACTCTCCCACAAATAAACTTACCATCAACGAGACAAGCAGACACAGGTAAAAGGCTAAGACACCAGAAAAGGAGATAGAGAATGACTATTCAGAGAGATGGTGGAAGTAGTGTATTAGAGAAGGCAAGAGAGAAAAAAGATCAAATTTTCAATAGTTTCAAGAGAGGTCAAAAAGGATGAGGACTGAGACATAGTCACTGGATTTTGTTATAAAGAAGTCGTAAGCAATCGAGAAGGGAGCAGTTAAGTAGAGCCCTAGGAATGGGAGCCAGACTTCAAGGTGTTGAATAATGAGCTTGTGGTAACAAAGAAGTGGGATTGAGCTTCCATCACTCTAGCAATTCAACAGTGAATGGGAAAGACAGAAGTCTGGGCAATAGGATGATAAGTAGAGTTGAGGGAAAGCTTTTGGGGGGGGAGGCAAGGGTTGATTTCTTTGGAGTTTTTTTGTGATAGTGGTGGCCTGAGCTTGTCTATAGGCTAATGGGAGAAGCAAGGAAGAGCCAATTTTTGTAATGCTGAATCGTGGGGAAAGCATTTTAAAATTAATCTCTCTATCCTTACTCTCCCAAGAATTCCCAGACAATACTGATCATTTAATCTCCACCTATCATTTTCTCCAAGAGCAGGAGACAAGAAATGTGAGAGAGAAATATGAAAAAGAAAATGAACTTCTCTGTATGCAAGCATTCTGTCCCAGTAATGCTTATTCTAGAAGCATTCTCCGTGAGTCCTATGATCAAGTCTGAGATGCCAAAAAAAAAAAAAAAAAAGGAGAGTTCAGTGTCTAAAATACATAAGAATTTGCACAGCACTTTTATTTCCATTTTGGCCATGACGGCAAGCAATTGAGTGAGCTGTGGTAATGCAGGACCAGGACCCAGGGCAAGAAATAAAGTGAGTTACAGATCTGGCACTGGGTGCTGTCAACAGTACAAATTGCTTTTACTGAGCCCTGGTTCCAACAAGAACTCAGTCCTTGAAAACACTTTGCCCTTCACAAAGATATTGTAACTGGAAACAGGTGGTGGTTTCTGTGGATGTCACCAGGTCCACACCTCATCAAGGCAACCTAATATCATTTAAAGACTACACCCCAGAGGTAACGTGCCACATGCTGAATAAAGGACAAGGAATTCTTTTAAGGCTTTCATTCAGTTCAATTAGAGGCGCTATTAAGCATTAGCTAGGCCAGGTTCCTTTTATAAGGAAGTATAACTAACAAGTAAGCAAAAGTGTTTGTGCCCCATGTATAAAACGGACACGTGTAGTAAAGCACGAGATTCCCCACCTATGAAAAGTATGAGGGGCAGCCTCAGTCCCCTAGAGTACAAGCAGACCAAAGGAGACTTTCTCTGGCTTGGTTCATTTTTGTGCCAAAAACTGTTCTCAGTTAGGTCTAGGCATATGTATATAAATTGTTGATTCTCTACTTGGAATTTCTTTGGTTTATGAAGAGCTCGAGCTTACCTAGAGTCATGATTGTAACATAATTTTCTTACTTGTGAGATTCCTATATGGAATCAACATCCCGTCCTCTCTCCTCCACTGTCTCTTGTTAATGCAGAGGCAGACACATGCTTCCTTCTTTTTTTAAAGGGATCAAAACTCCTTCTTGAATCTCTACCCACCGCCATTAAAAATCACACCAAAGAGTTGGTGCCTACCAGGCTTTCTTTATAACTGGACACTGGACATACATAACAATTCAAAATGGGAAGTGCTATTAGAAAGAAAATAACATAAAGGAGTATTGATTACAGCCTGGGAGTGGTGCTATCAGATCTCTGTCTTTCCTTTTATCTCCTTTTCTTCTAATTAAGCAAGAGCTGGGTGGGGCTGGCCATCTAAGTGCCATAGTCCTGCTGTGGCTTCCCACCAAGTCCTAGAGAAGTGGGAAATGAGAGCTAGAATCTAGAAATCAGACGCAAGTCAACAGCCCACATTACTTGCTCCTGCATGGTACAAGATGGACAATATTACTTTTCTGGCTTCCTCTTCCCAAAAGCCTCCAAGCCACGTTCAAAAAGATGTCACAAAACTGGTGAACTCTGAAGTAAGCTATTATCCAATGTCTCCAAAGCTGTGCAATATGGTCAGGATCTAGGAAAGCTAAAGTTTACCTTCACTGAAGCCTCTCTGAGCCTCAGTTTTCTCATCTGAAAAATGAAGAGATTGCATCATACATGCCTTTCAACTATGGGTCATATGTTCCTGTGACACCATGTGGCAAGGCACTAAGCAAAATGCTTTATATAAAGACTAAAAATAACATATTCCCTGACTTCAAGGAGTTTATAATCTAGGAGAAGGATGACATGCACACAAATAGTTGTAATATGAGTTAAAATTTATTTAATCATTTGGGGAAAGTCAAACAGAATAGCTTAAAATATTCAAAGGAAAAAGGATCACTCCCATTTAGGGAGATTGAAGAAGAATTTAGGAAGGCTTTCTTTCCATAATCAGAGAAGAGGAAAGAGAGCCCCTTCCAGGCCCAGAGGATGAAGTATACAAAGGCACAATGAGCGCAGTATGAGGTCAGGGAAAATTAGTAGTCCAGTTAGGCTAAACATGACATGAGTAAAAGGGATCACCATAAGATGAAACTGGAAAAGCTGGTTGAATTTGGATTGGAGAAGACTTTAAATGCCAAAACTTTATTTTATTTAATAGGCAATGGGAAACCACTGAAGTTTTTAGTAAAAAGTATCTGATCAGACATGTGCTTTAGGAAGATGACACTAGCAGCAGCATAAAGGGTAAATTTGAGATAGAAAAGACTGGAAGTGGGGAGACTGTCTGGGGAACTATTATTACAGTCCTTTCAAGAACTGCAGACTGGGACAGTTAGGTGACACAGTGAATAAAGCACTGGCCCTGAACTCAGGAGGACCTGAGTTCAAATCCAGCCTCAGACACTTAACACTTACTAGCTCTGTGACCTTGGGCAAGTCACTTAAGCCCAATTGCCTTAGAAAAAGAAGAAAGAAGAAGAAGAAGAAGAAAGAAGAAGAGAGCAGGCCCTGAACTAGGCTTATAGCAGGGAAAAGACGGAGCTGATGCAAAAGATATTATGGAAGTAGCACATAATAACTGATTGGATGTGGGGGGCTCAAGGAGAAGAGAGTCAAGAATGTCTCCAAATCCAGTACTCTTCCCACTGTATCACTAACAAAAATCAAAAGAAATTTCTAGAATATTAAGAAAAAATTACAGTAATTTACAATTCTAGAGAAATCATTTACAATAATGCTAAAATGTGCAAAATTCTTAGGCATTGGTTTTCCAAGACATGCACAAAATCCATATAAAGCTAACAACAAAGTTATATAACAATTAATAGGCACAAAATAAATAAATAAAGGAAGATTTAAATAATTGGAGAGCTATTCAATGTAGATTGCTAAATCAGGCCAAGTGACAAAGATAACAGTGCTACCCAAATTAATTTACAGATTTATTGCACCATCTATCAAAATACCAATAAGATACTTCATACAGTTAAAGTGGTACCATAATTTATGTGGAATATTAAGGGATGTTATAAAGGGGAAAAAAAGGAGAAAGGGAGATTTGCACTGCATGATCATAAATTATACTGTAAAGCAGTAATTAACAAAACTATCTGGTAAATTTTAATTCTTCATTGAATCTACAATCTCATATCTCAACCTATCGATACATCCTTATCTTATGACACTAGTCAAATGTTGGTATTTAAGTCTTCCATATTAAGTTGACCCAATATGCTCAGTGCCTCCCATTAGGTCTCAACATTATGTGAGTAAGAGTGAGTGCAGCACGGGTTCTGCCCATGCACTGTATGTCACTCTTCTATTTGACCAGCTCTCCCTAGAGTGAAGTTCCATTATCTGGTGCAATCAGAGACTGAGATTTCAGATAAGCAATAGTTTTATTAATAACAGGAATACAAGTGAGCACAGCTTCCTCCCCATGCATCTCCTACCAAGATGAGCTCAATGATCCTCACAGGTTAAAGCAGTCCACAGGGAAATTCCTTGTGGTCTGAGAAACCCCAATCTAATGAAAGGGGAATTCCTTATAACCCAGATTTCACATAAATCCACCTTGGTAGGAGAATTAATTCAAGCCTACATCATATGATCCTAGCCAACACAACCACCTAACCTCCTTCCCTAGTCATTCATATCTGATGAAATCATTTATACCTCTTCTTGCCTGAAAGCTATCTTTGGTAATATGCTACAACCTATTTATATCTTTCATATGTCTTTGGGTGACCCACAATTTTTTAATACTTCAGAAATTGTGATATTCCATGATTCACAGACATAGAGTATCACCAGAAAAAATATTGGTATTTTAAAAGATAGGATTTTTGCTTCAAGAAGAAGCCTGAAGTTGCTGAACACATTGCACAATTCTCCAAATCCAAACCAGCAATTTGGTTCTGGACCGAATTCATTATCCTGCATTTTACAAACAAACGAAAACAATAAAGCCGTTGTACAGGCTGGACAGTCCAAAGCTAGAATTAAATGTAAGCAATCAGCTTATTATTTAATAAGCTCAAGATCACAAGACACCAGGGAAAGAATTCATTAGTCAATAAAATATGTTGGTTAAAGTTTAATAGAATGTTGAAAATGAAATTGTTTCTGTCTCTCACACTATATAAATTCCAAATAAACCAATAATATAAAAATACATCATAAAAAAGATGAATAATTGACAAGAATTTATTAAGCACTTCTTATATGTGAAATATAATGCCAAGATAACAGATTAGTATATTTATCATATACATACAGAAGTGAAAAGTTCTTAACTATTCATAGTATGAAAGCTTTTTTTGGCTACCTCCCCATTTTCCACTCACACTGGTAGGTTAAGTCCCCAAATGGCAATGACAACTATTCTCAGCAGTACCTTGAGGGTTTCTAGTACCATAACTCACAGGTTCCCACTAGTGTCTTTGCCATTGATTATAAGACAGGTGGAATTAGCTTTTTGAAATGGTATTTACTAAACAGGTTTAGCAAGGACAATTGTTGGCAAAAAAATAAATAGTCCCTCAGCCTAGAGGTGCACTCTCTCCTTGGTACCCACAAGGTCCATGGGGAGAGTGGTCTCAACCTTCAAGCATAAAGATAATGAGGCATGGAGAACACATGCAGCAAAGATACAATACATGGCTCCCAGTTATTGGGAATCCTCTCCCTTCGTAGAGTCTTCATGAACCTCTCCTTAAAAGTAGCTTTCTACTGAGACTTCTACCACCACCCCCCACATCAGCAACTATAGTCTGTTAGCCATGGCTATCAAAATAATAGTAGATGACAACAAAGGAAATACCTGGAGAAAGATGTGGAAAGACAGTCATCCAATGACAGTGGCTACTTCAGGCATCATAACCCCTCATAACCAAGAGAACTACTAGTGATAGATCTTACAAAGGCACCAACCCTTAGAACTTGGCAAGAGCCCTTATGGAAGAGGAACCCAGAGGAAATTTCTGGATCTCCAGGTGGTATTGCCTTATTGGAAAAGGAACTCCTGAAGACATTTAATGTGTCCTGTGCATAAAAGGACAACTTATAGATATTGGGTTCGGACCTCCAGTTGGTTGCCATAGACACTAAGACAGTTTGGTTTCTCACTAGAGGGTGAGGGGGGTGACTTTTAGTTGGTCCCAGGTCCCAAATCCCTGTAGGGAGAGACCTACGTGTTCTGGTTGCTCTATAGGGACCAGGCTATCCCATGCAGAAGGGAAACTTGATTTTCTTTTCTCTTTCTTTTTCTTTATTGCCTTTGAATTTTGCAAAATTGTGTGTGTTTGCTAAATTGTACCAATCTATCTCCAGACCAGAGTGCCTCAATCTCTGAATGCTTACTTTTATACCATGGTTCCCATAGCCCCAGGCCTCATACAGAGGTAGTCTCTGAGAGGCTAGAGGAATTAGCTATGCATTGTATGTGTGTGTCTCTTGCAATACCATGTGCCTTATGGTGACTTTTTCACAGATTACAACCTCTATCCCTGATATTCTGGAACCTTTCAACTATATACCCTCCTTGGTCTTGAAGCTCAGGGGGAGTACCCCTACTTTCTTTTTTTTAATATATTTTATTTTTTCCCAATTACATGTTAAACAAGTTTTAAACATTTGGGGGTTTTTAAGTTTTGAGTTCCAACTCTAACTCTCTCTCTCTCTTCCTTCTCCCTGCCCCCCCCCCCCAGATAGTAAGCAATCAGATACAGGTTATACATATGCAGTCATGTAAAATATTCCCATGTTAGTCATTTTGGGCAAGAAGACTTGAATGAAAGAAAAAGAATGAAAGTAACAAACAACATGCTTCAGTCTGTATTCAAACAATCTCAGTTCTTTCTCTTGAAGTGGATAGCATGCTTCATTATGAGTCCTTTGGATTGTCTTGGGTCATTGTATTCCTGAGAAGAGCTAAGTCATTCACAATTCTTCATCATACAATATTGCTGTTACTGTGTACAACATTCTCCTGGTTCTGTCACTTTATGAATTCCCCTACTTTCTTGCTAATTATCTGTCATTCCACTATAATTCTCCCTGGGAAACTGGGTGGAATTATAAAAATTAAATTTTGGATTGCGTGATGAAATATGAAAGAGAAGTTTGAAAAGAAGGTCATCGAGAAAGGGGGAGGTTAAAAAAAAGAAAAGGGGAGGTTTTATAGTCTTCAATACATTCATAATAGCAAAACAAATGAACACAATGTGTGCAGCAACTGACTGAAAAAAATTTGTGTGTGAATTTAATTAAAAATAATTGAACCAGTACAAATGTGAAAGATACAAATAAATAAGGGAAATAATAAATATAAAAGATACCAATCAATATGAGAAAACTTGTGTAGCACCCCTGATTTGATCTTTGATCCATTGTCTTCTGTTTTTTTCAGGGGTGTGTAGGTAATTGAGGTTATGTGACTTGCCCCGGGTCACACAGCTAGTAAGTATCTGAAGCTGGATTTTAACTCAGGTCATCCTGACACCAGGGCCTGTGGTCTATCCACTGTGCCTCCTAGCTGCCCCCACTCCCTTCTCTTTGCCATGACTTGAGCAGGAGAAGGAAGGGGTCTGAGCAGGAAGAAGCAAACAAGCTTCAGGAGAAGTTGAAAGTGGATATACCTACCAAGCTTCAGGTGCTGAGAGAACAAATAATCCAAATGGGGCAGAAATTACATAGGATGCAGCCAGGAGACTTGAAGAATAAAAGATTATTCATATAAGACGCATTCAATAAAAGACTATTGGTTAGTACAGAAGAGTGTGGTAGAACTTGAGTTTTTAGGGATTGTTTGGTTGCTGGTTTAATTCCTGCTTGAAGGACATACTGGTATTTTTTTTTTCTGATAACAACATAGTATAGCGGGTAGAAAGTGGATTTAGAGGCAGGAAGACCTGGGTTCAAATTCAATTTTAGACACTTACTAGCTGTCCTTTGACCTTTGGCAAGTCATTTATTAATTAATCAGTCATTAATCTGTCGGGCTATGTGTCCTCATCTATGAAATGAGGAATTTGCATTTCATGAGCTCTCAGGTTTCTTTCAACTCTCTATCTGCAAATCTGTGAGGGATGGAGGCACAGAAGGAGGCCCTCTCCATGCCCAAGCATGTCCTCCACAACACTCCACCATTTTGCTAGTTATGAAAGTATCATAAAATAAGCTCCTTGAGGGCAGGGACTTTGTTCTTCATATCCCCAGTGCCTAGCTCATAGTAGGCACTTGCTAAGTGCTTATTAATTGATCAAAGTCTTCCACAGTCCAATCTATAATAATTGACATTTAGAATCACACTCCATGGTTAGCAAAGCACTTTGCCTACTCATTTGATCCTCATAAATCTGTGAGATAGGCACCATTATTATCCTCATTTTACAGATTACAAAACTGAGGCTGAGAGAGAAGAAGTAACTTCTTCAGAAATGCACAGTTAATAACTAGGTTTTCCTGACTCCAAGTCCAAACACTCTATCCACTGGTCCATCTAACTGCTTGATGAGCAATTGCATTAGGAAGCAATGAAAGAGCAGAATAGGAGACTCCAGTCAAGGAAGAGTGTCCAGGATAAGAACCAGTGCCCTTGGATCCAATTTCAACCTGATGGCTCCTTATGAGGCCATGAGTGGAAAGGTAGGCAAGGGATGGTTGCAATTCCTAGTGAGAGTGGCTGAGTCTAAACACCTGAATTGTCTGTAGAAATTATTGACGTAGTAGGGTGCATCCACAGACCACTTAAGAGTTTGCAGGCTCTGGGAATTTTATATCTATACCCTACATGGCAGTTATTTAATATTTGATTCTTTGCTTCTTTGGTCATGAGTAAAAGGAAGGTATATGATAAAATCATGCCTTGTGGTCCATTCCATCATGCCATGTTCATGTAATTAAAGTCCACTGAACTGAGGCACAAACAGGACAGGTTTCTCTTGAGGGGGGAGCTGAGATGAGATACCTCATCCCTGGACTAACTGGATGAGTACCGCCACCCACAAAGAAGAGCAGAGGGAGGGAACAGATGAACTCTCCAGGAATCACAGAAAACTTGGTATTTCTCCTGAGCATCTTCTAGTCTTGGGAAGAACACAGGACCACTAGGGGGAGTCTGGAACTGCTAAAAAAAAAATTGTGCCTTCATCAAGAAAGAATCTGATAATTGGACAACAGTGCCCCTGGTGGTGAAATTTATGCACAGTGATGGAGTGTAAAGAAAATATTATTTGAAAAACAAAAGAATAAAATACACAGTGAATGAATACAACTATGAAAAAATGGCAAGCTACTCCCGTATCTTTGCCAAGAAAACCCCAGATGGGGTGACAAAGAGTTGGACACAACTGAAATGACTCAATAACAACAACTACATAAATAATTATAATAATAGGAACAAAAATCTGGGAAAAATACACAAGAGAAAAAATTTCAAATCAGAACACAGAAATAAATAAGATGGTTTCATTGCCATCTTTAAATATACACATTTTAAAGCAACTATAAATAATGAAATTTTATGGTTTCATTTACTGTACAATTATTTTATTCTTGATCACATACTTGAATTCTGCATTTGTTGGTGGTTACTAAGTTTTAAAAAAACAAAATTTTAAATAAAATCAAAAAAATCTTTCTAACTGTCTAAAAACAGTCTTAAAAATAAAGTAGATGCCTTACCAATCTGCTCAAAATATTTGAACTAGCAGATCACAGGAAAAGAGAGAAAGTATTTCCCTTAAACACAATTATGCTTATTGGATTGGGCCACCTCACTATTCTGAAAACATAATCATCAGAATTCGTGTCTATTTCTCTTATATAAAGGAAGAGTTTCTATTGCAGAATGATGGGTCTAGGATTTCCATAACCTCGGAGACATTCAAGTAGATAAGACTGTCTTTTCTCCTAGTCTCTTCCTTCTCCAATTCATCCTACACACAGCTGCCAAAGTGATTTTCCCAAGGTATAAGTTCCAACAGCTCGTTATTTCCTCTATGAAAAAACATAAGCTCCTGTTTGGCATTTAAAACCCTTCACAGCCTAGATTCAACCTCTCTTTCCAACTTTATTATACATTACTCCCCTCTTCTAACTCTATGGCTCAGCCAAACTATTGTTCTTGCTATTTATTCACACACAGCATCCATCTTCTCTCTCCAATCCTTTGCACTGATTATCCTCTTGGAATGCAACCCTTCCCTCCCTCTTGGAAGCCCTTGTTTCCCTCCAAGCTCTGCACAAGCACCACCTTCTACATGAAGCTCTTCCTTATCCACACCCACAGCTTCAAATAATAATTACCTCACGTGTATTTTGAATAGACTTATTTATGAATAAGTTCTTTACCCCAGAAGAATGTAAGCTCAAGGGTAAGAACTATTTCATTATAGTCTTTGTAATACCAGAACTTAGCACGGTACTTAGCACACAGTAGGTACTTAATAAATGCTTACTGATCAAAGCCCATTCCCCAGTTCTGGCTCTGTCATCAACCAGCAGCATGACCCTAAGAAAGTGATGCAAAAAGATTCAGTGGAAGGAGCACTAAAGAAACTAGTAAGTCAGGTAAAACTCCAAAATTAAGACTTCCCTCATTGGAGTTCCATATACCTATGAAAACACAGACCTAGACCAAATTCATCCTTCTAAAATGTAAATAAGATACTGAGTGAGTGGCAAGTTCCACGTCACTTAAAATGTTCAAGATAAGATGACACCTGCTAGGGATGTTGTAAAGAAGAATTAGTGCCTCAGAAAGGGGTTAGGTTAGATGACAGCTGAAGAATCTTACAAATGGGGTATTTTCTGGTACTATGAAATAGCTAGAGAATGAGTCCAAGGTAAAGAAAGGGGGAAGGGGCACTCTAATTCCTTGACAGGTGACATCTTTATCCACTCTTTTAGCTTCCTAGGACTATGAAGAGTGAGGCTGATGTTAGGAACTAAGGGGCATTAATAGCCCAGTTGTGCTGGCCCCACTGCTTCTGTGCTATGGGCAGAATTGGCCCTAGGAGCCTTTAAGTAGTGGCTATTTCTAGTAAATGGGGGCTTCAAGGGCAGATAGGCACAAGCAAAGTTCCCCATTCTCTTGTCTTACATACCCCACCTATGACTAACTGACCCACTTGATCTTTTAACTACCAGCCTTTGCCTTTCTATCCATAGTACACATTCAGAAAACTTCCTCCTAGACCTGTATATACAAAAATATTTATTGCAGCTCTTTTTGTGGTGACAAAGAATTGGAAATTAAGGGGATACCCATCAATTGGGGAATGGCTAAATAAGTTGTGGTATATGAATTAATAGAATACTATTGTGCTAAAAAAAAATGAGGAGCAGATGGACTTCATATTTACCTGGAGAGACTTATACAAACTGATGCTGAGTGAGAAGAGCAGAACCAGGAGAAATTTGTACACAATTACAGACACAACATATGTGTGATGACCAATTTTGATAGACTGGACTCTTCTCAGCAATGCAAGGTTATGAGACAACTCCAAAAGACTCACGATAGAAAGAGATGTCTACATTCAGAGAAAGAACTAGAAAGAACTGGAAAGAATGGAGTTTGAACGCAGACTGAAGAAAACTACCTGCTCTCTTTGTTTTTCTTGTTTGGTTTTGTTTCCTCTTTCCCATTGTTCAGTCCATTGGTTACAACCCTTCTATACAACCTGACTAATGTCTAATGTGAAAGTATTTTCAGATCCTATACTTGATTGCATGCCGCCATGGAGGAAGGGGGGAGGGAAGGGGGAAAATTTGAAACTCAAGGGGTTATGGAACTGAATCTTGTAAACTAAAAGTAAACAAACAAATTAATAAAGACCAAAAAAATTTTTAAATAAAGTAAAATAAAATAAAGTCCATAAAAAGAAAAGAAAGCTTATTCCCACTCCCCTCCCTTAAGGTAGGTACCAATGAGTTGGACTGAGGCTAGCAATATGAGCACTTTATGCCTAACTTCGGAGAAATTCAGAAATGAAATCATGAACAGTACACAATGGGGTAAGTCGCCTAGTTGGCACATTGAATACAACACTTGATTGACCTGGAGTCCAGAAGAATTAAATTCAAATCCATCTTTGAATACTTACCAGCTGTGTGACACTAGTGAGTCATTTCATAGCTGTCTACCTCAGTTTCCTAATCTGTAAAATGAAGATATTAATAGCACCTATCTTCCAGTGTTGTTTTGAGGATTAAATGAGATGGATTTTGTAACACAATTCACAAATCTTAAAGTATTATATAAATGCTAGCTATCATCTTTATTATCATTTTTATTTTTGTTGTTATTGTTGCTCAGAGAAGGCTTAATGGAAATGTTCAATTTTACTTCCTCCTCCTTCCATAGTACCTAGTATACTTCTGTGCCCACAGTAAAGGACTCAATAAAAAAAAATTGTTGTTGTTATTTATCAAAAGAGAGACAGACAGAATTTCAAACCATATTGAATGAACTTTCAAATGCCCTCACAGAGTTCCACTGAGAAAGAACATAATCAAGTTCTACCTGGACAGATGGGATTTTTTCATCTGATTAAATTGTTTTACCCATCCGTTTAGAAACTTCTTAAAGACAGTGGACAGCATACCCTATCCAAGTTAACTTTATTAATACCAATGTAACAAATTTTAGAAGAATAACTATCAGAGCAGTCCAGTGACTAATACAATTCCAAGGAGACAGCATTAGATTTATTTCATTGTGGACTATCTCTGTAAGTTAAGAGGGAGGGGTCAAATCAAAGACAGCTACTTCATGTCATTGTTTCCCTGATGCCATAGTCCTCTTCTAAAACAAAGGACAAACACAACCTGTGAGTAGGTGGAGCTGCCTGAATGGGAACCCAGTAACTTGGGTAACTCAGCACATCCTCTGCCTCTCCTTCTCTCCAAAGGAAGGTAAAATTTGATAGCCAGAAGCTGACCCCTTAACTTGGAGTTCACTGACTAGATTCCTTCCTTCCTTCCTCCCTCCCTTTCTTTCTTTCTTTCTTTCTTTCTTTCTTTCTTTCTTTCTTTCTTTCACAAAACCTTAAACCAAGTTCACTATGAAACTCAGAGATTGGACCACAAGAGGTACCTGTCCAAGTTCCACTTAATGGCCATATTTTAGGCTCTCCTGGTGTAGGCGAATGTCAACAGTAACTCTTTCTCTTTGGAACAGCAACCCTGGGGTGGGGGGTCTTCCCCTCCCAGATTGATGTTTTTTTCTAATTAAAGGGGCCAACCCTTCACTTACTTCTTAAAGAGGGCTATTCACTGAATGGGCCGTTACCTCACTCTAAGTGAGTACCTGAAAAGGCCTTAGCCTAAAAGGTCAGAGCCTCCCATTGCATCCTGGGCCATTTCCAGTCATCTTGATGTCACTAGATTCAAATGGCTCTGGAGGAGAAAGTGAGGCTGGTTACCTTGCCCAGCCCTCCCTCACTCAAATCAAAGTCAGCTGCAAGTCATGTCATCATTTCTGTGATGCTATGATCCTCTTCAAAAACAAAGATAAAACACAAGTTAAGAGAATGTCAGAAGATCTCCATATGGAGTCACTCATCAATCACTTTCCTTTTAAAAAATAGGCTACTTTCCAGACTGTGATCATCTCAGACAGCCTAAGATCAAGAAGTACATTCAGATAACTAAATATCTATAGCAACAATCTGTGAAAAATACCCTGGGATCAACAAAGAGACAACACCAAAGAGTTGAACCGCAGATCCTCTTGGAGAGTCATTTTCTTTCATTTCTAAGTGGTAGAAGAGAAAGAAGAGACATCTAGTAGATGCCACCAGCTTCTCAATGATCTTAGTGGGATTTTAGAGTCTCTTGTCCCTTGACCCCCAACAAATAGTGAAACCCTTCTTTCCCTCTTACCCCAAAATGGGAAGATATAATTATTTTGGAGACGGAGTAATAGAAAGCATTGGGAAAATGGTTTTAAAAAATAACATTATTAGCTCAGAGACCTTATTCTTTTCCTGTCTCTTGTCTCCCTTGGCCCCAAAAGATAGTGAAACTCTTCTTTACCTCTTACCTAATAGAGACAAGATAGAATTACTTTGGGAAAAGAAATTCAGAGAGAAGAACTAACTGGGGAGAATAGGAAGGGAATTAGGCAAGAGGCAAAGGTAAGGACATTCCAGACTTGGGAGCCAGACTGTACAAAGGCATGGAAGCAAGAGAATAGTGTATGAAAGGAGGCAGATTTGGCTAGAACTTAGAGAGTTAAATTAATCTGGAAAGATAGAGCTGATTCATATTGTAAAGGGCTTCAAATGTCAGACAGAGGAGTTTATTTTTCTCTTAAAGGCACTAAGGAGCCACAGGAGCTTTTTGATCAAGGGAGCTAAATGGTTAGACCTGTGTTTTAGAAATATCAATTTGATAGCTATGTGGATGGGGGAAGATATTAGATGCAGGGTGTAAAGCCAAGCACAAACAGCTTTCCAGAGAGGACTATTGCTGTGAACAGCTTCAAGGTTCTGATTACATAGTATAGTGAACTCTCTATTTATTCAGTAATAAACTAAGACAAAACATTGACAGAAACCAAAATACAGCATTTACAATGTTATGACATAACAACTTATCACTAATGTGGTCACATAGTTTTCACCAAAGTGGCCACATAGTTTTAAATGAAAAGATATCATTCAGTAAGTCCTTCACTCAACCATCCTTAAGGAGCAATCCTCCTTAAGGGACACAGAGTACAAAGGTCAAAGTTCTCCACCCCTATGTCACATTGTCTTAATCTCTCAGTCAAAAAGTCCTCAAAGGTCAAAGTTCTCCACCCTTAGGTCACATTGTCTTCATCATGATCTTCTCAGTCAGCATCAAGTACCCAAGAAGAGGCCTTTTCATCTTGACTTGAGGCTGGCTCCCAAATTCCATTGTTCCTCTTCCATGGTCCCAGCTCCTGCCTGAATCTACCCAACTATCACCTGGAGTCAAAGGTAGGCAGCTCTCAGCTCCTCGTCCAGTTCCTCGTCCAGCTCCCTGTCCAGTTCCCATTCCATATTGAAGCTCACAGTGTCCAGTCCACCTCAAGTCTTTCACAGTTCCTGTTTCTGGGAAGACAAAGTTTAACAGAACCACAATAATATTTATACACATTGCCAGCACCATCATCAATTCACTATCTGCCTGTGACATCAACAGAGACCCACAAGCAAGGTCTGAGAAGTCAACACAAATCATCAGAGTAGAAATCGACACAGACCTACAAACAAGGTCTGAGAGGTCAATACAAATCATCAGTAAAGTCCCAGGACCTCCAAAATCCTCCTCCAGGACTTTGGTAAACATACAACCAGAAAATCCTCTTTCAGGGCTTCCAGTAAGGTCCCAGGGCTTCTGTACAAAGTATCACAAACAAAAATCAATCAACACAGACAGAACAAACAAATATAGAGTGCCATGATACCACAAATTTTCTCCTTCTCAACTCTGCCACCACAAAAGTTCTCTTCTTAATTCTGCTCTCTCCTAGCTTGGGCTTCTCCTTATATAAGGTTATTAGCTCCTCCCCTTCCTGTTGCATTAGCAACAAGGGTTCACAAGTTCTGGGGTTCACAAGTTCTGTTTCTTAACAAAAACTTGATATAATTATAAGCAAAGCTTAAAAGAAATTTGAACTGAAGCAAGGTGCTAAAAAATTAAATAGCTAAAACAAGGTGTTAAGTACTTCTTTGCTTGCCATTGCACAGGGGAACCAATTAGAAGACTATTTTGACCACTGCTAGGTCTATATCACAAAGATATCCCAAAAAAGGGGGGTGGGAGGGGAAATCTATTTGTACAAAAATATTTATAGCAGCTCTTTCTGTGATAGTTAATAATTGGAAATCAAACGGATGCCCATCAATTGAGGAATGGCTAAACAAGCTATGGTAAATATTGTGATGGAATATTCTTGTATGATAAGAAATGATAAGCAGGATGATTTCAGAAAAACCAGGAAAGACTTACATTAACTGATGCAAAGTGAAATGAACGGAACCAGGAGAACATTGTACACAGTAATAGCAACATTGTACAATGAAGAACTGTGACTGACTTGGCTATTCTCAGCAATACAATAATTCAAGATAATTCCAAAAGACTCATGATGAGGCATGCTATCTGCCTCCAGAGAAAGAACTGATATTCTTTGAAGACAGACAGATGCATGCTATTTTTCAGTTTCTTTCATTCTTTTTCTTTTACTAGAGTCTTCTTATATTTAATGATTAACATGAAAATGTTTTGCATGATTGCACATATATAACCTATAATTGGTTGTTTGCTATCTCAAGGAGGGGGGAGGAGAAAGAGATAGAACAGAGATAGAGGAAGAGATAGAATTTGGAACTCAAAACATTTTTTAAAAAAAACATGTTGAAAAATTGTTTTAACATGTAAATTAAGGGAAAATAATTTTTTTTTTAAATGCAAAGGCTATTTTGATAGTCAAGGTGAGAGATGGTGAAACTCTGAACTAAGATAGTCATGTCATAATTGGAAAAAGGGGGATATATGTGATGGGTGTTGCAGAGGTAGAATCAATATGTCTTACCAACTAATAGGTGTTGCAGAGGTAGAATCGATATGTCTTACCAACTAAAGAGTCAAGAGTCAAGAATGACTTGTAGGTTGAGCGACTGGATGAATGGAAGTATACTGATTCCCTTAACAGAAATAGGAAAATTATAAAGATAGGTTGGTTTCATAGGAAGGATAAAGAAGTCTGTTTTTTGGTTTTGTTTGAGTTTGAGGATTGGAAGGAAAGGTAATTTTGAACATAGTGACTTTGAGATGTCTATGTGACATCCAAGTAGAAAGGTCTAGAAGAGAGGAGTTTTGGAGAGAAATGAGGATTGGATACATAGATTTTAGAATCATTGAACCCATGGTAGCTTACATGATTACAGAAAGAACAATAAAGAGAAGGATGAGGGGTGGCGAGGTAACACAGTGAATAGAGCACTGGCCCTGGAGTCAGGAGGACCTGAGTTCAAATCTGGCCTCAGACACTTAACACAAAAACTAGCCATGTGACCTTGGGCAAGTCACTTAACCCCAATTGCCCTACCTTGTCCCCTCCAAAAAAAAAAGAATAGAAGGAAGAGTGTAAAGCCAGGCATTAGCAGCTTTCCAGAAAAATGCTACAGTGAACAGCTTTTCAAGGTTCTGATTACACAGTATAGTGAACACTCTATTCAATAACAAATCAGAGCAAAACATTCACAGAAAATCAAAGTACAGCATTCATAATGTTACAACTTATCACAGATAATCAAAATACAGCATTCACAACAACTTATCACAGAAAATGGCCACATAGTTTTCACCACAGTGATCATATAGTTTTCAACAAAGTATAATAATTTAGTCAATCAATCACTTAGTAACTCAATCTTTCAATCAACTCAATCATTCAATCATTCTTAATGAGGCTTGCCTCCTTTAGGGTCACAAAATACAATAGTCAAAGTTCTCCACTCATGGGACACACTAAGTTACAATATCAATCATTACTCAGCACTCTCTTAAGGGGTAGTGTAAAATACACAGGCCATCTACCCCTCAGTCACAAATAAGTTACAATCTTCTCAGTCAGTACACAGTATCCAAGTAAAATCTTCTTTCAGCTTTACTCAGGGTAGTCTCTCAGATTTCCTGGATCCCCTTCTATGGTTCCAGCTTCTACCTGGATTCACCAAACTGTCACCTGGGTTCAAAAGCAGACAGCTCCCAGTTTCTTGTCCAGCTCTCCATGCTGTTCCTGTTCCGTGCTGAAGCTCACAGTGTCCAGTCTATCTTAAATCTTTCACAGTCTCTGTCCTTGGGAAATCAAGGCTTAACAAAGTCACAAATAGATTCATAAAAGTACCAATATCACAATCATGCTTCCTCAGTCTTCAGCAGCTCCCAGGAGAAGCAGGTAGCTCCCCAGCAAAATCTTCAGCTGGTTTCCAAGATCAAAATCATTCTCTCCAACCTGGGCCTTTCCTCTTCAGCCTCCTTGGCAGCAGCTGCTTCTGCCTCCACAAAGCTTATCCCAAGGAGTTCTGGCTCTCCCTCTCTGGGGCTTTTCCTTATGTATAGTATTGCTCCTCCCTTTGCAGCCCCTTCCTGTTAGTTAGCAACAGGAGTTCATACCTTCTGTTTCTTTAACAGAGGTTTAATTTGAACTAGGTGTTAAGTACCTCTTAGCTTTCCAAAACAAAGGAATCTTTAAATTTCATTACCATTACAAAGAGGTGAAGGAAGACAACATCCTGGGTTATATCCATGCTTGGGGGTGAGGTATGAGTCTAACAAAGTTGATTAAGAAGGATTGGTCAAGCAAGTAGGTGAAATATGAGAGTAGTATTATACAAACCTAATGAGGAGAGAGTATACAGCAAAAGACTGGTCATTGTCAGAAAGGACAACAAGGATGTGAAATGAAGAAAGATTACTGAGTTTTATAATTAAGAAATCATTGATGACTTTGAAAAACAGCTGTTTCAGCCAAGTGGCAAACTGAAAGCCAGATCATAAGGGTTTGAGAAAGTGACTGGAAGGTGAGGAAATGGCCTCAATTAGTATAGACAGTTCTTTCTAGGCTTTTGACTGGAAAAAGGGAAGAGAAATTTAGGGTGATGACTTGAGGGAATAGCAGGGTGAAGTTTTTAAGGATGGGAAATAGATAAATATATAAATTTTGTGTAAAAATTAGAAATACAGAGGGCAAAATCAAAGAGGTAAAAGGTCCTTGACAAAATGTGGTGAAATAGTATCAAGAATATGTATAAGTGGACTGGGCTAGGCAAGGAGAATATCTTTCTACAAGACTATAGCAAAGAAGAGAATAGAGGATTGTTTCAAGGGAATTTGTAGTGCAGAATTAAGGTGAGAAAGGCATAAATTTTCTTAATAAAGGGTACAGTCATTTTTCACTGGTGAAAATACAGCAGCCCCAGTGAAGCATATGTGCATAACAGAGATAGGAATTTGGTCCAGGTGCCTGGAAAATATTAACTTTACCTCTTTCATTTACAGTTTATTCTAAATCACACTCATTTGCTTTCAAAAACAAAGAGGATCTTGGAAATTTCTAAGTCAGGTAGTTGTCCATATCAACAGATTATAATTTCAGTCCAGGTAAAAGGGTTAAAAGCAAAGATGTCATCTTAGTCTGAAGAAATTCTGATTGGCCTTTTGCTATTGGGTTGTTTAGCTTATAGTCTTTGGCTATGACTAAGTAGCTGTCAACTCGACTTTGAGACTTGCCTAGCCCAGTATACTTATACATGTTCTTGATACTATTTCACACATTTTCTGAAGGACTGTTTACCTCTTTGAGACTTTCTAGTCCCTATACTACAACAGACTGGAGCTGAAATAGACATCAGGTAATCCTGAAGAGATGAGGCTAAGAAACTGGTAGCAGGGAACATCATCCAGCAGCCACAATAAGACCAGCGGAACAACAAACCTTGCAGAGAGCATAGAAGCTCAAGAAAGAGTGAAAGAGATGGGGAACATCAGAGATATGATTCAATACTAAACATTAGACCCAGAAGAGTATAACATCTAGTAAGAGACTCAGAGAGGGTAGCACACTGACATATCCAGAAAACTTGTCAACATGACTGAAAAACAATTGTGGTACATAATTACAAGGAAATATTTCTGTAAGAAATTACAAACGTAATGACAAAAGAGAAGCATGGAAAGATCTATATGAACTGATGCAGATTTAATAAAGTAAGCAAAGCCAAGGAAACAATACACACGATAAGAATATAAACAAAAATAACCACTATGAAAAAAGCCAGTGTTTCAAAATTATAAAGAGCATGCATTATTCAAAGAAAGACAAATGAGAAGATACTCCCAACCCATTCCCTTACAAAAGTAGGAGTTCAAAAGCATTGTACTTGCACATATTATAAGAATTCTTCAATATAGTAATCAATTATGCTATTTTTTGTCTTCTTTCTTTATTTTTGTCTCTAAAAATATTAGTTGTTACATGGGATGGATTTCTAGAGAGGGACAATGGGGAAGTTATGGTGCTCTATAAAGAATAAATAACATCAATAAAAGCTTATTTGGAAAAAAAAATGGCATCCCTGCTACATTGGGAGCATGTGTTGCTGACCACACATTCTACATATGTATGCCCCCATATGTGATTCCTAGGCATATTTCACTGATGGTATGTTTATTTGTGGAACATAACGTCGCATACTGGGGGGGGGGGGCACGCAGGAGTAGGAGTTTTCCAATTCCAGTCTTCCTAACATGCTATTTCATCAAATATCTTTGCTTTAAACTAATGGTATCTTCTGGATGACACATAACACTTTGGTGAGGGCTTATGAGCTAACATTTTGAGTAGATAGAGATTACAAAGTCCTTTCGATCTGGAATATCTTTCTGGGGGCCCCACATGTGAAAAAGAGCATACTTTAAATGCTTCAAGGTGCTCTTGTAAAGAGGAGAGGCTAGTGACTTGAGAATAAGAAAGGAAGTGGAATAGATGCTTGGGGAGTGTAATAGATACTCAGTTAGGAAAGAATAAAAGGATTGACATGTTCAGATTTGATAATCCAGTTGAGATTTGATAACATAAAATATGAATGGAGTTAGTCAAGTGGTAGTGTAATGCAGAGTTACAGTTTAATAAAGGATAAGTAGTGAAATCATAAGTATACAAAAGATTCTAGGGTGAAAAACAATGTAAAGTTGAACTACTTAACTATTACTTCAAGACTGTAAAGAGAAGATGGTGAGGTCAGAGCAGGGATGATGGTGAGAATTCAAAGGGGGATGGAATAACTGAAAGCTATAGTGAGACTACAGAATGGATATGGGGGCATGAGAATGAAACACAAGGAAGTATGGAAGAATAGGGAAACATAGTCATATAGAGTTTCAGAGTTTTAAACAGTAGAGGTGGAATTCTTGTGGATGATGTTAAGCTCAAGAGTATCACCATCTTGGATGTAGCTGAAATAGGCTAAAGGTACAGATCATGGGAGTTAAAAGGGTTGGAGAACTAAGCATCCAGGGAGTCTGGGGGAATAGCAACATGTATATGGAAACCCCTAAGCACAAAGACAGGAGTTAGGGGAAAAAGACTGAGAGTCAGGCACTAAATTCCTTAAGAAAAGAGAAAGCACCTGAGGAATAATAGATAACTGCCAGTGGAAACTGGATAGTGATAGATCTGGATGGAATGAACTTTAACAGAGAAGAATTCAGTGAGAGATGGTAGCAGAAGGAGGGTCTGGAGGTGAGAATGAAGAGAAGGAGTTTGCCTACTTCTTCTGACAGTGTATTGAGATGGCATGATAAAAGGTGAATAGAAAGGCTAGCAGCATCTTCTGGAAGAATTCAGATTTCTGTGATTGGAAAAGGCAAAATGAATATAAAAGAAAGATATCCAAAACAAAAGACAACTACCAGTATAATGGGGTTTCCAAAGGCTCCAATGGAAGGGAAGAACAGAGAAGGAAAAATGTATACATAGTAGGCTTAAGACAGAGGCTGAATGGGAACTAGGGTTCAAGGAATGATAGAAGGAAAAGAGAGCTTTTAATTAGATAGGTTTCCATTCTGAATCATAGGAGAGAATTTTCTATTTCTGACAGTTTATTGTCACAGAAATCCCAGTAGGAAGAGGATCTATAAACCTGCTCTCCAGCTCAGATTTTAATTTTATTATTACCTCAGGAGGGGTAGGACTGAGTCTTGGTGCTGAGTCTTTAAATATGACAAAAACTATCAACCATCATATCGAAAATTTCTTGCCTCCAAAGCTGAGCTATAGGTTAGTGTGTGAGTAAGGAAAGAGAAGTAATAGCTTTAATATGACCTAATAATCATCTTTCAGTGATGTCACTCTACCACAGTTCCCTAGGACAAATTCTGATTTTTATTATTTTAGGGCTTTTTTTAATAGCTGTAGAATGTTGCTTAAAGATTTTTTTGACTTTCTGGAATGAGAAAATTATATGGAATTCATCTTAATTACAGAAATAAAAAGTGCATAAATTTGAATTGGTCTGTAAAGTACCCTTTGTGAACCCTTTAATAAAGATAGGATCACAATTTTTAAATATCTTTGCATTTCAATCTTTGTTTTCTAAATGGATTTGCATTTTTTATTTATTTTCTGAGAATGTGTAACTATTCTTCAAGAATTACAGCAGAAGTACAAATCATTTCCATGTTTTCCTAATTTGAATAGATACTGACTTAGAGGGACTTAACCCAAGCCAAAAAAAAAAAAAATCTTATTAATGCTTTATCCTTTCCATTTCTGGAATTAATGAAAGGTTTATGACTTACTGAGTGGCAGATACCAAGGGGGGGACAAAAAACTTTTCTGTCCTGTTGTTTCATTTCATCTGCCACTCAGACATTATTTCTTTCTTAGCAAGAAGAAATGCTTAGATGTGGATAATTTAAGTTCTTCAAATGATTAGCAGATCATTTTGTTGCACCATCAACCTCATTTCCCCCTATTCCACCATGACTTCAGGCTATAAGCAAATGCTACAGTAATGGTTCTATAAACGTTCAAATCTATAAAAATATATACTCACTGTTTTAATTACATTTCCAACTTAAATGTAAGAATAACAGGGTCAAGGTAAAGGATAACAGATGTGTCTTGGAATAATGTATGAATGCTATAAGATAGGATACTGTAGTGACGATGCAATATTTACAGCACCTACAATCATGATAAAGACCATGACTATAAGTATCTCATGATGTTCGATTGCAAAATATTCCAGGTTCTCCAAGTAGAGGACAGAACTGAAGCATTTATTTAGACACCAGAAAACTGAATCCCAAAACCAGTAAGCTGATTGCATCTTAGTACTAAAGATATTCAGAAGCCATAACACAGAGCCACAGCATCCTTCAGCCTTCCCACAAACCAAGATCAGTATCTACTCATGAGCCCATCTGACTCCTTGCCTGAGCATTCTCTCTCCCCCACCATCTCACTAGCTCTACTAGCTTTCTGTGGGCTCTGCTTCCCTTCAGCAAACTTCTCCCACCACAGGCTCCATGTGACTATATTTAGCCTATTAGGGGATAGAGTTTATCTTCACAGCAGGGAAGCTTCCTGTGGGCTCTGCTGCACCCTTCAGCAAATTTCCACTATCACAATGTGATTACATTCAGCCTCTAGGGGGCAGAGTTTACTTTCAAAGCAGGGGAAGTCTTCAAACTCCCCCCTAGGTCTCTTAAGGGTCTGGGAAGATCTTCACATTCACATTCCCATTACAGATACTAACATGAGTGACTGCCACACACAAGAAAGAAGGTCACCATTTTCTATCAGCTCATTTTGTTCCTTTGCCTGGGCAGAACTCTCATTGTTTCATACTTTATTGAAGAATGTTGAACTATGAGTGCTGAGCTGAATTAAAACAAATATTCAACAAATATTTATCTGCAAAATACTGTGCTAGGTGTAGGGAATATAATGAAAGATAGAACACAGACCTTGAGTTCAAGAAGCTTACAACCTAAAGGGGAGCAGGGTGATACATGTACAAAAATATCTCAGATACAAGGTAAGTAGAAACAAGAGATTCATGCAAAATAGTATGAGAAATCTGAGGAGAGGTAAAGATCACTTTCACCTAGGATGGGCGAGGGGTAAGGCAAGACTTCATGAAGGACGTGGCACTTGAGTTGGGTCTTGAATAAAGGGAGAGGTTTCAACAGATGCAAGTTGGAGGAGTTCATCTCAACTATGGGTTGAGGGTGAACAAAGATAATTATTGAGATATTAATGTAAAAAACAAGAGATGCAATGTAGCCCATTTTGACTAAAGTGTTGACTATATCTATATCTATATATCTATATCTATAGATAGATAGATAGATAGATAGATAGATAGATAGATAGATAGATAGATAGATGAAAATGCTGATGAGTTAGGTTTGAACCTATTTGTGTTCTGGTCAGGGGGCTATAAATCCCAGACTCAGGAATTATATTTTATTTGATAGACAATGGGGAGCCACAGAAAGTTTTTTTGAGTAGAACAACCTGCTCAGACTAGGGAATTTGTACCAGTGACTTGTTTTGGAGAAACACTTTACCTACTTGAGCCTCAAAATCTTATAAAAGGAAAATTCTATCTATAGAACTTAATATCATTATATTTGGTAAACACTTCACACTCCTGATATGAATAACGCAGGAATAATTAATAATAATAACAGCTAACATGTATATGGTGCTTTGTAGTTCCACAGCACCATCATAAATCTCATTCAATTTCTACAAAAACCCTGTGAAGTATATGGTGAAAGTTTTAATATCCCTACTTTTCAAATGAAAGAAAGTGATGCTCCTGATGTTGTAAATACAAAAGCCAGTGAGTGAATGAAGTGGATAAAGAAGTAAATGGCTCTCTCTCAAAGTAGACCATGCAGCCACAATAGCCAATAAAAGCAGAGAAGTTGTACCCCAATTCAACCAGTTCCGTATTTTTGCTGTATATCCTTTCTGTTAAAAGGTTTACAAGCATCTGACTTCATTTCAAATCTGAACCTCAAGCACCCAACCAGCCTGAATCAATCCTAACAAGGACTACCACTCAAGTCATATGATGTATCCCAGTAAATAGTGTATGTACTTAACCATGCAAATTATCTTAAAGCTTTGATAAGCCTCAAGGACACAGATGCTAGAAACATTGAGAGAAGGAGTAAAAATGTGCAGATTTCCCTCCCAAAGTTCTTATGCTCCTGATAATGATAATTATTTAGAAATTCATTTTGATATTGTCTAACTTGGGTTGTACAGGAAAAATGTGGGGGGTTCCCCTTTAAATAACAATAAAAAACTGTCTGGCAAGTCAAGGTCACACAGTTAGTAAATTAATGTAGTCCAGGCTTGAAACCAGATCTTCTGAGACCAAGTCCAGAGATCTTTCCACTACTGTGTGCTGCTAATACTGAAAATATGAGATTCTTTTATAAACAAATGAAGATTTTGTTGGAGGGAATGTTAGCATTTTCCTAAAAAATGAGAAAAATTACTAACTTCCCCTCTAAAAATATCTTCATTTGTCAGAATCAAAAGAGCTAATTAACTATTCATTTCACCTTGCAGAAAATTGGCTGAAGTATACATTTTAACCACACACTAATTAATTGGGTAATATGTCATAGACCAGATAAAATTATGGGGCTACATTTGCCAAGAAATGGCTGAGCAAATTATGGTCTATGAATATGAAGGGCACAGTTTCAAGAAATCTGGGAAGACTTATTTGAACTGATGCAGAATGGAGTGAACAGCGCTAGAAGAACAATTTATACAATAACAACAACATTGTAAAGATAAACAGCTTAAGAATTTTGATCAACACAATGACCAACCATGATTCCAAAGAACTGATGATGAAGCATGCAACAAATCTTCTGAGTAGAAGTGAGAGTAAATTCAGGACACAGATTTAAGAATTTGAGAATTTGTTTTACTTGACTATACGTATTTCTTACAAAGATTTTTGTTCTTCTTCCTACTTAGGAGGGAAAGAGGTTTAGAGGAAGGTAAGAAGGAAAGAAGGTAGATTTCTGTTCATTTTTTTTTTATTACAATAAAATAAAAAACATGGAACCAAAGAGGAGGGGATGTAGGGATACCAAACATATTCTTTTGGAGTCTTGAGCTCGAATATACCCAGAAATAGGCATGAGAAGGATGCCTAAGGAAAGATTCCGCATAGGTAACATTAGTCTGGTCATAAGAATCAACATTACTCTTGCCTTTGAATCATGTCAAGCCATCGTCTCTTGATTTTTACCTGAAAGGCTGTACCCCATAGTTTATTGTATATTGAAAGTAAAGCACCTGTATCCAGAAAATATTTCAATTGACTTCTCTCATTTTCTGGGATTTCATTTCTAAATCCAGAAGGGACCTTAAGCTCATCTAATCCAAAACAGTCAATACAACCAAGACAAGAAGGGAAGCAGAAAGCTGAGAAACAATCTTTACAGCCAGTGTCTCTGATAAAAACCTCATTTCCAAAATATATGGAGAACTGAGTCAAATTTATAAAAATACAAGTCATTCTCCAATTAATAAATGGTCAAAGAAGATGAAGAAGCAGTTTTCAAATTAAAAAATTAAAGCTATCTATAGTATATACATACATACATGCATATATATATATATATATATATATATATATAAAATGTTCTAAATCACTATTGATTAGAGAAATGCAAAATAAAACAACTCTGAGATACTACCTCTCACCTGTCAGACTGGCTAACATTAAAAACATGAAAATGATAAATGTTGGATAAGATGTGGGAAAATTGGGACACTAATGAATTGTTGGTGGAGTTGTGAATTGATCCAACAATTCTGGAAAGCAAATTGGAAGTATGCCCAAAGGGCAATCAAACTGTGCATACTTTTTTGACCTAGCAATACCATATCTAGATCTGTATCCCAAAGAGATCATAAAAATGCAGAAAAGACCCACATGCACAAAGTATTTATGGCAGCTCTCTTTATGGTAGCCAAGAATTAGAAATTGAGGGGATGCACATCAATTGAGGAATGGCTGAACAAGTTGTGGTATATGAATGTAATTGAATACTATTGTACTGTAAGAAATGAAGAGCAGGAGTGAGGGGAGCAGGACCAGGAGAACATTGTACACAATTACAGGCACATTGTATCTGTGATGACTAAGTTTGATAGACTTAGCTCTTCTCAGCAATGCAACAATCTAAGACAATTCCAAAAGACTGATGGAAAATGCTATTCATATCCAGAGAAAGAACTATGGGAATCTGAATGCAGATCAAAGCTTACTATTTTTCCTTTTTTTTCTTTCTTATGGTTTTTCTCCTTAGTTCTAATTCTTCTTTACATCATGACTAATATGGAAATATGCTTAATATGATTGTACATGTATGGCCAACATCAGATTATATGCCATCACAGGGAGGGGGAAGGGAAAGAGGCAGAAAAAATTTCAAACTTAAAATTTCATAAAAGTGAATGTTGAAAACTAAAAATAAATAAATATTTTTAAATCATCTAATCCAATTCCCTCCTTTTACAAATGAAGAAATTGAGGTCCGGAGAGGTTATATGATTTGCCTATAATAGCATAGGTAGTAACAGATATGGAATTTGAACTCATCATTTGTCTCAAAACCTAGCACTGTTTTCACTATAGTGCTTTGGTAGCCTCACACTCAAGTCAAATCAACATAAATTTATTAAACATCCTTATGGGACAGGCATTATACTCATTGCTGAGGGTAAGAAGAAAGACAAAAAACAATCTCAACATTTGAGGATCTCACAGTCTAATGGTGGAGATAATATGCAAATAACTATATGCAAATAAGATATATACAGGATACACTGGAGTTACCCTCAGAGGAAAGGTATTAACATTAAGGAGGACCAGGAAAGGCTCCTTGCAGAAGGTGAGATTTTAACTGAGACATGAAGGAAGCCAGGGAAGCTGGAGGCAGAGATGTACATATGTGCTCTCCTGTCTCCGAGAACAATTTTCTGCTGTTCTCTCCCCAACTTTGCATAGCTCTTAGCATTGCTACCTTCTATCTTGAGAGGAAACAGGAAGCATGGAATTTGTTTTAACTAATTTGGGAGAGTTTGGTCTACATCTACTTTAAAAAGTTTAAACAATTCTGTCACCAGTTTGGTGATTTTATCAGATCTGGGTTATTCATTTGTTCCCTAAGTGAATTGCTAAAACAAACAGATTGACACAGATTGAGAATCTGGCCCAATGTGGTTATAGTCTTGTTTCCAAGATGTTTTTCATTTAATTGTTCAGAAATAACTACCGTATGGTTCTCCTTAAGCAGAATAAATATTCCAAGCAGAAACTTCAAGATCTATTTTTTTTTTTTTAGCAAAATTTAATTCTACCATAGTCCATTTGGACAATATTTTGGCAAGAACACATAATGGGGCTTGTATGGACTGAAGACAAAAAGTACAGGCTGGGTAGGACAGAGGAGTATAGAGCAAAGAGTGAAGGGACAATAAATAGGTTGGGGGAACAACAATCATATAGAGAAACTTTTCTCTCTGGGAGACAATAATCCCTAATTCCCTTGTTTCTTTGCATGACATTTCCTGCCCCTCAAGGAAGGATTGTGTACTGAAAAAAAAAGTGTTTTGCCTAGCCTAGAGACAGCTACTGACCAAGCATCCTCTATCATGGTTAGAGACCAAAGGGACCCCAAGGAGTAATAGGTTAAGAGGCAGCTAGTTCTTATTAACTACAATTAATAACTATTATTAGCAGTAATAGTTAACATTTACATAGTTCTTTAAAGTTTGCTAAGCACTTTACCTAGATTATCTCATTTGATTTCAACAACAATTTTATGACACAAGAGCTATTTATTATTATGTCTATTTTATAATTGAGAGTTCTGAGGATAAGGCAAATTAAGTGACTTTCCCAGGGTCACACAACTATTAAAATATATGAGGCAAGATTCTAATTCTGGTCTTTCTGACTTCAAGTCTATTATCCCAAGCTCCCTCTAGGATATATGCTTGTTGAGTAGAATGATTGGCAAAAAAACATGCACTATAAATTGTTTTTATTTTCTCTTTTTTTAAAAGAAATATAGTTAAATTCAATAAGTTAAATAAGAGCATGATGAGACTCCATTGTATTATATTCCAAGGTGTTTAGATCTTTTTCAATTCTAGTTCTGCTGTTGAGACTCTTAGCCATTTCCACCAGTTTCACCAGACTCAGAGATTGGTTAAGCATACCATCTAGGCCATCAGGCTCTTCCTGAGGGGCAGTTTGTTAAGAATTCCTCTATCTTAGGCTTTTGAACAGAAAACCAAATCCCATTCTCTTGCACTGCCTCCCAGTCCTCAAGGAGGAACTGTGCCCAGACCTTCACCCCAGCTTCCAATGCATGCATTAGATATAACTAACATTTACTGCAAAAGTAGCATGAAATCAGAAGGTATCATAGAATGATCAACAAACAATACAATAGAAATCAATCCAGTCCAATAGACATCTATTAAGCACCATATGAAAGCATTGGAAATACAATTAATAAAGACAATCTCTGCGGCCTTGGAGGGGCAATGACAATCTAATGGAAGAGGGGGGAAGAGAGGGAGAGAACACACAAAAGGAAGCAGGAAAAGGGGGGAATATAGGTGGGGAGAGGGAAGTGTCAGGAGTCAGAGACACCAGGAGGATCTTATTTGTCGGAGATGAAAGGCAGAGCAAGGGATACAAGTGGAATGAGCTGAGAGTCCACTGCCTGCTCTCTGTAAAGGAAGACATTGGGAAGAGTTTATGTTGCACCTTCCAAAGGGGAGAGGAGACTGAGGGAAATGGTGTCAACCAAAGCATGAGTTAGCTATAGGGTGGGGAGATTAGAAATGATAAGGTTGTCTTGGGAGGGGCTTCTGTGAAACCAAGCGGATACAGAGTGGAGTGAGTTTGTAGAATACAAGCTCCTTGAGAGCAGGTATTATAACACTTTCTCTCCATGTCATAAGAGTCTATATTCTATACAGTGCCTGGCATATAGTAGGAATGAAGACTGACCTGTGACTACACTGGTAGAGGGGACTGGCAGATAATGAAATACCTTCTACCACTACAGTCTGGAACCTTCTCTCCATGCTTGCAGAATTGCCTGAAAATGACATGCCCATTTAAGTGACTTGCCCAAGTTCTCACAGCCATTATGTATTAGAGGCAGGGCTAGAACCCAAGTCTTCCTGGATAAGAGGCTAGTTCTCTATCAGTTATGGCACGCTGTGTCTCAGAACATAATCGGTGCTTAATAAATGCTTTTCTTACTTATTAGAGGCTGCCAGGTGGCATAATGGATACAGTGAGTTCAAATCTCAACCTTAATCATTTACTAGTTCTGTGATCCTAGGCAAGTCACTTAAACCATCTCTTTCCATCAATAAGACGGGGGAAATAATGGCACAGAGTTATTTTGAGGATCAAATGAAATAAGATATGGAAAGTACTTTTAAAACCTTAAAGTGGGGGGCAGAGCCAAGATAGCAGTGTAGAAGCAGCAAGGTTTTGCAGCTCACACATAGCCACCTCAAATATCCATAAAATAAGACTCTAAACAAATTTTAGGGCTCAAAAACTCACATAAAAATACAGAAAAACACATAGCCTGCTGAAGGCAGCTCGGCACAAAGGGCTCAGCGCAGCATGCTGGGAGCCGAAACCAGCCCAGCTTGAAACTGTGGTTTGGCCCCGGGGTGGCCAGGCCACAGCCAGAGCTTCAGGAGAGCAGATCAGCGGCAGCTGTGGCAGTTTCCAGAATTATCAGGCCATAAGAAACAAGGGCAAAGTGAAAGGTCAGTGGATCTCAGCTAAAGTTGGGGGAGAAAAGCAGTCAGGCCAGACTGCCTCCAGGGCAAGGAAGCAGAAGAAGTGGTGGCCCTGCAGTCACCTCCACGTGGCTGCTGCAGAGCTCCTGGCCTGTAGGGGGACCAAGCGATTGTTCAGAGGCTAAGTGTTCTTGCATTGAGCAGTCTGGATCTGGATCGTGGTCTTGGGTGGTGGTGCTGGGGTGTGTTTTTAGTGAGCCAAAGCTGGTGGGGGCTGCAGCAGCTTCCCAATAACTCTGGCAGCTGTGAAAACCCCAGCAATTTGGGGCAGAGCTTTCCCCTCCCTCCCCCCCAAAACAGAGCTCCACAGAGCTAAAAAATCAAGTACTTTCACTGGCAACATGAGCAGGCAAAGGAAGCAAAATAAGAACAGTAACCAAACTTTAGAATCCTTTTTGGGGGACAAAAAAGATCAAAGTATGGAATGGGAGGAAGACAACACAGTCAGAACTCCTGCACCAAAAGCTTCCAAGACACATAAAGACTGACTGCCTAAAAGCCATGGATCAACTTAAGAAGGATTTTGAAAACCAAATAAGAGAAGCGGAGGAAAAATTGGGAAGAGAAATGAGAATGATGCAAGAAA
>CM053588.1:90235990-90265658 GCA_028646515.1 Pseudochirops corinnae | reverse complement strand
GAACAGGAAGGCAAAAGGGAAAGGGTCAACCTTACTCTCGTTGAATTTGGCTTAGGGAAGGAATGACATAAACTCTAAACTGGGTATCTTGCCACACAGGAGAGTAGGGGGGATGGGGATGAGAGGTGGGATGACAGAAGGGAGGGGAGGGTGAGGGGAAGGGTTGCTGGAGGTACACACTTCTGTAAAGGGACAAGGACAGGGTAGAGAATAGAACAAGGAAGGGGTGGGATAGGAAGGAGGGAAATATAATCAGTCTCTCACAATATGTCTACTGTGGTGATGTTCTGCATAATTACACACATACAGCCTGTATTGAATTGCTTGTCCTTCAAGTTGGGGTGGGTGACAAGGGAGGAAGGGAAAGAATCTAGAATTTAAAGTTCTATAATCAAATGTTAAAAATATATATGTATATATATATATATTATTGTTATTATTATTATTAACTACATCCCACTGGGAACTAAGATATACAGGCACTGGGGTAGGTAGACCCATCCTGCCCTACCGGAAAGTCAGAGGAGCAATGGGGGAGGATATAGGAGAGAGCAGATTGGGGGAGGGGCTATACAGTGAGATCACTGTTTTGGGGTTGTGGGTAGGGGAAAGATGGGGAGAAAATTAACAACTCAAAATCTCGTGGAAATGAGTGATATAAACAAGAAAATAAATTAATTTAAAATTTTTAAAAATATAAAAAAAAACTTAAAGTGTTTCATATATGCTGGCTATTATGACTGATTGATTATCATTATGGTCTCCTTCATTTTAGTTACTTAGGTTGTTGCTCAGTCGTTTTCAGTCGAGTCTGATTCTCTATGACCCCATTTGGGGTTTTCCTTACAAAGATACTGAAGTAGTTTGGCCATATCCTTCTCCAGTTCATTTTTCAGATGAGGAAACTGAGACAAATAGGGTTAAGTCACTTGCCCAAGGACACACAGCTAGGAAGTGTCTAAGGTCAGATTTCAACTCAAGAAGATGTCTTCCTGACTCCAGGCCTGGCCCTCGACACTGTTCCACCTAGCTGCCCCTAGTTACTTAGAGCCTTCACTAAAATCAGGTACTCTACACCCATCGGCAAGGGCCCTACTGGAATAAGTGAAGAACGGAGGTAATTATTAGGGTAATACAACCAAACATTCCTCTTGCTTTAATTACTTAGATAAGTGATAGCAGGAATGTTGGCCTCTAGTCTGCTTTTCTTTAATGATTAGCAGCAGGTTTCCCTCTAGGTCTCTTCCTCCCTTAATCAACTACTTGAAACATCCCATTTCTCAGAGGCAGCTCTGAGCCATGTCTAGAAGCCATCTGTCCCCACTTCTCATGCTGAAAGTATAAGAGCTGCCAGACTGGCCCTCCCTATCTGAATTGATCTCTACTGGGCTCTAATTGAATAAACACTAACTCCTTCATTAGGTCCATAGTAAGGCCATTATCTTTCTCAGGAAGAGAGGATTTTATCATTTCAGTGAAGGCACCAGTAACCCAATAACTCAGGAGAAGCATAAAGAATCCTTTGTGAACCAAACCTACAGATCCCAGGGCAATCTCCTTATAGGTTTTTTGCTTGGGTTTTTTGTTTGTTTGTTTTTTAAGATTTATCTACAACTTCCATTATTCAGAAGAGGATATTTGATGATGGGACTGCAAAAATGCTGGACTTAAATTAAGAGGATATGAATTTGAATCTCACCTCTGCAACTTAGAAGATATGTTGACTTGAGTAACCACTCCAGGCCTCAGTTCTCATCTGTAAAACAAGAGGCTTGAACTAGATAGTCTCAAGAGACCAGCCTTCTAGATCTAAATCTGTGATCCAATATGACTCTGCACATCAGTATAGCACTAGAATTTGAATCAGGAAGACTTGAGTTTAAATCCCAGCTCAGACACTTACTCGTTGTAAGGCCCTAGAAAAGACACCCCTCTATCCTCAGTTTCCTTATCTGTGAAAGGGAGAGTTGCATGGAACACAAAGGAGGCAGGAAAGTAGGAGAGGAAAGTTATAGCTGGGGGAGGGAAGTGTCAGGGTCAGAGACACCAGGAGGAACTTGTTTGGTGAACTTGAAACCAGTAGAGCAAGGAATGCAAAGAGGAATGAGCTGAGAGTCCAGTTCCTGCCCTCTCTAAAGGAAAGCATTGAGAAAAGTCTGGTGCTCCATCTTCCAAATGGGAGAGGAGACTGAGGATAGCAGCCTCACAAGATTCTTGTATCGAGTGAGATAACACAAATAAAGAAAGCGCTTTGTAAACCTTAACATACTACATAAATGCTAGCTGCTTTTTAAATCACGATTAATTACTTTTGTTCAATTGGTTGATCCAAGATCAATTAATAACAAAATTGGGTATATGCACCCCAAGAACCAGCCCAGAAACATAATTGATTCAGTCTGTGTCTCCCTGCCTTCCCCCACCCTCAAATGGTACCCAACAATAAAACTGACTGCTAGAGTCAGTAGTAACTCTTTTATACAGACACGATAACGTTTCAAAAATACAAATTCAGCTTTTGTGGAGCAATTCCAATTTGCCCTACCAGAAATGTATCTTATTTTCTAACTTAAGAAATATGCTCTTTTAATTACAAAGCAAATGACTGCGAAAAGTCAAGCTTTGTCTATTTTTATAAACTGAAATCTCCCAGGACACAAATTACTGGTCCAGCCCCCGTGTGTTATGCTAACAATAGACCCAGGCCTAGCACGGCAGTAAGGGAGGGGAGCATCACTGAGCCACAAATAAAGAGCTAAGATGTAAGTGGTTACTAAGAAACAAAGCAAAATGCATCTGGCCTCCTTTTTCTTCACAACTCCCACTACTTTGGAGTGATGAAACACACACATTTCTTTTCATTGTCCATTTAAAAGGTGGAGGTGACACGTTTAAGCACATTTGCCCACACATCATTTGTACCCTGATATAAATGGAATTTGCTTCCACTGTAGCCATTTTGCAAATTCTAAAAATAAGCGCTTTCAGCTACATCATGGATTTTCCCAACATAACTTCCTACACTAGTCAGTAAAGTTCCAGTTGAGTAATACAAAAGTACATGTTAAATTTCCCCTTTATACCTAAAGGTTAAAATAGACAGCCTCCTCTCTTTGGGATTTAAAATTTTTCACAATCTAGCTCCAACCTGTCTTTCTAGACTTATTTCCTGTAACTCTTCCTCACGCACTTTACTTTTCTGACAAGTTGCTCTTCCCCGTCTATATTTAGCCCAAGCAACAACCTGACATTAGCTGCAAATGGTTTGCTAACCTACATCAGTGGAGGGATTTTCCATGCTTTCGATACCATGAAATGACAAATCTAGACCGCTCCTCTTCCTCCTCAAAAAAATGTATTAGAAAGGTACCCTTCTTCCTTTCTGAGGTCCAATCCTATAAAGGGTTATTATACTCAGAGAGCTTGCAGAATTACCTTCCCCTTAGGTCTTTGAGAATGAGATAAATATCGTCTGTCAGAGGAGACGGAGAAATGACTAGATGCATCTGAAGACCCCTCAGGCTTCTAACAAATGGAATTAGGCCCCAAATTCTCACATGTTTGGTAGACTTGAAACTTTTCTTTCTGCAATAAAGCTACAGTATTGATTTTGTTCAAATGAAAAGCAAGGGATGTAAAAGGACCTCTGAGAGAGCCTGCAGGGACAAAGCATTAGAGAGAGCTGCCTCCCAGCTCAGAGGGTGAATAGTAGAGATTCCCACCAGGAAAATGTGATGACAACAACTCAGCTCCATGTCTGATCCTATTTAAGGTTTCAGGTAGTAGTGACAGAGCAAGGTCTTACAAGTGACATACAGCTTCTCTGTGACTATTATATTGTGCTTTGGGTCAAGACTAGACTGAACAGATCAGAACAGACAGGACAGCCCAATGTAGAAAAAATATCAGTTAAACAGACATCATCTTCACCCATTTCACCCAAAGATTGTCTCTCTTAACTCTAGGATCTAGAACTGTCAACATGACCCCCAATCCCACTCAATTTATTAAGTGCCTACTAGGGGAAGGGGGAAGGGGAATAGGCATTGGTATAACACCTACTATGTTCAGAGCACTGTGGTAAGCACTTATAACAAATGTAATCTTATTTGATCCTCACAGCAACCCTAAGATGTAGTTACTATTATTATCCCCATTTTACAGATAAGAAACTGAGACAAACAGAGATTAAGTGATTTGCCCAAGGTCACACAACTAGTAAGTATCTGAAGGAGACTTTGAATTCAGGTCTTCCTGACTCCAGGTCCCTTGATGTACCACCAGCTACCTCTCTAAACCTACTATGTGCCAGGGACTTTGCTAAACAGTGGGAATACAAATTTTAAAAGACCACAGAGTCCCTACCCTCATGAAACTTTCTAATGGGGGAAGATAATACTCAACAAGAAGCTGAAAAGGATAAAAGGGTAGGGTGGGAGAGAGAGGAGAAAGTATCCAGGGCAGGGGCATGATGATAGTGGAGTTGAAGCCAGAGAGTACAGCTGGTGGCTAATGGCTGAACAATGAGCCCTCTTTAAATGGAGGCTTTGGGAAGAGTTTTTTGCTTCACCCTCCAAACAAAGGACTAGAAGCTAGGTTATTGATGAACAGTAAAGATTCTGATTAGTAAGTGGTGGTTCACTATGTCTAGATTAGGTCCAGCCATGTCACATTTTAATCCCCAGCTGTCATCTCACTCATTGCCTTGCCAACATGTGGGTACCCTTTGCCCCCCTCACCCTGCTTTCCAGGTCTGAAGTACAATCAATTGAGACTGTGCATTGCTACAAGTGTTGTAGCAAAGGTGTGCCTGTCAATCTACTCCCCTAGGGCTCCACTCACTACCCCTGGAACTTTCCAAGCCAAACCCACCCCACTCCCTCCACAACACCCTTATATGTGTTATCTCCTCTCCTTGAGGGCAGAAGTTCTCTTCACTTTTGTATTTATATCAACTATGCTTGGCACATAATAATAGATGCCTTTTCACCCATTCATTCTTGGTCTTATGGTCACTAAAGTCCCAAATCAGACCTCAGCAAGAATCACTGGGTTAGCATGTCTGGTACAAACCCACTAAAACCCTATTTTGGCTACTCTAGCACAGCTTCAAATCTCTCAGAACAATCAGGAGAGAATCCACCAGAATAATGAAGGTTAGTTCATCAATAAGCATTTATTAAGCACCAACTGTGTGCCAGACCCTATACTAAACTCTAAAAGGTGATTCAAAACCTTCTGAGCATCTCTTGAAAGAATTGAGGCTGATTGGCCCGGAAGAGAGAAGATTTAGGGAAACATGATAACTGTCTTCAACAACTTAGGGAACAAACAGATTTCATGTGGTGCCAAGGATAGGTGGAAGATAGATGAAGGTAAAATTTGGCTCATCCAAATAAGTGTCCAATAATGGAATAGATCTCTTTGTGAGGTGATGAGATCCTCCCCTACTAGAAGTGTTCCGAAAATAGCAGGCCACTTATTGAAAATATGATAAAGGAGATTGATATATTGGTTTGGAATTGAACTAGATGACCTCTGAGGTTCTTAAGAAACATTAGAAAAATTCCTGGGAGACATCCAGCCTGAGAGAAGGATGTATGGTGGGAAGTTCTGGGAGATAATATGGAAGACGCTAATAAAACTGTTCCCGAGTATGTCAGTGGCATAGAACAGAGGAGGCCAAAATTACAGACAGCCAAGTGTGGGAGATTGAAAGAGAAAGAAAACATCTCAGGGAGATGAAGGAGAAAACTTGGAATAGCTGTGACGGGAGTCAACTTGTTCCTGTCTCTTCTTCCTCTGATCAGCAGACAATCCCCAGAATTGCTAATGTTTGGGTAATTTGCCTTTCACTCATTAGGAGCTAAAATTAGTACTTTCACTCCTGTCAGTGAAAGGCTAATATTTTGTGTTTCTGTTACTGGCAAGATTTGGATAATTGTGTTAATTGTGTTAATTTGGAATCTTGAAATAAATAGGATTAATAATTAGCTTCAGTAATACCAAATTGTAAGTACCCTTTTAGATGGGATTGTTCCCCCGAAGTGCTGGAGCCAAATGGGACCTGTCCTTTGTGCTGACCTCCACAGGCAGACATCTCTTCCTTTATCCTTTACCCTAAGTGCCTTTTTCCTTCCAAAGTCTTATTGCTATCATGAATGCCCACTCCCCCATGATTCATTGACTTTTCCATCCACTATCTGTCTTCAGTCCTTCTAATGAGACCATAAGATTTCCAACTGAGCAACCCTACTTGAAAGCGCCAGAGTCGTTTCCCCAGCCCAACCCCTAGTTAACCATATCATGAGCTAAATTATATCAGTACAAATTTACATTCTGAATTCAGTGGCCCCTCATCCCAAGGATATAGAGCACTCACTCCTCTGTGACATTTTGTTCCAGTCTCATTGACAGCACCTTTGCCATATGCTACCTTCTAAGACAATATGGCTGGAAATGTCACACAGCCTCCCCTGGCAAATGCCCTCAAGGCAAGAGCCATTATCTTCTTCATCTATGTATCTCATACCAGCCTTAAGGAAGTAGGAATGAAATAATACATTGACAAAACAATTTAATTAAAATTATTTCATGATTTTTAAAAAAATGAATAATAAGCATTTATATAGCATCTATTATGTTCCAGACACTGTGCTAAGTGCTTTGCAAATATTATCTCATGATCCTCACAATAGCCCTGTGAAGTCAATGCTGTTATTATCTCCATTTTGTAGTTGAAACTGAGGCATTCAGAAGTTAAGTGACTTGTCCAAGGTCACACAGCTATTAATGACTGTCTGAGGTCAGACTTGAACTGGGGGCTCCCTGACTCCAAGCCTACGGTTCTATCCACTGGGTTGCCTAGGTGCTAAGAGAAAAAAAATTAGCCAATAATGTAAGCAACTCTAAGTGTAAGTGGCAGAAAAGGTGCGGACCTACTTTGGTTGGGAGAGTTTCTTTATCTTGGAGTTCTCTACATTCATGAAATCATAGATCCAGTCCCTATTCCCATCCTGTACAACCAACTAAAATTGCCTTCAAACCCAGCTCATAAAGATAAACGTGAACAAACCAGGCTGCTGATTTTCAAACTATAAAGGAGAGCAGTGGGAAAGAAAGCACAGACATAAACAGAGATGGTTCACTTTAGCCTCCTCCTCCCAGCCATCCAAACCCAGTATAGGTGTAGCCACTTCAAACTAATTAATACATGAGAATATGTGAAAATCGAGAGTTCAGTTCAATTCCACAAATCTGTGCCAAGCACTTACTGCTATATGGGCAAGTCATTGTAGAAGATTTGGAAAAAATAATCAAATCAAGTAAGAGATGATTATTCAATTCTTTTAACCTATTTGTTTTACCACATATTCCTGAACAAAGTCCATGGTTTATTTAAAACATTTTATTTACAAAGAAGGGAGTTGAATTTCTTCAGTAATACTGCTAATCTTTCCCTCGAGCTCCGATCCCTCATCAACAGCTACCATTGGATATTTTCAACTGTCTGTCCATCTAGAACGTCAAACTCAACATGCCAAAGTAAAACTGATCTTCCCTAAAAATAAATAAACAAATAAATGACCTATCTAATTTCCCTATTTCTTCCTAATATCCTATTTCTATAAAGAGCACCACCATCCTTTCCAGTCACAGGTTCACAATCTTAGTGTCATCTTCAACTCAACTATCTCTTACTCCCATCAGTTACCCAGTCTTGCCATTTTGATCTACATTTTTATCTCCCAAATCCGCCTGCTCCATTCGTGACACAATCAACCTAATTTAAACACAGCATCCTTTGTCTATGCTATTGCAATAGCTTCCTGATTGGTCTCTCTGCTACAAGTCTCTTTCCAATCCTATCTCTACACAAACTAATAAATTGATGTTCCTAAAGTTCAGGTCTTACCATGTCACTCCCCTGCACTCCCTTTTGCTTCTAAGATAAAATACAAATTCTTCAGTTTGGCATTTAAATTCCCAATCTGGCTCTGGTGACCTTTCTGGGCTTATTTATTGGCCATTTCTCCCCTTTATAGACTCTATATTCCGACAAACTGGCCTTCCTGTTATTCTTCATTCGTGACATTCCCTCTGCTTTCCCCAAACCTTTGCAAAGACTGTTCCTGGAATGAACTCTGAAATTAAGTCCATTCCTATATTAGGACTATTGAGAATTTTAAAATAAGGAGGAGGTGATCAGTTTTCTTCACCTGTTTCAATTCCTTCACCTGTCTCTCCAAATGAGTTATCATCTGGTCATCCAAGGACAAGGGAGAAAAAAGGGAAGCCCATGCATAAGATTTCTATGTTCAAAAGAGATTTATTAAAGAATGTTCTTTATAGTTGCCTGAAGGATGGGAGTAAGATATTGAGGACTTCCAAATCTATATCCAGGTTGGGATGATGTTATGGAGGTTCCCTATGTTGGATTGGTGTGACAGCTTCTGGAACAGCCTCCCAGTACCCCTTTTTTCTCTAAGCAAAGTCCCATCTCTGATTTCCAGGCTGGTGATTGGTAGAGAAGGACATGAAATCTGCTACTTCTACTTCCATATCTACATTTTGGAATCTTTGAGACAGTAATTGGTTAAAGGGGGAAGGAGAGCACAAAAGTGGAATGCTCCCTGATTTACTAAAGCTTAGTTAATAATGAGAAGGTGAGCATTCCTTTCTATGATTCCAGATGCTATGATGCTATCTGGGTGCAGGTGGACACTTTATCTATGAGGTTATTATCGAGAAAATCAGAAAAGACTTTCTCGCTTAGTTTTAGGTATAAAAAAAGGGACAATTAACATGTATAAGTCACATGCCAATTGATCCAGGTAGAATTCCCAGGTAGTTCTTTCTCTTTAATTATTTGGAAACTGGGGTAGCTAGGTGGCACAGAGAATAGAACACCAATCCTGGAGTTCGGAGAACCTGAGTTCAAATCTGGCCTCAAACACTTGACACACTTACTAGCTCTGTGACTGTGGGCAAGACACACCCCCAATTGCCTTGCCTTCTCCCCTCCAAAAAAAAAAATTATTCGGAAAGTGCCAGATCTTGGGTCTTCACTTATTAATACAGCTGCCATAAATATTTACATGCCACAAATTCTATAATAGAGGCTCTTAACCTGAAGGTTTGACATTTTTTAATATTTTGATAACTATACACCAACAAAATTGATCTCTTTGGTAATTCTATGTAATTTTGTGCATTTAAAAATATTACTCTGAGAAGAGTCCCATAGGTTTCACCAGACTGCCAGATGGATTCATGACACACAAAAAAAAGGTTAAGGATCTGGATACTTAATAAATGCTTGTTGAATGAACGAATGAATAAAAAGCAAAGTAAACATGAAACCAGGTTGACCCAGGGCACAAGGAAAAGCAAGAGAGCCTCTTTTCTGCTCTTTCTTTCTACCAATAGAAAATGTAACAATGGGGCTTCCCTCCAGTGGTCTCTAAAACTTTGCCCAGTTCCAGGGGGAAAATATTTCTGAAGTCAGAGTAATGAAATTAGGACTACTAGGAAGCCTTGGCACCAAAGTTACCCTACCAAAGTAAGTATAGGAAAGTTGATTATGACAGAGAAAAAAGTAAAGGATGCACCTGAGCTCTAGTATTAGCAGATTGGCAGGCCAAGTAATTGAACATCTTGACTCCAAGAAAAAGTCACACTTTTTCATTCAGTGCTTCATGTGAGCATTCTAAGGACCAAAAACACTTAGGTTGTCCTACATGTGCTGCATTAGTACATTAGATTAGAGAAAATTCAGGGTTTAATTCAAGTTGTCAGCTCTTTCAAGGGCGACCAACTTAGAAAGGTCTTATGTCTTTTCCTTTTTTTACTTGACTGGGTCATGTTTTGTTGGAAATAAACAGAATTTTGGAAAGGAAAAGGCTAGGCATAGAAAGATAACAGAAGGAAATCTTTTAATTAAAGAAATAAGCAATTATCATTCTGGCTGAGTTCATTCATTTACACATCTAATAGTCATTCATTCAAAAAATGTCTATTGGCTATCTACCATGAGCATAACTGCAGTTGATACAAAACAACATAATATATATTGTCCTCAAGAAGCTTATGATTTCGTTGAGTAGGTTAAACATACATACATGACAAGTTGAAAAGTATTATAATATGACAATAAAAATAGATATCATGCATCTGCATGTGAGCATTGAGATACTAGTAGTGTGGTTATTAAATGTCATAAGTCCTTTAAAAAAAAGATTCACGTTCTTTTTCATGTTTAGTTTTCTTCCTTTTTTCCCATTGTTCACTCGATTGGTTACAACCCTTCTATACAACCAGACTAATGTACAATGTGAAAGTATTTGCAGATTCTATACTTGACTGCATGCCGCCATGGGTGGGGGGGAGAGGGAGAGAAGAAAATTTGAAACTCAAGGGATTCTGGAACTGAATCTTGTAAACTAAAAGTAAATAAACAAATCAATTTTAAAAAGACTAAAAAAAGAAAAGATTCATTAGTATCTTGAATTAACAACTTGAATTAATCCCTGGCAAGGGATTCCCTCTATCAAAGGAGGTTAGTATCTTCTCTGAAACTGATATTCTTAGAAAACTGTTTGAGGTATTGAGAGATGAAGTCATATAGGTAGTATGTGTCAAAGATGGGCCCTGAACCTAGCCTCTCTATCTGCTGTGCCAGATTGCTTCTCGTCATACACATAAAAGGAAGAGTTTGGAGAAGCCAAAGAAGGTTGGAAGAGTAGGACCTTGAGCTGGGCTTTGCAGAATAGGTAGGAGAGTTGGATACAGTTTCCCTATTCCCACCCCCCAAAAAAAGAGTGGAAAAGGAGTCAAAAAAGATATTACTCTAAATGTGACAAAGGTGAATACTTAAATACAGATACAACTGTCATTAGATCCTTGTGCTTTTCCTTTTCCCTGTGTCATGACCTAGGAGGTACCGAGCTTTCTTTCAGGAGGTCTTTCCAAAACATTTTGTTCTGGTCTGAAGGAGTGATCTGAAGTACCCTGACAGCTGAGCCCTTCCACAGACTCTGGCTATGCCCATTTGTCTATTCCAGGATAGTCTCTGGTCCTTCTTCACAAATGCTTTCCTCTTAATCGTTTGATTTGCACCATCCTCTTGGACAGCACCTCTCAGAGCCTTACAAAACAGTCTTTTGTATTCTTTCCCGAAGGAGGAATTTTCCTTTTTCTGCTCCCTCTCACCCCCTTTCTAGAGGTTGATAGCTTGGTTTTGTTCCAAGCTCTCTTTAATTTCTGTCTCTCTGCTTTCCACAAATGATTATGTTTTTCTTTGAAAAAGACAATTTCCAGAAGTGAAAAAATAGCTCAGAATTTTCATTTTATCATCCCGGAGGATTACACATTGCACAGAGATATTTTAAACCTCAGATGGCCCATATAACTTTGTATCTGGAGCTTACTAGCCAATCACAGCGCTGGGGAAAATAAATGGAATCCAGGACCATTTTACAGATAGTTTTAAAAAACTTATCTGACTATTCCCTCGTCCCCAAACAAATGTCATTATATTTGGCAAAAAAAATTTTTTTTATTTGGGCACAGCCTACATTTGCCAACATTACATCTTTCTCATATGTGACACAATAGATAACGCATTTGAGATGAAGCCAGAAACACCTACTTTCAAATACTGTCTTATAGCTTATTGTCTGCATGATTATAGACAAGTCAATGTTCAGCCTCAGTTTCCATATTTGTAAAATGTGGAGGCAGTATAATATAATGAAGAGTCAGGAAAACTTGAATTCAACTTCTCCCACTGACATAAACAACATGTGACCTACAGCAAGTCTGGCCTCAGTTTCCTTATCTGTAAAAAGAGGCACTTGGCCTAGGAGGCCTTCAGGGTCCCTTCCAGTTCTAAATCTACTACTCTAAGCTCTGTGATTCTATTTATCCTCTCAGTGCCCAAGGCAACTCTCTATGACTATGTTACATAGAAGGTGTTCCTTCACCAGGAGTTCCCAAACAATCATAACTCAAGTATTTACTTCACAGTGCTGCTGTAAGGTTCAAAAGAGATGTATTTAAATGTATAAAAATGTATTGAAAGCACTTCATTCACCAATTTTAAAGTGTTTTACAAACTCTTTTTTTTTTTCAACCAGACCTGGGATTTCATCGAGAGACTTTTTAGTGAAGAACTTGCACCAGAGGCATCTGGTCATCAGTGGAAAAAGCTTTGAGTCAGGAAGACCTGAATTCAAATCTAGCCTCAGTCAATAGCTCTATGACCCTTGACAAGTGGTTTATTCTTCATCTGCCTCAGTGCCCTCATCCATAAAATGGGAATAACAGTAGAACCTAGCTCCCAGGATTGTTGTGAGAATGAAATGAGACAATATTTGTAAAGCACTTTGCAAACCTTGGGGTGCAGTATAAATGCTTGCTATTATTACTATTGGGTACCTAGTCTGCAAATGATAGCCTTAGTTACCTGAGACACTGAAAAGTTAAGTCATCTGCCCAGGGCCACTTGACCACTCTATATCAGACGTGGCACTTCAATGTGGATTTTCTTGGTTCTTAAGTCAGGTTGTTACCTGCTGCACCAAGTTGCCTTATTAGTTATTATTTTTTTGTAGTACTAAACACGGCACAAAGTTTAAAGAAAACAAGCCACTTACTGTACTCAATGCTGTACATTCAGACTGTTTTCAGTTTCCAGCCCCCAAGAGAAATTTGGCAAAAAGATTTCCCTATAATACACACACACACACACACACACACACACACACACACACGCGCGCGCACACACACACACACGCACACACACACCTATACACCCTGTTATCCCCAAAATGATTTTCACCATTCATTTTGAGGCAGGGAGGAAGGAAGAATTCTATCTTCCCAAGGCCTTTACAATGGTAACTGAACCTGGCAAGGCAGCTGGATTGATGGAGTCTCCTCTCTCTGCAGCTAGAAATGGAACTAAACAGCTTTTAGCAAGAAATAACTCCATAAAAATCACCATAATTTAAGGCCCTCACTGTATCCTTTTATTTTCATGTAATTGCCTTACCTACAAATAATGCCTCTACCTTAGAATCACAGAGAACAGAAAATTTAAGTAGGTATTGAAAGACGTTCTTAGTTATATCTTCTTGAGCCCTATGGTGTTGTAGGCAGCCATATTTTCTCAAAGTCAACAGAAAAACAGTTGACTGCAAAAGAAGCATTATATACTGATAACTCCTTGATGTTTGATGCTTTTTTTAAAAAGCACAAAGAGTAGGTTGGGTAAGTCTTCTTAGCTCTAAATGTTATTGCTTTGGGACCAAAGACCTCTGCAGGTCATGGGTTAGTTACCTCTTCATCCTACCAAACAGAATAGGAGGTCCCAGACAGGCATGAAGGCATAGCTTTACCTAGAGGACCAAAGGAGCCCTTAGTTCCAGAAAAATGCTTAAGCATCCTAGGAGGCAGACTATAAAAATTAAAATTTAATATGAGCAATTACTACCTAAGTCATTAAAACATAATGAGAAGAGCAAAGGAATTCAAAGCATATTTCAAATTGTTCAAGAGGAACCTACAAGAAACTTTAATCTTCCACTAATGTGAGCCCCTTATTAAATGGGTTAGGCTGTACATTTAAAAAAGAAAACCAAACAAACCTCAACAGGGCAAAATTAAGAAGTTTGTTTTTTGCTTTCCTGATATTTCAAAAAGAAAACCTAAGTTGCTTCTCCAAATGCCACAAATTGTGGAGTACTGACCCAACGCTTCATTGTTTTACAATTTATGGAGAAAGGCCTAATCCTATTTATTATTATCTGCTAACTTGTGTGACCATGGGCAGATTGAATATACTCCCTGAGCCTCCTTTTCATCCAGTAAAATGAAGATCATAATAAATGAAATGCCTTCTTCACAGGGTTGTTGTATAACTCAAGTGAAATAATGTATGTGAAGCTCCATACAAAAGTCAGCAATCATTTTTATTTTACAATATCTCTTCTCAGGACAGATAAGTGGTGCAGCAGATAGAGTACAAGGCCTGGAGTCAGGAAGACTCATCTTCCTGAGTTGAAATCTGACCTCAGATACTTACTAGCTGTGTGACCCTGGACAAGTCACTTAACTTTATTTGCCTTAGTTTCCTCATCTGTAAGTTGAGCTGGAGAAGAAACACAAAAAGTTGGAAATGACTGAACAACAACAAAACCTTTCTTCATCTGGCTGATCACTACTTCTTTACCTCCTCCACATTCTCAGCTCAGAGAACATTTGTTTAGTAGGTTGGTTTTGGGAGTTTTTTATATGAAAGTAGCCTAATACAGTGCAAACTAGCATTGATATGGAATCATGAGATCTCAATTCAAATCTTGACTCTGCTATTCATTATTTGTGGGACCTTGGCAAGTGGTTTCACTTCTCTGGGTCTCAGTTTCCTCTTCTGTAAAATGAAGAGGGTGGCCTAAGTGACCTTGAATGTGTCTTCCACTATGCTGTGTTCTTGAAATCTTCAATGGTTTTATCTTTGTAGAACCAGCACCTAGAACATGTATCAATACATCAAGGACATGTGATCTTATCAGTGTGAGAACACCTTCACAATAGGTCTAGAATTTCTAGTTTGAGGCTGTGCTACCTAAGGCCCAGAGAGGTTAAATGATTTGATAATGGTCACAGGGCTAGTAAATGTAAAAGTTGGGATATGGACCCAGGTCCTCCTGACCCCAAATCCATCTTTCTATCCCATTATACCAGGATGCCTTGCCAAAATCAGTAGTAATAATAATAGCTGTGATTATATAGCACCTACTACTTACCAGGCACTGGGCTAAGCACTTGTAATGTTAATGGGATTTGAAGATCTTCCATTCCCTTGATTGGCAAGTAAACAGGTACTTAGCACTTAGTTTCAAGTTAATTATATCAAGCCTCGGTTAAAGAAACAGAAGGTATGAACTCCTATTGCTGATGTAACTGGAAGGGGTGGAACAGGAAGGAACTAATACCGTATATAAGGAAAGCACAAGCTGGACAGTCAGAACTTCTTGTGAAACTTCTTGAAGAACTTCTTGGAGCAAGCCATATGGAGGCTGGAGAAAGTGATTTTGATTATGAAAATGGGAGAAAGCAATTTTGATTTTGAGAACAGAGCTTCTGCTAAGACTTTTCTGCTGGGAAATTCTGCTGAGACTTTTGTTCAAGGAACTTCTGCTGAGAGCTTCCAAGAACCAGTCCGAGGAGCTACCATGAGTGAGAGAGGAGGATCCCCACTTGATGGAACTTGTTCTGTTATGAAGGCTTGGAATGTGGGTGTTCACTGCAGTAACCATGTATACTAACTTCATGGTTACTGAAATGACTTTGGCTTTTTGGTTCTGGGACTTGGTTTTCTGGTATTTGAATAAAGGCTTTGGATCTATCCGCCATGTGGAGAGCCTATTACATTTTGTGATTCACAATTATACCAACATATTCATAACCACTGTGGGTGTTGTGAATATTGCATTATTGTTACAGCACTTTACAAATATTATCTCATTTCATCCTCAATACAACCTTGGGAGAAAGGTGTTATTATTATCCCCATTATACAGTTGAAGAAACTGAAGCAACAAGATTAAGTGACTTGCCCAAGATCACACATCTAGTAAGTAGTTGACATTGGCTTTGAATCCTGGTCTTCCTGACTCCAGGCTTAACACTCAATGCCCTTTACCACCTAGCTGTACTGTCTTAGAGCCCCACGAACAGCGCATCAATGTTTTTTTCCTTCTAAGGCCCCTCCAACAATTATCTTTTTTTTTTTCACATTTTTGAGAATTTTGTGGGTATAAATCCTATGGGTATATAGAACCTCAGAACTGATTGATTTACATTTCTCTTATTAGTGATTTGGAGCATTTTTTCATGTGGTTGTTGATAGCTTGCCTTTCTCCTTTTGAGAATATCCTGCTTAAATCTTTGACCGTTTATCAGCTAAAGGTTAAGTGACTTGCCCAAGGTCATGCAGTAAGTGTCTAAGGCAGACTTGAACTCAAGTCTTCCTGACTCTAAGCCTAGCACTTTTTCTTTATTTTGAAGATTTCCCTCAATCAAAATTGGGGACACTTAGAAAGGAAAAATAAACTAGCAAGTGTGGCAATATTATAGGAAAGAAAAAAGCATAAATCAGGACTTCCCTCCCAAAGAAAAACTAAGATACTGACCAAGTGAGCTAGGCAGTGTCATGCTTCATGAGCTTTGAACAAATAATTTTGTTTGAAAATGTGATACTATTGGTAAAGTGATTAATGAAATTGCTACTAAATATTAAAAATAGAAGATGGTAGAGTGTTTATAAAATCTAGCATTTTTGTTTTGACCTTTTCAGGTTTCCTGTCTGATTTTTTTCAAATAAAATTTTATTTTATCCTCCATTACACATAAAGACAATTTTAGCATTCTTTTTTTATTTTCAATTCCAAGTTTTCCTCTTCCCTATCCCTAAGATGGTAATTTGACACAGGTTGTAAATGTGCAATCATGTAAGACATATTTCCATACTAGTCATGTTGTGAAAGAAAAAACAGACCAAGAGGAAAAAAAATGAAAAAAAAAGTGAAAAATAGTATGGTTCAATCTGCATTCAGACTCCATCAGTTCTTTCTTAGAAGATGGATAGCATTTCTCATCACGAATCCTTTGGGATTGTCTTATATGATTATATGGCTGAGAAGCTAAGTCATTCACTGTTCTTCATCGTATGATGTTGCTGTTACTGTGTACAATCTTCTTTTGATTCTTCTCCCTTCACTTTGCATCAGTTCATGTAAACCTTTCCAGGTTTTTCTGAAATCAGCCTGCTCATCATTTCTTATAACACAACAGTATTCCATCACTATTATATACCACAACTGGTTTAGTCATTCCCTGATTGATGGGCATCCCCTCAATTTTGAATTCTTTGCCACCAATAAAAGAGCTGCTAGAAATATTTTTGTACAAATAAATCCTTTCCCCTTTCCTGTCTGATTTACATTGCTATCCATTTTTCTATTTCCTCATCCACAAAAATCATCATATTTTAAACTAAACTGTGTTAACAATAGTAATTACCACTTCTCTCATCATGGAAAGCATCATGTGAAAATCAAAAGACTTGTTACGTTATGTGATCAAAACTCATCAACAGTAGTCGGTTCTTGTTTTGGTTTGGTTTTTTAAATCAAAGTATATATGCATATTTATCTATTAATATGAATCGAGGGGAAAAGACAGATTGTGTATGCAAAGGTTCCTAATCAGATTCTGCAGGCAAGAGTCTCATCTTATGCAAAGATGCTGAGATAGCAAAAAACTGTTATTTGAAGTGTTTCAACTGTTGGATACAAAAAAACATTTTCCCTGAGAGTCTACCATTTCTGGCTTCATCTGAAAGTATATCTGAAATTCAGAAACTAGAAAAAGGTTGGATCATTAACCCTAAGGTCTACAATACTGTCACAGTATCAGAAAGAAAAAATTGAAGCTGGATGAGACTCCAGAGACTGTCTAATTCAAACTAGTCATTGGTAACTAAAGTTCAGAGAGAAAGGAATTTGCCCACATAACGAGTCCTAGTGCGAGGATTTGAACTTGGGTCTTTGTATTCAAAGTCCAGAATGCATTTCACTACACCAATGATTCTTAAAGTGCAGTCTGTGGACCAGTGGGGGATCCTGAGACCTTTCAGGAAGTCCATGGGGTCAGAACTATTTTCATAATAATACTATACTATCTGTCTATTAAAATGTTCCTCTCTTTTCCAACTACATTTCTGAGACTGGATTTTATTTATCTACTTTAACCAAAATAACATATTGCAACAGATTGAATGCAGAAGCAGATATGAAAATCCAGCTGCCTTCTGTTAAGTGCTTACACATTAAAGAGATTGAAAAATAAGTCAACTAATGCCACCTTTTTCATTAAAAAAAATGTTTTTGGTTTTGAAAATATAGTTCATTTTTCATTAAAAATGTGGCAGTTATGTTAACATTTTATGGGATTATTATTATTATTATTATTTTGGATGAATTCATAAATATTTTAAGTTGATCAGTTTTCATTCCTAATATGATAAATATTGGTAGATACAACCCACAGAAATAAAAGCTCTTGGGGTGGGATCCTCAATAATTTTTCAGAGTGTAAAGAGGTCCCAGCACTAAAAAGCTTGAGAACCACTGTACCACGTGCATCTGTCAAACCTTTTGGAGTTGGCAATGAAGTGGCTGGCAAATCACAGCTGAGACTCTATTCCAGCATTCTCCTGACTTCTAGTGTAAGATTCTAATCCATATAGGAGACCAGAGCCTCTAAACCAAAGCTTGTAGGAAAGCCTTTAAAGCACTCCACTGGCCATCTCTGCTAAGAGACAGTGAACTCCACCCTTCTAACTAAATTCACAGATGAAATATTGGAATTTCTCTTCTGTTTCTTAATAACTGCTCTTGGGTTTCTTAGGAACACCACAACTTGAATACACCAACAGATCTGTTATATAATCCGTTTGGGTGCTCCCTCCAACACTGCAGATTGCAACCTATCCATGTGCTTTCATCCGCTATAAACTCTCATCCACAGCATCCTGCAAATTCTCTCTTAAAGGATTACCAACATCCTGAGGGCTTTGCCTGAGACCTCTTGATTTTGCATCAATACCAATGAAGCACACAGGCTGTTAGCTCTTCTTCTAGCTACTGGACAAACCCAACTTCATTTATCTGATGACATCCTTGGTGCTGCTTCTATTACCCAACTCTTCACTAGTTATGTGTGGCAACGTACCTAGGGCTGCCATGGGCTCCTCTCCACATCTTTTGGGAAGCCATCAACTTTAAATTTGTACAGATTGTAACATAAAGTATTGCCAAAAGAATGTTGTTATAAAATAGGACCTTTGTGTCAGGGGGAAGCTTGTGCTTCTGTGCAAAGCACTGTGCAGTCTCCCCTTTGGGAATGGCAATCCAATCTGTTCTCCTCTGCCTATTCAATTCTAAGCCCATATTAAATATATGTGAAGGAGAACAGAATAAAACATACATATGTGGATATAAAATGTATATGTTAGCATGTGTTAATATATACAGATATATGAATGTACACATATATTAAATTTAATAAATTTTAATTAAATGCTTGCTATGCAGTGAGTTAGATATTAGAGATACAAATATAAAAAAATGCAGCAATAACTTAAGGAGTTTTTATTCTGCAGCAAGTATAATATGTACACAAATGAGTAAATGCAAAGCACTTTAAAGGGAGAGAATGCTGATAACTAGGGGGGATTGAGCCTATCTCCATAGAAAGTAGTACCTGAATTGTGCTTTTAGACATGAACTCCTTTAAAATACAGTCAACATCCATTGCTTCAACTTTTCCCCTTCCATTTGCTTCCCAGTCCTTTGCGGTCCGACACCCATCTCCATAACTCTCTCTAGGAATAGCAGTGACCCCCCCAGATACAGATTTCCAGGTTGACTTCCCCCTCTCCAGCCAGTTTTGAGAGGAGCTGTCCCATGGAAAAAGGACCCATCAGCCATCACTATCAATTCCCACAACCATCATGAATTCCTAACTTCCTGCTAGCCATGGGCAGGCAAGTCCAAGAGCTCCTGGAAAAGCAGTGACCTTCCCAACCTGGAACACTGGCCCTGATCCCAACCAGGTCTTTGACATCATTCAGGAAAGCAACTCTTGTGGAAATGGGATTTAGTCGTTGCTTCTGTAAGGTGCTACAGCCCCCTGCCCACTCACAGCCACAGCAACTAAAAATCCAGAAAAAAAAGTCTCCCTACCAAAGTCCTTGGTACTATCTAATGGTTCAGTATCAGAAACCAATATGGTTTTATCTGTGAGGAAAAAAATATTAAAGAAAATACATTACCAATAGCTTTGCTGCTGTACCCTAAGGATGATGGAGCCTTTCCATCCAAATTGCAGCTAAACAATTCTATGTAGCATCCCTTCCCTATTGAAATGTGAACTTTTTAAGGACAGAGACTACTTTACTTTTCTCCATTATCTGTAGCTTTTTTGCACTCAAAATTTTAAGTATAAATTCTAACACAGCACTTCTTGCTTCTACCTCTTTCTGAACTACTTTCTGATCTACTTACATAAGCACAATCGCCCTAGTTCAGATCCTCAAGCATCTTTCCTAAATTATTTTAAGGATTTTTATTTACTTTTCTTTACTATGAACTTTACAAATATTAAACACAAACATTTCCACTACAAAAAGAACAGAAAAAAAAAAGATCATCTACAAGACTGAGGGTCTCAATCATTTATAGTTTTTTTATATTCAAAATTTTAAGTATAAATTCAAGCACAGCACTGCTTGACTCTGTCTCTTTCTGAACTACTTTCTGATCTCTTCTGCGCATTTTTAATAATTTATCAATGCTCTTTTCTTTCTTTTTTACCTTGTTAATATCACTATCACTGACTTCTAACCTCTAGCAGTGAATCCAAAAACAAATCCTTCCCTAATAACAAATAATTACCATCATTTAAAACATATTTACACATCACCAGTGTCTGAAAATGTATGCCTCCTTTTACACTTCTATTTCATCTCCTTTCTGCCAAGATGTGGGAAATATGACCCACTGAAGTCATGACTGTACATTGTATTGATCATAGATCTTGAGTCTTACATAGTTTTCTCTGAAAATGTTGTCATCATTGTATAAATTGTTCTGGTCCTTCTTAATTAATTCTACATCAACTCATATAAGTCTGCCCAGATTTCTCTGAATACCTCCCTTTCTCTATTTCTTATGGCAGAATAATTTCTTACAGTATATTGTATGTGGACATAGTCACCATACCCTAATTTGTACCATCATTCCCCAATGATGGACACCCATTTTCTTCTGATTCTTTGCCACCAAAAAACAGCTGTCATAAATATTTTTATATTTTTGGAACTTTTACCCTTTTCTCTCATTTTGTTGAAACATATATGGTAGTGATAAAATTGGGCCAAACGTTATGCACAGTTTACTGATTTTCAGGGCAATAATAGAATAATAACTAGCATTTATGTATTACACTTACTATGTGCCAGGTTCTGCTCTAAGCACTTCATAAAAATTATCTCATCTGATCCTCACAACAATCCTGAGAAGAAAGTGCTATCATTATGCCCATTTTATGGCTGAGAAAACTGAGGCAAACAAAGATTTAAAGTACTTGCCCAAGGTCACACGGTGAGTAGCTGAAGCTGTCTTTGAAATCTGGTCTTCCTGACTCCAGGCTTAACACCTGATCCCTTTAAGAACTTAGCTGGACTGCCTTAGAGCTCCATGAACAGTACTTTGGTGTGCCTGTCCTTCTAGGGTCCCTCCAAAGTTTTTTTTTTTTTTTGCCAATTTTGCCAATCTTATGGCTACAAAGTAGAGCCTCAGAATTGATTAATTTACGTTTCTCTTAGGAGTTATTTGTAGTATTTCTTCATGTGGTTTCTGATAACTTGCCTTTCTCCTTTTCAGAATACCCTGTTTAAATCCTTTGACCATTTATATTTTGGGACATGACTCTTGCTCTTATATGTTTATATACATTCAGCATGTAAGCTTCTTGAGTGCAAGATTGTCTCATTTGGTTTGTTTTTTTTTTTTAATCTTCAGTGCACAGCATGGTGTCTGACACATAGCAGACTTAAATGCTTATTTAATTGAATTGAATTGCATTAAATGAAGCTAGGGCTTCTACAAGGCATCAGTGAGGAAGCGGAATGTCTGAGACATGAGGATCACTCACACAAAGGTACGGAGTGCAGAAATGGAATGTCACACACAGAGATTAGCTAGTGGACTGGTTTGACCAGAAATTAGAGAGCAAGAAGAGGAATTATATGAAAGAAGACTGGAAAGTAAGTGACTGTGGATTGGGAGGGGAGAGATTAGATGAAAGGAAATTACTTTAATAATCCAAATAAGATGATGTTGATAATCATATGAATGGAGAGAAGGGCGTGGATGCAAAATATGTTGTGAAGGTAGAATCCACAGGATTTGGCAACTGTTCGCATATTTTGGGTGAGTGGAGAGGTTGACTGTGGACATTAGTAATTAATGATCAAGGTACTCAGAAGACACTTTTCCTTGGCTAATCTTAAGGATTTACTCAAGATCAGAGCTTCCATATTCTGGAAGGAGGATTCTCCGAGGACAAAAATGGCCTCACTATGTTAGAGTCAAGTTACAGTGTGTCTGACTGTGGCTGATCAGACCAATACAGGCTTAGAATGTACTATCACAGGTTGGGCACAAATAGTCCACATGAACAGTTGGGATGGATTCTCTGAATCTGCACATCTCACATTTCTTTTGAGCTACTTCAATTCTGTTTTGCTCATAGAACACAGAATGTTCTCTGACGAGGACACACCATTTCTTGTGCCGGCATCTCCCATGTCACACAATCAGTTCCAAAGTTCTTAAAAGAGGTCCTGAGAGTGTCCTTGTATTGCTTTTTCTAACCATCATATAAGTGCTTGATCTGTGTGAGTTCTCCATAAAATAATCTTTTTGGCAAGTGTACATTTGGCATTTTAAACAACATGACCAACCCATTGTAGTTGTGCTCTCTGAAGTAGAGTTTGAATGCTTAGTAATATAGTTCAAGAAAAGATCTCCATGATGGGTACCTTATCCTGCCAGGTGATTTTCAGAATCTTCTTAAGGCAATTCAAATGGAAGTGATTCAGTTTCCTGGCATGACGCTGGTATACTGTTCAGGTTTCACAAGCATTACAACAATGAGGTCTGAACAAAGGCTCCATAGATTCTCAGTTTGTCAGTCAGTCTAAGGCCTCTTGTCTCCCACACTTTCCTTCAGAACCTCCCAAACACTGAGCTAGCTCTGGCAATGTGTGTGTCAAACTAATAATCAGTCCCTGGAAAGTATACTGCCAAGATAAGTGATCTTGTCCACAGTATTCAAAACGTCTCCATTCGCTGCAACCACATATGGATGGTGCTGGCTGATGGAGCACCTGTGTTTTCTTGATGTTAATTGTTGGACCAAAATTAGCACAAGCAGCAGAGAATTGATCCATACTTTGTTGCATCTCTGCTTCAGAGGCTTCACTGAGTGCACAATCATTTGCAAACAAAAAATCCTGTCCTGATGGACTGCAAGGGCCTTGAAAGCATGGGCTATGTTTTTCACTTTTTTAATCCCTGAAGTCTGTACAAGACCTTGTACAAAGTGTTGAATTTGATTAAATAAGGCCCAGATAGATGAGCTATTCCAAAGTATTACTTTTAAACGGTGATGTGATTTCTCTTTCTCCATAACAATAGATGAAGTGTTTATTCTACAGATCATAGACCTAATTTGACAGATAAGGACACTGAGCCCCAAAGTTAGGTGACTTGTTTGAGGTCACACATGTAATGAGTGAAAGAGTCAGGATTTAGACTTCAGGCATAAGATTGTAGGAGCTGGAAGGGACCTCTGAGGTTATCTGCTCCCAGAGTGTCCATTTAAGAAGGATGCCCAAGCTAGCCATCTCTTCATTTCCCACCCAGCTGCATTTCTCTGAACTTCATGCTGCCCCACCCTAACCCTCCACACTAGGTACCCTCCCCTCCCTTTTCAGCTTCTTTTTATGTTTTCTCTCCCCATTAAATTGTGGGCTACTGGAAGAGAGGGACTGTCTGATGCCTTTCTTAGTTTCCCCAGGGCTTACCTCATGGATGCTAAATTATACAATAATATTAAAGGAACAAAGTGCGTTGAACAACCAGTGGCATGTGGTAGGCACTTAATAAATGTTTACTGATGGACTCCCTAACTATCTAGTGGCCAGGAGGTAGGCAAATGATGGATCAGAGACTTCAAGAGGCAAGAGGAAAAATGAGGTCTTTCTCAAGTGAAATAAAAAGAACCAGAAGAAAAATTTATCAATTATCCTAATAACATAAAAGAAAACAGTATTGAAAGATGTCAGAAAGAATTCTGGTCAATGCAGGAACCAATCATGACTTCAAAGGACTGACAGTGAAATGCCGCCCTCATTTCAACAGAAAGATGGTAGATTATGGGTAAAGGATGCAAACATTGGCCATCTCGAGCAATGTGTGGATTTGTTTTGCACAACTATATTCTGTCACAAAAGAGGATTCTGCAGGGGAAGAGAGCTCCTGGGAAGTGATAATGCTATTTTAAAAACTAGAATTTTTTAAAAATACAAATGGAAAGATTTGCCTCATCGACTTATTTAGTGTGCCACTATTAGTTACCCTGTCCACAACATGCTCTCCAAATACAAAGGACAATATATATAGATATTCCAATTAAAAATAATTCATTGCTTATAACTATAAGTAGAAATTGACATTATGGTCTCTCCTGGAACTGTTATTCTGGCTGGAGAGTTGTGCCCAGTCTTCAAATTGACTTATTGTCTAGTCACTCTCTGAACAGCCACAGAGGCAGGAAGCACCCACAGGGATTTTCATTGGGAAATCCAAAATTCTAAAAGGCTTTAAACTCAGCCATGTACCAAAAAAGAAAAAAAAATCCAATAGTAATTACAAAGTTAATTTGTTTATTTAATCTTGCTGCCCTGCTCTCCTCTCCAAGCTGTTGAGCCTCGGGCTCCTCTACCAAAGTGCCCAATAATCCTTCTTCTTAGTCATGGTTCAAGGTTCCAATCATTTTTCTCTCCATCCCCAGGAGACAGCTGTTCTTAACTGATTCCCCTCATTTCTTAAGATTCAAGATGTTCACATTTAATTTCTATGACTGGGATTTCTGACCTCACTAGAGGTTTTATAGCACAGAGCAGCAACCCTTTTCAAAATTACCTCCTTGATGCTAAATTCTATAATAGTATTAAAGGATCAAAGTCTAGAGAGCCCAAGCTACGTCCATTGAATAACCAGTAGATGAAGCCACTCTCTCAAAGATTACCAATCACCAATTCCAATAGCATTTTGTCATTTTTGACCCCTCTGAGGTTGTTGATATTATGGACTTCTTCCTACCGAATCTTTTTCTTCATTTACTTTACAAGAGCCATACTCTTGGTTCTACTCCTGACTTTCTGACTCTTCCTTCTGTCACCTTCACTACAATTCAACCCAAGGCAGCATGGTACTGAGGAAAGAGACTGAGAACCAGAGTTCAAATTGCGGTGCTATCATTTCCACCTGTGTGACCTTGTACAAGTCACTTCACCTCAGTAGGCCTTAGTTTCTTTATCTATAAAATGAAAAGTTTGCACTAGATGACATGCCAGATCCCCTTCTAGCTCTAAGTCTATAATCTGATTAAGCACCTCATATGCATCAGGTACTATGCTAGGTGCTGCTGGTTATAAAGACAGAAATGAAACACTTCCTGTCCTCAAGGAATTCTACATTCTACTGAGAAAAAAACAATATGTGCATGGAGAAGTAAACACAAAATGTAAGCTGAGAAATTTGGGAAGGGGAGAGTCAACTTAGAGGAATCAGGGAAAGCCTCCGGTAGAAAGTGGTCCTTGAACTGAGTCTCGCTGGGGGCGAGGGATTCCAAGAGGCTCCTCACCCTCTTCTTCAGCCATAAAGAGGTGTCCTGGATCCTCTCCTCTCTTTCTAGTCTCTTCCTGGCAATCCCATTCACCTCCGTGGCTTCAACAGCCACTCCTATTTGGTGACCCCCAGATCGAAAGGGTCAGGCCTGACTTCTCTTCTACATGCCAGGTAAGGACACATTTCCACCCCCCTTACTGAACATCAGCGGGGCCTCAGGCTCAATGTGCTCAAAACAAAGCTGCTCCTCCTTCTGACATCATTCTCTGGCACAATTATTCACTCAGTTTCCCATGGTCAAATCCTTGATGCAATTTTGACTGTATCTCACTTATTTTCAGTCAGTTACCAGTCCTTTCAATATTGCCCCATATCTCTTGCATTTTTCCTCTCTGGGGCTGCTAGGTGGTGCAGTGAATAGAGCACCAGGCCTGGAGTCGGGAGGACCTGAGTTCAAATGTGGCCTCAGACACTTAACTTACTAGCTGTGTGACCTTGGGTAAGTCACTTAACCCCAATTGCCCTGCCTTCCCCCCTCCAAAAAGCAAAACAAAAGCAAAAATTTTTCCTCTCCCTCCTCCCCCATCCCCACTGCCACCATCCTAGTGGCAGCCCTCATTACTCCTCCCACCACAAGCTCCATGTGACTACATTCAGCCTATTAGGGGTCAGAGTTTACTTTCAAAGCAGGGGAGGTCTTCAAATTCCCTCCCTAGGTCGATTAAGGGGCAGGGAAGATCTTCAAATTCCCATTCCCATTACAATCCCAAAGAGATCAAAAAAAAAAAAGGAAAAGGGCCTTATATGTAAAAAATATTTGTAGCAGCTCTTTTTTGCGGTGGGAAAGAATTGGAAATTAAGATGCTCATAAATTGGCAAACGACTGAACAGGTTGTGGCATATGACTGTGATGGGTTACTATTGTGCGATGAGAAATAATGATAGGAGTAGTTTCAGGAAAAAACATGACAAGATCTATATGAACGAATGCAAAGTGAAATGAGATAAACCAGGAGATCATTGTGCACAGTAACAGCAATGTTCTAATTATGATCAAATGTGAAAGACTTGGCTACTCTGATCAATACAATGATCCAAGATAACTCCATGGGACTCATCATGAAAAAGTGCTATCCACCTCCAGAGAGAAAACTGATGAACTCTTAAGTGCCAATTGAAGTATACTTTTTTTCCTGCTTTTTAAAAAAAATCTAGTTAATATGGAAATCTATTTTGCATGATTCCACATGTATAATTGATATCATATTGCCTACAGGGATTGTGGTTGTTTTTGTTGCTTTTCCTTTGTTCTCAAAGAGGACCATGACATCAGGTCATGACTTGCAAGTGAATTGAATTTAAGTAAGACAGGATTGTGCAAAGTCACCAACCTCACTCTCTCCTCTGGAGGCATCTGAGTCTAGCTGCAAGATATAGATCAGGATGATTGGAGATGGCCCTGGATGTAGTAGGAGACCTATTTAGAACTCATAAAGAAATGAAGTGAAAATTATGCCCATAGGAGCTGATAAGATCACCAATATCTACTAAGTCTAGAAGACAATTTATATGCATATTATTAATTTCTCTTTGGTTACAGACTTTGCTATTCCTGAGATTTGTGCTGGTTAACAGTACTACTTCAATATACCTTCATTTTGGTTGGGACTTCTAAATGAGTCACTGTCTGCTTCTATTCCTTCCCTGCAGTTATGTTTCTCCCACTACTCAAATCCAAGCCTTTTCCCACACCTCTACCCGTGCCAGCATTAATCACACAGACAAGGTTTAGCAGCTGTCGATTTTTCTTGTTATATGAATAGTGGGGAGTGAAACAATAGCAAGAAAAGTACAGGGAACAACAGGAAGGTTGTAACCTTCATCTGAATAGGAAGCAGCCAGTTAGTTAATGGCCCTGCTGACTACAAAGGCAGAGTCAGCTTCTCCTGAGTTCAACCTTCCCCAAAAAGGGAAAGGAAATCATTTACCAACATATTGGCAATTAAAGCATTGATCCAATGAGTGAAGGGAAATGTGGTTTCCTCTGACTGCTCTACAATCTCACCAATGTATGTTCATCCTTTCCCAAGAGGTAAAAAAAAATGATCTTGACACCTTTGCATCATATCTTCATTGCCTTCCCATTGAAACCAGAGTAAGAGGGAGAAGAGTTGGCACCCAGGACCTGGGCACCCCACTTGAGCCTCCTACCTTCCTCTAATAGGAAAAAGGCTACTTGCCACAATTTCTGGCTTCTTCCTCACAGGAGCCTTCCAGGAAATGCAGTCTCTAAAACACAAGCTCAATACAGGTCACCAGCTGGTAAACTCTGGGGAAATGTCTGCTTCAATCTCTCATCTCTATGGAGACACTACGGTGACTCTCACAATAGAAATGTTATGCTATCAAAATCTACATTGATTAGGTTCAGATCTTATCCACCTAAAGGTAATTTTGTAGTAGAAGACAAGTGGAAAGTTACAGGGATACAATAATGAAAGTGAATTGCTGGCCAGCTGAGGTTCTGGGCTCTGTAGGTTAACAATTACTAACACTGTAACTCAGGAGCTCCCACCAACGTGCTCCATGAATAATCAACCTGACTCAATTAGCTCTTGAAAAAAGATGTTTTAAAAAAAAAAAGAAAGAAAAAAGATGTTTACTCAAATGGCATAACAATATCAGTAGTTATAAAGCATTTCCCAAAAAACCCTGGGGTGCATTCTTCTATAAAGGCAGAATCTGAGAAAGAGGCGAGTAGGCACAAACTTCAAGTCCAGTGGTAATGAAGCATATATGTGGGGAACACATGTGGCTAAAGCAACTCACAGATCTAAACAGACAGGCCTTGATGCCCTTTTTTTCTCAAAAGTCCTCATTAATTTCCCTGCTAGGCTGGGCATCCATGTTGGTAATGAAAGAATCACTCTGCTTCTAGGCTGGACTAGATCCCCATAGAGCCCAATGTTTTAGCTGGATGAGACAGGCCTGGCAAATCACTCGTACAAGGTTGGCTCCTCACAGAGCATGGCAAATTTGTAATAAGGCTGGGAAGGCAGATTTGGGGCCAGGTTGTGAAGAACTTTAAATGTCAAACAGAGGAGTTCATATTGATCTTAGAGGCAATAGGAAGTCCCTAGAGTTTATTGAGTAAAAGAATGATGTGCTTTAAGGAAATCACTTTGGCAGCTATGAGGAGGATGGATTGGTGTAGGAGAGACTTGAGGGAAGAAGACTAATTGGAAGGTCATTACCATAGTCCAGGAGGGGTGATGAGGGCCTCAGCCAAAGTGATGACTGTGAATGGGGAGAAGGGGACTTATACAATAGATGTTGTGGAGATAGAAACAACAAAATCTGAGAAATGATCAGATGTGTGGTCTAAAGAATAGGGATCATGGAAGTTAAATGAATAAATAAATGAATAAAATATTTATTAAGAATTTATGATGGGCAAAACACTATGCTAAATGCTGAGGATATAAATAAGAGGGGAAGACCATTTCTGCTCTCAAAGAGCTCACAGTGTAATGAGGAAGACAACACACATAGAAGGTTTTAGCTACAAGTCAGATGGAAAATTCCCAGGGTACTTGGGGTGTAGCAGCAAAGCAGATGGCAATGCTTCTTCTTGAACGTCATTTCCATCAATAAAATCATATCAATTCTTATGCTGCACTATTAGTCAGTGCCAAGAACTCTGCTGACAAATACCTTCCTTTCTGGGTCTTCAATATCTGTAGCTATAACACTTGCAAGGACAGTTGCCAGTCTTCATCTGCACAGGTGTAGTTCTATCAAGAATCAGTGAGAAGAAGCTAATTGAGGCCAGGAATGGGGGGCGTGAGGTAGGAGAGATGCTCATGTTTAGGAAGGGAACTTGGAACCATTTGCCTACAGATCTTTCAGACCGGATGAGAGGATATAAACCTGCAGCCTTAGTGCTCTAAGTGGGTGGATGGAAGAAAAATGGATGGAGAAGAGAAAAGGGGGTGGGGGGGGAGGGACAAAGGGAGCTTGCTCTATGTAACAGTAAGCACCCTAGCATGCCTAGGGCAGCTACTAGCACAGGTTCTTAGATCTGCTTTTCTAAAGGAAAGCAACTCAAAATGGGTTAACAA
>CM053588.1:90224716-90235490 GCA_028646515.1 Pseudochirops corinnae | reverse complement strand
ACTCAGTCTTCTGGTATTTAAATGAATGCACTATCTATATTTCTTATGTTGAGAGCCTGTTCCATTTTGTGATTAATAACTATATCAGCATATTTATAGTTACTGTAGGCATTGTGAATACTGCATTGCTGATACAAGGCCTTCCTCTGCGGTTTGTTGTTTTGTTGTCGTGTTTTAATTTGCCTAGACAGGCAGCCCTGGGACACGCTGTCTATTGTCTCTAACTCTCACCATATGACCAACATATAGGCACTCCTTTCTCAACTATACATTTCCTAGTTAGTTTTATGCCATTGCATATGCATGAAGCATAGTTATATGCATATACATGCATATATACATTCCTCTTCATAGAAGTGTAAAATATGGCAGAGGGGTAAAGAGCTGGTCTCAAAGGCAAGAAGATTTGGGTTCAAGTCCTAACTCTAATAAATAAAAGCTGTGACACCAGACAAGTCCCTAATAAACCTCTCTGTAGGGGCGGCGGCTAGGTGGTGTAGTGAATAGAGCACTGGCCCTGAGTCAGGAGGACCTGAGCTCAAATCCAGCCTCGGACATGTGACACACTTACTAGCTGTGTGACTTTGGGCAAGTCACTTAACCCCAAATGCCTTCCAAAAAGAAAAAAAAAAAAAAAAAACCTCTCTATACTCTAGGCCAGTGGCACCAAATTTAAATAGAAACACAGGGCCACCAAACCATCAGAAAATCAGAAATTAACATTATCTATACTGTGTTTTTATTTATTTTGATAAACATTTTCCAGTTATATTTAAATCTGGTTTGGGCTACACCACAGGTTTGTGGCTTCTTGTGACCTACCAGCCACAAATTTTATACCTCTGCTCTGAGTAACGAAGACCATATACATCGCAGAGAAGGTGATAACCTTTATTAGTAGAGGGAGTTTTCTCATGGGGATTTCCCTGTATCATGAAATCATAGGCTTAGCTCCTTTCCCTGTCCCCATCCATCATGTACATGCCAATTACACATATATAAACCATAATTACTGGTTTCTTTAACATGAAACATATAGTAAAAGCAACAGATTTATTCAAGCAGAAGAAAAAATTGAGCATTTATAAATTTGTTATTCTTTCAACCACCTTGGAAATCAGAATTATACCTGTGACCCCAAAATTCCAATCTAATGTGCAACCAAAGGACATTAAGGCACACCAAACATTTTCAATTTATTAGGGAAACCAGTAATCCCTAAGCAATTGGGTCCAAGACTCACCTCTGTGCTTAGTTTTGAGAGAATATTTATGCAATTTGGGAAATCACTAAAAAAGAGAATAAGGTAGTACTGATGAGAGTTAGAAAAGGGTGAATTTCCATGGAAATCCTTTGAGGGTTCTTGCCAGTCTGAAAGAATTACCAGGCATGAGCAGTCTTGGCAGTTTTAAGAGACTTTATTACGCTTGTCAAGCGGACAGGAGAAAACTAAGGTGAATCATCCTGCAAAGTGTGGGGATTGGGGGTACTGATTATATAGTAACAAAAGTCATACAGAGGTGGAGTTTGGGAGGAGCACCCAGCCTGTCTGCCCTGAAAGGTCCCCCTTTTGATAAGGTGAAGTTCTTTTGTTAGGAGTTATCTTACAGCTGGCCACCAGAACAAAAGGGGTAATCCTTTCTCTAAGGAAACCTTTTAAGAATTCATAGGTGTGGTTAGTTATATTTAAGGATCTTCAGGGAAGACACTTACAGGCTGGGGGTGGTGGAAGGGACAGAGTTAATGACTTACAGCTGGGGGGAAAGGTGACCTTTCCACAGGCTGATATCACATACCCAGGTGCCCGAACACAGACAAAGTCACCCCAAAACATTACAAGACTTCAGCAGCCCCCTTCAGTGCAATGGATTGATTAGTCAGTTCCAAAATCAAGAAAACTGACAGATTGAGGAGCATGCACATTAATCATAAACACTTTGTCAGCAGGCTTTTGAGTCATTAACTACAGGTTTTTCCCTGGTAAAGGCATTCCACCTGGCATCTCAGTAAAGGTTTTCATAGGAAATCAAGCATCCAGTGTTCTGGTCAGCAGTAGCCTAGGAAATAAGGAAGGAGTGAGAGAAAGGAAAGATCATAATGGAGCAGTGACAATGATTCATAGGAGTGAGGAGTTTTGATGTTGCAAGCAGCAAATTTCAGGGTTAAATGTAATGTACTTTTCTTTAACAGGAAGTTATATGATTTTATCCTATAATCGACAATTATATTGATACATAATATCAGTATTCATTAATATAAAAGAGGTTATTTTTTTCTAACTTTGTATTTAAGTTCCAATATTTAAGTTTATGATACACTTTTGTTTATTTTCTCTATTCTGTGTTTGTGTTCTAGAGTTTGAGTCTAAAATAAAATTTTGAAAAAGAAAAAAAAAGAGGCGTTATTTGGTCCTGTCAACCTCAGAGTTTGGTCTGGGAAAGACATATGACTAGGTTATGTCCATCCATATTTTTATTTCTCTCAAAGCTGGTGACATACATGCATTATCTGGGAGCTGCAGTCCAGACCTGGACTCCCCCAAGAGAACCAGTCTAGAACTGGACTCAATTTGAGAGTTGGGGTATAGAGTTCTATGTCCTTCAAAGAGTAGGTATTCCCAAGGAGTGCCAATCAACTCTGATTGGTGAACATACTAGGAGGTGGGCTATATTAAAATGAGGGTCTTGCAGTAAGTGATTTAGGTCACCAAAATCTTGGTCAAAGAGACATCGATTTCCATATCACCTGTCTTGAAAATAGGGACAATCAACATTTTCCCAGACATGTCTGGGCAACACAATGAGCAGGAATACATCCATTAGATTAGATCTTAATGTCCTTCAGAACTTTGGAAGAAAGGAGGATGGGGAAGCTCTGAGTCCCCAACATAATGATTACTAAGAAAAATCATTTTTCATAGTCCTAGCATATATAACTCTTATCCTAACAATATTAACATACATAACTAACTTTAACTTAATCTTAGTCTGCTTAATTCACTAATACAATCACTGATACCCCCTGATAAACTGAGTAAATGCTGATTAATTTGAGTGGAGAGCATTAAAATTATCATCACACACTTTAAAAAGTGACTAGAATGTCCATTCCATTGACCCACACATCCTAATGCCAGACATATAGTCTAAGGAGTTTAAAGACAGAAAGTCCCTATCCACACACAACAAAATATTCTCGTAGTGTTTTGAATCATTCCATTTTTGTCTTTGTATTCTTAGTGCTTGGCACAAAGTAAACAATAAATGCTTGATGAATTATTGATTTGATGATGGTAACAAAAAATTGGAAAGAGATCTTCCTTCCTCTCTTAAACTTAGTTATAAAGGATGCCTTGCTGGGTATGGAAGAGGTGGAGATTAGTTAAGAAATGGCAGTGACGATGTAAAAACAAAAATTAATAAATAAAATAAGGTTTAAATTATGATTAAATAAATTATATAGAATCAAAAGTGTTCACTGATTAACTCTGAAAACAAAAGACTAAAACCAAATAATGCCATCACTTATCCAGACTTAATAAATATCCTTATGATGTGCTAAGGACTTCAGATGACTACCAAAGTACACAAGATGTTCAGAGACTCAATTACAAATTGGTCCATAAAGAAAAAATTTAAATAGCTGGAGGAAAATTCAGTGCTCATGGCTAGGACATGTCATGACAATATAATTAAAAATGACAATGCTTCCAAAGTTGACTTACACTTTCAATAGGATGTCAATCAAATCACCAAGGGGATACTTTATAGAAATTGGTAAAATAATGTCAAAATTCATTTAATAAAACAAATAATCTGGAATATCTAGAAAAATTGATGACAAGAAGTATTGTTAAAGGAGCAATAGCACTTTCAGACCTCAAATTATATTATAAAGCAGCGGTCATTTAAATTATCTTGTATTGGTTAAAGAATAGAGAGATCAATGGAAAAGACTAGACAAGGAAGAATCAGAAACAATGAAATAGCCAGGATTTGACCAGATGAAAAATCTAAATTGCGTAGGAAAAAACTCCTTATTTAATTAAAAAAAAAAAAAAACCTGGGAAAAATAACAAGCAGTGTGGCAGAAATTAAGCTTAGACCAACACCTTATACTGTACTCCACAATATATTCTAAATGGATGTGCAATCTTAATAATAAAGATCATACTATTAAAAAAATTAGGAAACAGATCATCTAACTCTCACACATATAGGTAAGTATTCTTAACCAAATAAGAGATAGAGATATTACAAAAGATAAAATAGATGACTTGGATTACATGAAACTGAAAAGTGTCTGCACAGACAACATTAATGCACAGAAGATAAGAAGGAAAGTATTTGAATGGGGGAAAAAATCTTTGTGTCACATTTCTCTTATAAGCATTTGGTATCCAAGCCATTCTCCAACAAACAAGTGATCAAAAGATATGAATAGTTCTCAAAAGAAGACTTACAAAGTATTCACAAATCACATGAAAATGCTCCAGATCATTAATAATAAGAGAAATGCAAGTAAAACAACTCTGAGGTTTCACCTCATACCTGGCAAATTTGCAAAGATGACAAAAATGGCCAACACTCAATGTTAGAGGGACTATAGGCACATTAAATTATTATTGAGTGAACTGTGAAATATTACAACCATTTTGGAAAGGAATTTGGAATTATGCAACCAAAGTGACTGAAATGTGCATGCCTTTTCACCCAGAGGCTCCATTACAGGGCTTATATCCCAAGGAAGGCATCATTAAGAAGAAAGTCTCCAAACAGAACAAAATATTTTAATAGCATTTATTAAGATAGCAAAAAAATTGGAAACAAATTAGCTGCCCATCAATTGAGAAATGGCTAGACAAATTGTCGTACATGAATGTAATGAAATGTTATTGTGATACAATAAATTTTATGTGCAATGAATACAGAGAAGCATGTTAAAATTTGTATGATCAGGGCAGCTAGGTAGCGCAGTGAATAGAGCACCAGCCCTAGAGTCGGGAAGACCTGAGTTCAAATCCGACCTCAGACACTTAACACTTACTAGTCATATGACCTTGGGCAAGTCACTTAACCTCAATTGCCCTACCTCCCCCCCACTCCAAAAAGCAAAAAAAAAAAAAAAAAAAGATTTATATGATCTCATTCAAAGTGAAGTAAACCAAGTCAAGAAAACAATATACACAGAACTTCAACAATATAAATAAAAAGAACAACCATACATAAAAAAAATCAGAAGTAAATGCAACAAAATTTAGAAGATCAAGCATGACTTAAATGAATGTCTTTGAGAGATAGAGGTGAGAGGTCCACACTTGTCACACATTGCACGTGTTTTCAGACCTTATCAATCAGTTGTGCTGATTTTTTTGCTCTCTAAAAATACTTTTTTGTTATATGGAATGGTTCTCCAAAGGGGAAGGAGAAGGATATTTGGGTACTTGGGATATCTATGATAATGTAAGAAACAGAAAATACCCATAAAAACTTTTTTAAAGGACTTCAAATGAGAGACCCATTGTCTCTCAAAAGCTTAATAAAGCATTAGGTTTGGAACAGAAATGTTAATAGCAACAATATTTACTACTCACAAATTTCTTTCTTTGGGGCTTGCCCCAAATCTTCCAGACTAAACTGTAGAATAATGACAGGGAATGCCCAGTCCCATGAGGTACAGCTGCAAACCTGAACAAAGTATTTCCAACTACTATGCCTGAGCCTCTTCCTTATAACCTTAGGGATGAGTACATCCCAGACACATACTTAGAACAGTGTGAACAAAGGGGAAAGCGGGGGCAGGGAGAATTTTAAAAGGACTGATTTTGAATGTGAAGGGAGAGACTGGGACAAAGGCCTCAAGTTCACAGAAGCCTCTCATTGTTTTTCTTGAAGTCCCAGCTAAAACCCCACCTTCTACAGGAAGCCTGCCCCAGTGTCTTTTAATTCTAGTGCCTTCCTTCGGCTGCTTATCTCCAGTTTATCCTCTATCTAGCTTTTTTGTATGTCGTTGCTTGCATATAGTCTCCCCTTTTAGCCTGTGTATATATACACATATATATTATAAATACATATAGATTGTATATATTCATTTATTATTTATTTTCTGTATAGTACACATATTTATATACACATACACACGCGTATACATATGTCCACACATACACAATTATTCCTATCCTGGAAAAATTTCTGCCCTAAAGACCAAACCCAGTCTCCTGAATGTTGAGTCCCTAGGTCTGATATTTTATGAGGGATCCCAGCAATGTCCACAGTCAACTCACTTTCCAGATTTCTCCATTTCCTCACTAGCAGCTTTGCTTCTGCCAAACTACCCTTTCCTCACCTAATTTTCCATTTCCCCTTTATGTATTATATGTATGTGTATAGTATCAATATGTTTTTAAGTATTATATGTATCTCTCCATTGGACTATAAGCTCCTTGAGGTTAGGAACTGTATTTTTTGCTTATATTTGTATCCTTTGCACTTGGTATAGTGCCTAGCACATAGTAGTACTTAACAAATACTCTTCTATCTATAATAAAAATTTTATCTAAAACTAATATTCTAGTTGTAGCAAACATTGAACATTTAATGAACGATACTTCTGCTACTGCCCCAGGATTTAGAAGAGCAATGGGAGAATGGTTTGACTGGCCCAAGCCTACTTAAGAAATGCTGTCCAAGGCAATCTGAGTCAATACTGGCTTTTTCTCTCAAAAAAAATATCCCCACCCCAACCCCCAATAAATAAATAAATGAAAATTAAAAATTCCCTTTAACAAGCTAAGCATTGAAGAACATGGCATCACCAACAAAGGGAACTGAGTTAAGAAATAAGAGAGTGCCAGAAGCTCTGAGAGCCTGACAATGACACATGGGACTTGGTGGACACACCAGAACGCCTTCAAATGTTGAGTGGTCCATAGTCCAGAGACTTGCAGTGCAGAAGCAACTGGTTCCAATAGGTTTGCTCTTCAAACACAGTGAACTTCAGATCTCAAAAAATGAGATATTTCTAAAACAAAGTGCCATCTTTAATCCTAGAATCCAAGTCCAGGAAATCCCTAAAGGGAACTCTCTTGCCAAATACTAACTGCCATTAAAAAAAGAGTTTGAAAGAGACCTCTAATCTGTAACCAGAGTAGCTCATAGAAATGAATAGTCCTGGTCCATTTGGGTGATTGAGGATGTTGACTAAGAAAGAAGCAATGAAGTGATGAATGCTTAATTATATCACTGTCATACTTGACAACTATAGTACCAACTATGGAACTACAATGACCCCTAAATGTCAGTGTTTATTAACAGTAATCATATCTTAAGCATTAATCATATTTCCAAGAATAATAGTTTAATATCCAGATGTATAATTTGCTGATTAAAGAGACAACAGCAATGAACTAGTGAGTTACTTGCAGCCAGAGACAGATGACAGGTTTCATAACCTCCACAATTGAGAAATGATGTGTTCATTTGATTTTGCTCCCCCCTGGGAACTCATTTCCCATTTTCTTTTGTGAGTCTCTGGGTTCCTTCCCTGCAGTTTTGTAGCTTTTTGGAGACAAGAGATAAAAATGCTAGCCCATAATTAAACGCTGTATTTTTCCTCTATTAAGAGTTGTCTCTTGAAACCCAACCTAAATTTTCCTTTAGGAGATGTGATACTGTGCTTGACAAGTGATACATAGTACTTCATGAGTTAGCTGCTCTTGATGAGGACTCTAAGTATTGTTGACACACTTTTCTCCATCTCCATTTCCATTTTTGTAAGAGTGACTCCAGGAAGATGAGTTCTGTAGCTATTAGGATAGATGTTCTCCACATTCTGAAAGCATGAGACGATCCCCAAGCATACAGAATGATTCAGTTGAGGAGTAAGCAAATTTCTACCCAAATCACTCTTACTTCAGAATTGCCACCATGGAGACTTGTTAATCCAGAAGTATCTACCCTCAGATGGTCATGTATTACCTATATTTTCCCAAGTTCCTGTGGCTTTTGACTTCAAAGAGACTTCCATGGAGAAGCAAAAGTCACGGGGGAAAGTCAGACAATGGAAAACTGTATTTTGGAGTTCCATTCTGAATGGTCCAAGAATAGAACTAAGTAATAGCAGGTGGTCCTTGCTCACCTGGTGGATACTAGTTGAGAACAGTGGTCTCAAGACCAGGGCAAAGGAGGTATACAGTTGTGGGGGAGGTAAAATGAACTAGAACTGTAGCAAGGAATTGAGAGCAAATCTGGCAGGAGTAGGGTCAATGATATGTACATCCCAGGCCACACACATTCTTACTCCTTTGTGCCTGGGGCAGTGAATCCAATTCCCCTTTACTGGTCCAATGTTCACTTCCCATTTCCCCGGCCAGCCCTGATGGATAGAGAAGGGAGTCGCAGGAAGAAAGTGAACTGTCCCTTCTAGGCTGCAGCTACAGCAAACAACTTCAGCTTCAATATTCCCTCAAGCAAAACCAGGGCCCACCTCTAAACCACAAGGCTTTCAGGATCGTTTTCTTAAGTTTTGCTATCTCTCTCATTTGAAAAGGAAAGGGGAAAGTGTGCCTCTGTGTTTTCTGGTTTCATTGCAGCATTCAAATTCTGCATCTGTTATCCCTCACTCACTCTCCTGACAAGCCCATACCCTTAAGGAAAAATCATGGATCTCTTCGATGATATCCTGAGACTAGCTCTCGTGTACAAGTTCTCCTTCTGAGACTGGTCTATTTAGGTTATCCTGTTTTGTCAATTGTTTTTAAATTTTATAAATGATCATCAAATTCTTTTCAGTTCTTACATTAACAAAAATAGATATGATGGTGTCTGATAATTTTCCTGATTTTTTATCATTTTCTGGCCTCTCCTTTATTTTTATTTTGGTGATGTGGGTGTACTTTGTGTTATATATTGCCTTTTTATCTAATTAAGTTTTTAAAACAGGTCTTAAGTGTATCATTTCAATTGTTTTTCTATTGTATTGATCTCTCATTTGATTTTGATTTTTTCCCAATAACGTATTGTTTTTCTTTCTTAGATTTTTAACTGCAGATTCAATTCATTAAATTTCTTCCTTATTGATATTCAATAACATAAATTTTCCCCTGATTCTTTGCTTAGTTGTATCCAATAGATTTTGATATTTAGTATCTGTATACTATTAGTTTATAACTTCTTCACTTAAATAACCTGGGAGTCATTTAATAAATTATTTTTAGTTTCTACATGCCTCTATACCTTTATATAGTGTCACTATTTACTACTTCCTTTAGAGCATTATGATCCATAAATGTAATGAACAAAGTCACTACTTTTCAATATCTGCCCATCTTTGTGAGCCAGTCCATGGTATCAAGATCAGAGACAGCATGGTAAGGAGCTGGCCATACTTTTCCCATTGACTTCTCTAATTAAAGCTGTTAGATCATTTCATTGAATTTTCTTATTGATCTTTTTGCTTGATTTATCACATTCTGACAAGAATATAAAAATTTTCCATCATTGTTGACTTTTAAGCTGTCTCTTCTTTCAAGACTGTGACTTATTATTATTTTGTTTGTTTTACTACAGAATTTTAGGTTCATCTTTCTGGCTGCAAGAAAAGGTTCTTTTAAGTATATGTCCTCCCCAACTGATATGCAATCAAAGGATATGAATATGCAATTTTTGGAAAAAGAAATCAAAGTTATGGATAACCATGTGAAAAAATGCTCTAAATCACTAATAGAGAAATGGAACTTAACATAACTCTGACATACCACATACCCATTGGATTGGCTAAACTGACAAAAATGACAAATGCTGGAGGGGCTATGGGAAAGCAGGTACTTTAAGGTAATGTTGGTGGGAATTAAAAGGATAAGAGTGTTCTAAGCTTTATTATAACATCATAGTACTACCAAATCATGCTTATTCTTATTTTTTTTTAAAAAATTGGGTTCTATTTTTTTCATCCTTTCCATACTTCTTTTTTCTTTTTATTGGAGAGTTCAAACTATTTGCAAATGTTGTATCAGTTTTTTCTTTATCATGAGGCAATGGAAAGAGTACTGGCTTTGAAATAAAATGACTTGGGTACAAATTCTGTTTCTACTTCTTACTATGTAGGTGACCTTAGGCAAGTCACTAAACCTCTTTAGGTCTCAGTTTCCTTATCTGTAAAATTAATTAAGTGTTGCATGAAATAACCTAGAAAATTCCTGCTAGCTGGAACTGTGAATTGATATAACTAAATTCCATGGAAAGCAATTTGAAACTAAAACCAAAAAAGTCATTAAACATTAAACATACTCTTTGATCCAACAATACTACTCCTTGGTGTATACCTTAAAAAAAAAAAATAAGACACAGAGGTACAACAATATTTATAGCAGCACTCTACTACTGTAACTTAGAATGTGAAACAAAACAGTCAATTGGGGAATAATTGAACAAATTGAACAAATTAGGGTATGTGAACGTAATAGAATATTATTTCTCTATAAGAAACGATGAAATAGAGGGATTCAGAGATATCTGAGGAATTATATGAATTGATGCAGAATGAAGTAAGCAAAACTAGGAGATCAATTTATACAGTGACTACAGCTAAAGAAAAAGAATTGTGAAAAACTTAAAACACAAGATTAAAACAATGGCCAGTTGTGATTCCAGAAGATTGATGAAGTATCATGCTTCCCACCTCTTAGTAGAGAGGCAAAGGCCTCATGGTACAAAATGAGATATAATTATGTGGGGGATATGTGTGTGTGTGTGTGTGTGTGTGTGTGTGTGTGTGT
>CM053588.1:90188469-90224616 GCA_028646515.1 Pseudochirops corinnae | reverse complement strand
AGAGGATTCTTGTGGTAGCAGAGTCAAGGAGAAAACTTGTGGTATCCTGACACTCTATTTGTCTGCTCTGTCTGTGTTGATGTTTGTTTATGATATTTTGTACAGAAGCCCTGGGACCTTACTGGAAGCCCTGAAAGAGGATTTTCTGGTTGTTTGTTTACAGAAGTCCTGGAGGAGGGTTCTGGAGGTCCAGGGACTTTACTGATGATTTGTACTGACCTCTTGGATCTTGTTTGTGGGCCTGTGTTGATTTCTGTGTTGATATTTGTGCTGATTTCTTGGACTTTGTTTGTGGGTCTGTGTTGATTTCTATGTTGATGATTTGTGTTGAGTTCTCAGACCTTGTTGGTGGGTCTGAGTTAATTTCACAGGCAGATAGTGAATTGATGATGGTGCTGGCAATGTGCATGAATATTATTGTGGCTCTGTCAAGCTTTGTCTTCCCAGAAACAGGAACTGTGAAGGACTTGAGGTGGAGTGGACACTGTGAGTTTCAATATGGAATGGGAACTGGACAAAGAACTGGACAAGGAGCTGGACAAGGAACTGGGAGCTGCCCACCTTTGAACTCAGGTGACAGTTGGAGCTGGGACCATGGAAGAGGAACCATGGAAGCTGAGAGCCAGCCTCAAGTCAAGCTGAAGGAAGACTTGACTTGGATACTATGTACTGACTGAGATTATGATTTACTGTGACCTAGGGATGGAGAACTTTGACTTTTGTACTTTGTGACTGAATTAAGGACTCTGTGATTGATTAAATGAATGTACTTTGTTGAAAACTATGTGACCACTTTGGTGAAAACTATGTGGCCATTTTAGTAATAAATTGTTGAATTGTGACATGGTGAATGCTGTATTTTGATCTGTGATAAGTTGTAACATTGTGAATGTTTTGCTCTGATTTGTTATTGAATAGAGAGCTCACTATACTATGTGATCAGAACCTTGAAAGCTGTTCACAGCAGCTGTTTGTATGTGGCTTTATGGGGGAGGAGGAGAGACAGAGAGACAGAGAGACAGAGAGAGACAGAAAGAGAGACAGAGAGAGACAGAGAGACAGAGAGAGAGAGAGAGAGTATCAGTGAAACACTGAAACATTTTTAAAATGCACATAAGACAGCAGAAAGAAGTCCAGGAGATAGAAACAAGTAATGGAATGATGGAATTGTTGGGCTAAAATCCGCTCTCCGCTCCAGGTAAGAAAAAAAAGAGAAATTTACGTGATAATTTTGTTGTATATTTGAAAAGAACAGCAAGTTGTGCAGAGTAGATTTGCAGTTTCATGTACAATCATCTTCTTTATTATACTATGTTATGGAAATGCTTGTTTTATTCCATAAATTAAAAACAAAATTCAAGTTAAAAAAATTCCATATACACTTCAAAAAGCAAAATGCGTGCAACAGATATTCATGGCTTTATATACAATCCTCTTTTTCTGTTCTTTGTTGGATAAAGAACAGTTCGTATCTGTCAAGTTCACAATAATAAAAAGGAACTCCATCTTCTTCCTCTCTTATTTTTCTCTCTTTTGTTAGTTCATCTGAAATCCTTCTAAAATATTTAGTGGTTTAGACTATACAATATTCTGAGAGTCCTTCACATTGTTAGCAATTGATTCATCTTGATTTAGAGAGTCAGAACTGTTATAAGTTCATGTTCAAAAATTTCCTATTAAAACGAAAAAGATTCCCTATAGTTTGAGGTTGTCTGGAGATTCCCATTTACAAATAATATTTTGTTGATTACATGCTGTCCCAGAAGTGTTCAGTGCCTTCTCAATGATATCCATGGTCAAAAGAGGAAATTTATGTAGAAAAAAAAAATCATTTAGACAAAAAATACATATTGTTGAGTTGGTGACATTCCAAATGTCATATACCCACCCAGAAAGCAGGTAGAAAACACTTATTTTGAGGCATCAGAGTACCTTTCTTAGACCCCCAAAATCATAGCATTACACTTTTTATACGTAAGGTCAATGTTGAACTATTTAATGATTTTTGTTTTTGTATCCCTACTGAGTCACATGGGCACATAATAGGCATTTAATACATGCTTCTTGAATTAATGATGGAAGAATGAATGAGATCTTAAGAATAACTGGATTCCATTCTTCAGCATAGTCCCTTTCCCCATCACCAAGGAGCCTTCCACCTTCTTCTCTTTTCTCTGTTTACTTTCCCTTGGCAAGCTCACTAATCCAAGGACTTTAACAAAGTCCTTTTCCAGGTCCTCAATAACTAATGCTATGGATCACCCCTTCCTCTTTGATAATCTTTCTTCCCTTTTTTTCCATGGCAACACATTCCTGGTTTTCTCCCTTCTTTTCTGCCTTCTGTTTCCCTCACTGGCTGGATGATCAATTGATGGAGATTCCTTTTCACATACACTTTGTACTAGATGGCCTCTCAGGTCTGTAACAGCCCCAAGGACCTATACACTTGTTAAGTATGGTAAATTTTGCTCAGAATTCCTTGGAGAAAAATAGAAAAGAAACCCATGTTTAGAGTTGGGGGGGGGGAGGGGAAGGAGGAGTGATGGAGACAACAGATAGAAAAGCAGAAAGGTTTTAAAGGATTATAAAACCAGAGGAGCTATATTTGATCTTGGACATAATAGGGAGCCATTGGAGTTTACTGTGTGAGGTAAATGGGTGACCTATTTATGCCTTAGGAAGATCACTTTTTTAGCTAGGTAGAGGATAGACCAAAGAGGAGGAACTTGAGACAGGAAGACCAAAGAGAAGGCTATTACAAATCCTGTACCAGTGTGGTCACAAAGTCGGCAGAGGGTATATAGGAGGTGTCACAAACATACAATTACCAGGATGAGGGCAGGGAGAAGAGGGACAGCTGAGGATGACATCTACTTTTTGAGCTTGGGTTACTGGGAGGATGATAGGACGCTCAAAAGTAACATGCAAATTAAGACGAAGAGGGGTAACAATAAAGAGCTCAGTTTTAGACATGGTGCATTAAAAGGTCTACAGGACATCTGCTTCAAGATGTCCAAGAGGCAGTTGGAAATGCAAAACTAGAGCTCAGGAGAGAGATCAGGTTGGATTAAGAGATCTGAGAATCATCTGCATAGAAATAATAACTGAATCTATGAGAACTATTGAGATCACCAGACAAAATAATATAGATGGAAAAGAAGATCCAGAACAGAGCCTTGAACTATGGACTCATGGAGAACATCTATGATTAGCAAGCTTGTTCAGGCTTTTCCTTCTCTTGACTTCACCCTTCTCTCAGGGAAAAAAATTTTTGAGGAGGTATTTCCTTTAGGTATAGTTATCACTTATCTGTATACAAGTTGTTTCTCTCCAGTGGAATAAAAGCTCTTAAGGGGTGTTCTTTGTGTCCCCAGTATCTAGCACATAGTAGGAGCCAAAAACACTTTTTAAATTGAATTTAAAAGGAGGGGAAGGGAGGGGGAACAATATAATGGCCCCACCTCACTAACAGTAAAGGAGAAACAAGAAAGTATGCATATGTCTACCTAACAAAGAGCTACCTCCCAGAACAGGGAAAGCAATATCCTTAAACATGAGGATATTTCAACAGTGGATCAGCCATGTTGACTATTTTTATTTTTATCTTGGTTTTCTTCTGTAACATCATCTGTACTACTTCATTTCCCAATTCCTCATCAGCAGGCTGTCAGTCTGATGACATCAACTTTTAAATCAATATTATTTCTACCCTTCACTTTCATCTTTTATTTTAAATCAAATTTTAAATTTAAAAATTGATATCTTCAGTTGCCTTTTTTCATTTTATGTCACAAACTCATAAATTTTATTTCAGCCTTTTACAAGCTCTCATAAAATTTTTGCTGTTGTTGCTGTTCAGTCAATTCAGTCACGTCCAACTCTTCATGACCCCATTTGGAGTTTTGTTGGCAGATACTGGAGTGGTTTGCCATTTCCTTCTCCAGCTCATTTTACAGATGAGGAAGTGACTTACCCAGGGTCACACAACTAATACATGTCTGAAGTCAGATTTGAACTGAGGATGATAAGTCTTCCTGACTTCATTATTCTACATTAAATTGCCTGGTTCTTAAAAATGGATTTTACTATAGGCCTTTTCTCACCCCTTTTGAGTGCCTATAGGACAATGAGCCTAATTCTAACAGCAGCAGCCCACACCTTAACCACTGCGACATCTCCCCACAGGATTTCTGGCATTCCTTAATTAGAGCCCTTTGCCAGACATCAACAGCCCCCAAGAATAGAGTTTTTCAAAATATTAGAAGCTGCACATACTTGCCATGTGTTCAAACCAGCTTTCTCTCCAAGGTTAATTATGTTGATAAGAATCCTAGAATTATTGAATGATCCGCTCATCTAATACAGATTATCTCCAACTGTGAAGTAGATACAATGGTTATAATAGTTTATAGATTTTAGAGATGGAAGGGGCCTCAGACATCACCTCCTCCTAACCCCTCATTTTGCCCAAGAAAAAACTGCAGCCCAACAAGGGTATGGGAATCTGAAGATCTTCCCTGCCTCTAGGCCCTTTGCTAAAGTGGCTATGTGACTCTGAGAACCTTCCCTGATTTGAAAATATACTCTGCCCCCTAATAGGCTGAATGTGGTCACACGGAGCCTGTGGTGGGAGGCTTGTTCTTCAGGAATGCCCACGCCTTATTACTTTGTGATTGGGCAGTGGGTCAAGAGAGCTGTGGCAGGAGAAGGCCATATATACACCGATGTGAGTTTTTGCTTTGGGGCTCACTTTGAGAAGAGTTGTGAGATTTGGCCAGACGAGACTCTGGGAAGCCGTTGAGCTCCCTCGGCTTTGAAAAACCCAGATGTTGGTGCTTCCCTCTCTGGTAACTGAATAGGTATGGATGTAATGGTCAGGCGCTGGAAGCCGTCTGCTGATCTGTTTCTTTTGTCTGCTTGTAACTTGTGTTTGTAACTTGTGTTTGTATTCTGTTTGCATTCTCTGAAGTTCAGGATGCTAACTTTTCCCCCTGAACTAGGTAAATGATATTTGTTTGATTGATTAAAGTAAGATTGTTAACCCATTTTGAGTTGCTTTCCTTTAGAAAAGCAGATCTAAGAACCTGTGCTAGCAGCTATCCTAGTTAAGCTATGGTGCTTGCTGATACAAAGGTTAGTAAATTTTTAGTAAGTGACAGAATCAGGATTTGAACTATCTTACCATTCATTCAGGGATATTTCTACTATGCCACATTGCTTTATAAACTGACCATTTAAAAATCATACATTAGCTGGAAAGAACCTTAGAGAACAACATTTAATGCCACTCATTCTACAAATGAGACATAGAAGCTTCAAGAACTTTAATGACTTACAGATAATCATGCTAGTTAATGGTAAAGCCATAAATGTATATGTAAACAGCTTATCCCTCAGTTTTTAGGACTGCTGGTCCCTAGCTCTTTCCACTAGATCATACTGCCCTATTGACCTTAACATTTAGGAAATTCTCCTATTCAAGGTACACGTTCATGAGCTTTCAGATGATATCTCACTACTTTATCATTATACAGACTTCATAGATCAGAGTTAGAGCTAGAAGACCTTCAAAGCCAACCAGTCCCACCAGCTCATTTTACACATGAGATAGCAGGCTCTTATAGGGCAAGAGACTTGACCAAGATCACAAAGGTAGTGACAGATGAAAACTGAATCCAGGATTTGACACCAGAACCAATGTTCTTTCCACTATAGACCTCATGAATTCCCTTTGGAGAAATTTTACCAGGCCCTATCAGCAGGTCTATCAGCAGACTGGACATTATGTTCTACAAATACCCTTGTGTCTTACCCATACAAGGCATTTAAGAAATGTGAGTTGAATTAAAATTGATTCTGTGAAAACAAATGCACTTCTAGCAATTTCCTTTTAGTCATTTTCCTGGCCTCTGAGCTCTGGGAGACTCCAAACTGTTCTCAGGTGGGCAGTGATCCAGGAACTGCCTTTGGGGAGGATTCTGTATCTGTTACTAAGATCAACAGGTACATAGGTACATATAGCAAAGATTAAAAATATGTCCTCTTGACAGAAAAGTTGGAGTAGTGATTCCTTCTGTCTCCCTCTTCTAGATGATTTATGAAGCCAGCAGGACAAACTGAATTACTCTATACAGGTGCCCAGAGGGAATTACAAGGTACTGAAAGCTGGGGAGAGAAGTCAGACTATAATATCACCATGGGTCAATAAGGAATGGGAGAGATTTGCTTATGATGTGAAAGGTGATTCCACTAGTATCTCATCTGTGTGTCTTGAGGATACAAGGACTACCATTTAAAAGATATTAGTTAGGGGCGGCTAGGCGGTGCAGTGAATAGAGCACCAGCCTTGGTCCACCAGTCAGGAGAACCTGAGTTCAAATCTGGCCTCAGACACTTAACACCTACTAGCCATGTGACCTTGGGCAAGTCACTTAACCCCAACTGCCATCCAAAAAAAAAAAGGCAAAAAAAAGATATTACTTTCTAATTCAATTTATGAAATGTGCAACACAACTTGCAAGTTCCTTCTGAGTCTGAACTAGTCTATACCAGTGATTACCAACCTGTGAGCAAAAACCCTAGAACTGCAGTTTTGCAAAAGGGTAACTGTATATAGGAATCCATAAAGAAACATGCTTTCTATAGACTATCACACGTATTTGCTTTCCAAATGTATGTAGGTGCTGCTGATTATTAAAATACAAATTAATTTAAAAGAAAACTAATTCACGGTAGCTTTTGAACATAGGGTACTGGATTTCACATAAAGACAATGGGTCCAATAATTTTGAAAGATCTAAGAATACGAGTCAACACAAATGAACAACCATGACTGCAAAAGACTGATGATAAAGAATTCTACCCACCTTCTGGCAGGGAGATGTAGAAGAGTAGCATGAGAAATACATTTCTGGACATTGCTAATTAGGTAACTTATTTTTGCTTGACTATGCATGTCTTTTACAAGGGATTCTTTTTCTTTTTTCAAGGGAAGTAGGATGGTTAAAGGAGAGAAAATAAATGACTGTTAGTTGGAAAGACTTTTTTTTAAAAAGACCTGGGTTCAGTTTCCATTTCTGACACTAGTAGCATGACCCATGATACTCAAGAAACTCTGGAGCACTTATTTGCTTTTCATATATGGGTTCCTCTTTTCCACACCATTTACAGATTTTCTCAATCGATATAAATAGTACAACTATTACGTGTGGGTCCATGAAAGTGTTTTGCTTCCCTGGAAAGATTTGGAAGCACTGGTCTATAATGCTATTTCCCAAGATTCAAAACCCTTCCATCAAAGTCACTCTACTACAATTTAAATAATGTAATTGCTGAAGCAGGCTTCTGTTTCAACTCAATGTTGATGTGTGCTACAAGGGAAGGTGTATGCTCAGAGTGCAGGTGGGAAGGAAAGAATAGGAACAATAATGCAAAGGAGAGAGGAATTTACCAAGTTCCTTGGCATAGTATAGGACATTTTGTCTTTTCTTCTTTTTATATGGCAGCTAACTGTGGAAGGTGGCAGCTGGACAGATAGAGTACTAGATTTAGACACAGGAAGACCTGAGTTCTAATCCTTCCCCCGGATCCTTTCTACCTGCATGACCCTGGACAGTTAAGAAATATTTCAAAATGGATGACCTACAAGCATTTCAAACTCAATATATTCAAAAGAGAACCCATTTTCTTTCTCCAAAACTCATTCCTCTTCCAAACTTTCCACTTATTGTCAAGGGTACCACCATCCTTCAGTCACCCGTGTTCAAAGTATAAGTATCATCTCTGAGTCTTCACTTACTCCACAGATCCAAACACTGACCAAATCTAGTCATTTCTATCTCCAGTGCTCACACGCGTCTTCTCTCAACCCTCACCCTCATGAGGACCCTTAGTACCTATTACCTATTCACTAGACCGGACCTGCACAACTTGGCGGGAGGTAGGTAGAGCTCAAAATCAGAACAGGCTAAACTTCTTCGGGCTGCAGATAGGTTTTTAGCGGCTTACTTCCCAAGTAAGGATAACTAGAGACAGACAGAGGGTTGGTTGTTGTGGATCACATGACAAACATTAGCGAGTACACAGTAGTAAGTCACCCAAAATCCTTTGGCAGGTCAGATGTTTGTGCAGCCCTGCTTGGTTTACTTTCATCATCTCTCCCTTCTCCAATTCATCCTCTACAAAGCCATCAAAATGAATTTACTAAAGCATAGGTCTGATCACGTCACTCTATTTACAAAACTCTGCTGGTTTCCCATCAACTCTAGGATCAAATATAATTTTTTTTTTTGCTTTTTGGAGAGGGAAAGGTAGGGCAATTGGGATTAAGGGACTTGCCCAAGGTCACACTGCTAGTTTTTGTGTTAAGTGTCTGAGGCCAGATTTGAACTCAGGTCCTCCTGACTCCAAGGCTGGTGCTCTGTTCACTGTGTCACCTAGCCACCCCTCAAATATAATTTCTTTAGTAGTTAAAACTCTCCACAACCTGACCCCTGGCTACCTTTCTAGTCTTATGTTTCTCTCCACTCCATACACTCTAGAGTCCAGCCATGCTAGCCTACTTACTGATCCTCACACAGCATCCTACATCCTGTTTCCAAGCTTGGAATGTTCTCCTTCCTAGAATCCCTGGTTGCCTCCAAAACTGAGCTCAAGTTCCATCTTTTACATAAATCCTTTCCTGATTTCTCTCAAGCTATTACTGTCTTCCCTCCAAAAATTACCTGACATTCATTTTGTATATATTCTGGATATAATTATGTATGCTGTTGTCTCTCACTGAGAGCAGTGACGTTTGACTTTTGTCTTTGTGTACCCAGTGCTAAACTCGGTGCCTGGAACAATGTAAATGCTCAATGTTTGCTAACTTTAAAATAATTCTGTCATCAAGAAGCAGTGCTATATTGGAGAGAGGACCAGTCTTACAACCAGGAAAACCTAGATTCAATTACTGCCTTTGACATGAATGAATTAAAAAGCATTAAGCATTTAACACATGCAAAGCACTGTGCTAAGCACTGAGGACACAAAAGAGAAAAGCAATGAAGTAAGTCCCTCAACTCAAGGCAGGAGTCCATAGTGAGATTTAAAGGATTTCATGAATTTGAATGGAAAAAAACTATAGTTTCATTTTCACTAACCTCTAACTAAAATTTAGCATTTCCTTCAAATACCTAAAATCATTGTTTTGAGAAGCCTTCTTTAGATTGTCAAGAGTCTATGACACCCCCCCCCCAAGAAAAAAAGGTTAAGAATTTCTATAATATGGAGAAACAACAGGTATGAGGTTTCAACTGCAAAAAAGATGGAAAGACCCTGTTGTCCTTAGGGTTCAGATGGTGAATCTTCTTTAATGTCCTTTCTGTTGAAAACATCATAGCTGTTTCCAATCTTGAACCATCTGACAGTGCCAAGGACTTGGATGGCAAGAATTTCCTTTTCTGTTATAAGAAATGAGGAGCAGATGGACTTCATATTGACCTGGAGAGGCTTATACAAACTGATGCTAAGTGAGAAGAGCAGAACCAGGAGTTCTGGTGACAGACACAACATATGTGTGATGACCAACTTTGATAAACTGGACTCTTCTCAGCAATGCAAGGTTATAAGACAACTCTAAAAGACGCAGGATAGAAGGAGATGTCTTCATTCAGAGAAAGATCTAGAAATAATAGAGTTGAAATGGAGACTGAAACAAACTACATGCTCTTTCTTTTCCATGTTTGGTTTTGTTTCCTCTTTCCCATTGTTCATTCCATCAGTTATAACCATTCTATACAACCAGACTAATGTCCAATGTGAAAGCATTTGCAGACCCTATACTTGATTGCATGCCACCATGGGGGTGAGGTGGAGGGAGGGGAGAAAATTTGAAACTCAAGGGATTGTGGAACTGAATCTTGTAAACTATAATTAAACAAACAAATTTTTTAAAAAAATTTTAAATAAAAGACATTACTAGACAATGGCATGCATCCCAATAGACTGATGACTCTAAAACTTATGAGACCCTTACATACCTCCTGGCTCACCAAAAGGATATTAAATCATGTCAACATAAAATTTTTTAAAAAAAGAACTTTCTTTTCTGGGTCTTCAGTGGCCATGGCTGTTCAGAAAGCAGGGGTTACACCACCTGCAGAAGCAATTGACAAATAGCATGTCCACATATACTAGGTTATGTGACCTTGGGAAAGTCATTTAATATCTCAATGTTCTAGGTAAAAGCGTAAGTTGCAGAACAATTCCTCGTGAAAAGCTCCCTATACCCATGAAACCACAGATTTGCACCAAAAACCTTTGCCACTAGACACACTGCCAAACACTGTCTTACATAACGTACATGATCAAAATTCACAGTGCTAGAACACTAACAGTGATCAAGTCAGGCTAAAATGCTGAAGGATGGCACAAGTGATACAAGTCAAGCTGAAAAAGTCAGGTGGGTTAACAGCTCCACAGCATTTTAAGGTTCACATAGCTCTTTCCTCATAACATCCCTGGGAGGTAGGTAGTGAGTATTATCACCCTTTAACAGGTGAGGAAACTAAGGCTCAACAAATGTGAAAGACTTTTCTACCACCACAGTTATAAAAGCCAGAATTCAAACTAGCCCTTCTTAGGCCAATGTTCTTTCGACTACACCCAGTTTCTTCAGAACTACATTGTCATCAAGGATTCTTCTGCATCATTATCTCATTATAAATTAGAGAAAATACACAGTCTGATTGATGAAGCAGACATGAGATAGTATGCAAATCCTTATAGTTCTATGCACAGCCCCAAAACGGATTATGTGCTTCAAGAATACCATTTGTTTCTCTGGGCTGCAGAGGGGATACGTGTAAAACAAAGACAAGTCAATCTCTGACCTGGGCAGGATGTAGCAAATGAATAACCTTCAGCCACCTTGTGGAAATATTAAATGCTAGCTGAATATGTAAATAAATACGTAAATGAATGAATAAAAACGTAACATTCACAATTTATCATGATAATAGTTTCAATGTGGTCTTCCGACATACAACCAAGAGAGAAACAATAATAGGTAGTGAAAATCTATCACCTCATATAGTTCCTTATTATCACTCCACTACAATCAGCTTGGTTCATTTCATAGCTAATAGTAATAGGTAACATTTATACAGTCCTTTAAAGTTTACAGAGATGGATGCAGGTAAGTAGGTAGTTGATAAAGGGATGGATGAAAGATAGATGGAGGGACAGACAGAATATAGACAGCTCAGATAGGCAGACATAATTTGACGCCCACAAACAACCTTGAGGTAGGTGCTTACTCACACTTTATAGAAAATAAAACTGAGGCAGAGTTGGTTAAGGGACTTGCCCAGGGTTACAAGGCTAGTGTGTGTCTGGGGCAAGATTAGACTCAACTCTTCCTCTCTCCAAGTCCAGAATTCTATGCAGTATGCTACCTACTTGCCACACTGACTATGTAATTCATGCCCATTAAAGTAGTATAAAGGGCTATAAGGGCAATAAGTAGAAATGCAAATCATATGGCAAAACTGTTAGCATTTAAAATTAATCAAATTATAAGAAAAATATTTATTGACATTCCTTGCAAGACGACTGAAAGACAACTGTTACATACCCCCTTCCAAAATATCCATTTATTAAATAGCAACATTATGCTCAATAGAAGACAACACACACATAGAAAACAAATAAATACTGTATTTCATAGACTGCCTTCAATCAGTAGCAAAAGTATGTCTCACATACAACATAACACACCATAAAATGGTCCAATATTAACAACAGAATTTCAATACATTATCATGCAGCCTTATGATGTCAGACTATTCTTACCCCCAAACAACTCAAGTCCATAAGATCTGTCAATCACTACATTATAAGACCACAAAGATAGAACAGGAAGGGACCATAAATGTGCATCAAATCCAAATCCCTAACTTTACAAATGGGAAGAGACTGAAAAAGGTTTAGTGATTTGCCAGGATCCCCTAACTAGTAGATGTCTGAATTGGAGTTTGAACCCAGATTGTACCTGCCTCTAAATCTAGTCCTCTAGCCACTATACCACACTGCCTTGAAATAATTATATTTGCTTAGGCCAAAGATGAATTTGGAACTTTCTAAATTGTTTTTTTAAACTTAAAAGCTGACAAAACAAACAGTAGTCAGAACCACTTTGGGAGACTTTTATTAACTTAAATTGGTATTCTTTTGTATGCTAAGCCCTCAGTAAATATGCTTTATTTGTTCATATACAAAACTACATAGTGCTCATTAATAGCACCACAAAATCATGAGATTTTCAGTGCTACAGTATTTTGTAGTGATTAAAATATAATGTCCAAATAATTAGTCACTTCACTAGGATACATAAGGGAGTTCTCTGGGGAGTGTTTGAAAGTAATGCTTATAAATAATGATTGGTAGGCTTTTTGACAGGTATTGAAGATAAACACCTCTGATATAAAACATTATTTCAAAACATTTTTCCATTAATGAGACTACTTTTTGAATCTATCACTAAGACTAGAAGAAATAAAAGTTTATCTTCAGATTGCATTCACAGGAATCTATTATCAACCGAAAAGCTTCGTATCTGATGATAACAAACAGGCATATTGCAAGTGACATTTTGTAGCAGAAGCTGAAGGAGGCTGCAACAAAAGAAACCAGATTGCTGCGTTACACTTTCTTCACATGAACTGACCATTCTGGATGGCAAAATTAATGCAGATAAGATATCTTAAAGTTTGTGTGCCCAGAAGGCAATTAAAGCCTCCTACTACACAAAAGGAAAAAAAACCCCATAGAACACAGTATTTCAAAGAATATAGAACACTGAACACTTTCAGTAAGTCACAGCAGTCCCAGATCACAGCGGCAACTGAAACTTCACATCCAGATGAGCTTGTTTGGCTAAGGTGACTATTTCTGACAGCTTTACCACCTGAAAGCAAAAGTGAAACAGCTTATGAGTTAAATGTTTCCACAAAGAGAACAAACAGCATACTCAATTTTTTCAAAAAGATAATTTTAGATATTCACTCAACTTCAAACATGCTATTTCTAAGTCAGGCATTACTAGGACATAGCTGCAAAAAAAAATAAGGAGTTATTCCTAAATTGCTATTACTTCCAAATTCGTTAGGAAATGTAATTAAGTTAGGCAGAAGGAGTTCAAACTTCTTCCTAAAGGCCATTATGTCATAAATACTTAGCCCCTAGACCTCTAATCCTCTATTTCGAAAAACCCACTTGATGTGTCCTCTTGAACATTCTCCTGGCACCTCAGGTTGAACAACCTTCCTGTCTGTATTAATCTGCTAATACCAATATTCTACAAAAATTAAAAATCTCAATGTTACCTTTGACTCATTTTTCTTCCTTTCTATTTTATTCAAAATTTGGACAGGAAATCCTGCTGATTCTTCTTCACTTATCATTCCCTCTGTGATCTCAGTATTAGTGCTCATTATAAATCAGTACTCTTCCCAAAGTGTCATGCCCTGGCCTTGTTATCTCATGTCTAGATTACTGCAATAATTATATTCCCTATTACCAGTTTATCCCAATTCAATTCATCCTATATCATTCCTGAAATACCATGTCACTACCCTCTCAAAAACATCACGTGGCTCCCAGCTACCTTAAGCATCAAGTCTAACCTCCTCTCAATTACCAGATTTGGTTTTTAACTATTTGCAAATAGCCACTGTTCTATAAATAGAACAAGCTCCTTCTTTTCAAGCTTATTCTGTAACTCTGCTCTAAACTAAGCATCCTGGAGCATCCTACATAGGACTGGACAAGCCACAAAGATCCAAAGAATAACTTAAGCTTGGGGAAAAAAAAAAGAAATGTTCTATGAGGTTAAGTGACTTGTTAAAGATCACACTGCTATGTTACTCTGCCTTTCTAGGGAATATTAGAATAAACAAAGTTGGGGAAAAATTGAGGCAAAGGAGGAAATCAAGCCTATTTTAAGACCAAAAGCTACCACACATAATACATATTTGTGTTTGTGGGATGTTTCATATTAAAAATTTGTAAGAAAAAAATACCACGACTTTCTCCAGAACCCTTTTTTAATTTGCCACAGAACCAGGGTCCTACAAAGAGTTTGTACAAAATTTCTGTTTCTATAAATGCAATCTTCTTGCCTTGCTAATGCCTCCCCTTCCCTTTGGTTTTCCAACTCTGTAACCATAACCAAATCAATACCGGCACTGCTACTTGTCAAAGATTTGCTAATCACCTTTGCTTCAGCTCCACTGCCATCTCTATGATTTCTATTTTTTTTGACTTTACATCACTGAATTACCAATTTTTATCTTATGTCACTAAAGAATACTGAATTTAAAACCATGACAATTTTTTTTGGAAATTCAATTAAGAAATGTTATTGTAAAAGAATTACCAGTTTTCCACAACATATAGAGGCAAAGCTTTTACAAAATTTTGATATACTCTGCAACTCTTAGATCATTAACATCTGCTTACCATTTTAGCAGCTTCATCCAAGTCATCACAAGCAAGAATTTTAAGTCCACTATCTGTTATCAATGCTTTGGCATCATCAACTCGTGTACCTGGGAAGAATCAAATATAAAAATGTATACAAATGTCTATACAAATATTCAGAATTCCTGTCACCATACACTCCATAAGCAAAACTGTTTTGAGCCAAAACATAACATAGTCAGGTAATCTAAAAGTGTATAATCAAACAAGACATCTCAAAAGGCTTAACTTACTTTATATCTTATATTATGGCAATAAAATCAAGATATTAATTCACAAATTTCATAAAAATTAAGAGATCTATAAAGTGACATTGTAAAATAAGATGTAAATATATTTTCCCTAAATGCTAGAATAATTTCATGAATTCTACACATTTATATCCATATATAATGTAGTTTCATAAGGAACTCACGCTAGGATAATGATTTTGAAGGGATTATAGATCATATAATAAATTTAAAATTTCTTGCATACTCACCTTGTAACCGTACCACAATAGGTATTTTAATTTCCAAATCCTTTACTGCCATGACTATACCTTGTGCAATAACATCACATCGCATGATTCCTCCAAAAATATTAACTAGAATAGCTAGTACCTGTAAATAAAGTATATTTGAGAGATTAAAATTACAAAAAAAAAAAAAAGTGGATTTTATTTAGCCTGTACTTTCCCGGACTGGTGTCACAGACCCCACTACATCTAGTCAGTTCTAAACTAGCTTTACATTCCCTTCCCCTCTTTCGGATATTCACCCTGCCTTGCCACCACACCCTCAGGACCACTGGACCTTGATATGTATCCTTTTTCTGGACCTCTGGACCACAGACCATTACTTAACCCTCTCAGCTCCTGAACTCACATCCACAGTGGAGTCCAGAGGGTCCTGAATTGAGTGCATCATATGGTCTACTATATATGACCCCAGCTGTGTTTCACAACGCACCCCAGTCAATCTTGCCTTGCTAATGTCCCTTCCTTATCCTTTGGCTTTCCAACTCTGTAACCCTAATCAAATCAATACTGATGCTGCTAATCAACACCTTGCTAATCAACTCCACTTTGGTTCCATTGCCATCTCAATGATATTTCTAACCAAAACACCCCTCCCTAGCCACCACTCCCCTAAGTGTTGTCTCCTCCACTTAAAACAAAAGCACCCTAAGACCAGACACAGTCTAAACTTTGCTTTTGTATCTTTTGTACCTAACATAGTGCTTAGTACATTATGCTTAATAAGTGTTCTTTTATTCATTCATTTACTGCTTTAAAAGTTGCTAACTACTTTATTTCCTATTACTATGTACAGACCAAACTGACATCCCCCCTACACTTTTCATCATTTGAAATCTATATGTACATAATCCTTTCTAAAAAGACTCATGTAGATCTCTCAGATTATCAAGTCCAACCCAAACAAGAAGTCTGATATAAATTATTATCTAGCATTCACTTATTGGAATAAACAGAATTAGCATTAAGTACCTACCATGCTTAAACACAGGCCCTATGCTAAGTGCTTTAAAAATATTATCTCACAACCATTCTATGAGGCAAATGCTACTATTATTCCCGTTTTACAGCAGAGGAAACTGAGGCAGACAGAGGTGAAGTGACTTGCCCGGGGCACACAGCTAGCGTCAGAGGCTGGGTTTAAACTCAATTCTCCCTGACTCCACGTCAAGTGCTCTATATACTGAACCAGCAAGCAACCTCTAGACTATGAGAAATTTACTCCCTCCTCAGGCAATCCATTCCACTTTGGGGAATAGTTGGTTTTTTTTTTAATGAATATTTATTTGAAGTACAGTCAGTTCTGCTATAATGTGACATATGTGTTCCTAAAAATCACCCTGCAAAATCACTCAATAAAAACTGGGGTTAGTTAGTACAACACTCAAAAACATTATCAGTGACATTTTAAAAAGAGAAGAACCAAATAAAAACAGAAGCAGAGTTTTACACATGTAAATGGTTAAGAAATACACAAATATCACAATGAATAATAATGGCAGTGTCCATGGTCTCAGGCTGCTGTCTGATGCCCCAGCTCCCATATGGCCTGGACTGGCAAAATCAAGTCACTGCTGAAGAGAGGGTGGCCTTGGTGAGCAGAAATTCTTGGGGCCACGCTGGAAGATGGGGTAAGGGGTAGGTAGGGTTGGACCAGCCCTCCTCAGCCCACAGCTGCTTCTGCACCAGAAGATACACAATAAATATGACACTTGACCTTGAAAAAGACCTGAAGTTTGTTTGTGGAAGTGGTGCAGTTTTCTGTGTTCTCTTGCTGTTTCTCACTGATGAAAGAGCTTACAAAGCAAACACAAAATTCACATTATGCTGAAATCATTCCCTGATATACCAATCAAGTTGGAACAAATTAAGAGTTTTCAGAACAAGTGTTAGAGTACAACTGACTGTATACTTTCATAAATGTATATACCTTTTATGGCATTTAAACTCCGAATGTTTCAGTCTGCAGGTCAAAGAACTACAACAATGGACTAGGTGGTTTTCAAGGTCCTTCCCCTTTAAGCCTTTTTTTTTTCTTACAAGTGAAGAAACTGAGGCCAGGGAAGTGAAGGGGGAATAGTTGTCTTTATAGTTTCTACACAATGGTTTTAGTTCTGCCTCTTGAACTGCAAGACAAGGGTGATGCCTCCTCCACCCTTCAAATACCTGAAAGCAGGAATTTGTGTCCCCTTATGCTCACCGTTCCATCCTCAGCCAAACAGCTCTTTTTGAAGCTAAACTCAAATTCTTTCCACTGATCTTTGGGAGTTGCTGAGACATAGTAGAAGGATCACAGGATGTGGAATCAGAGAACGAAAGTTCCAGTCCCAGAGCTGACACTTATTACCTGTCCAGTCATTTACATCCCTCTGGGCCTCAGCACCCTCATTTATTAAGGGAGGAGGCTAAACTAGACAGCCTCTAAGACTCCTTCCAGGTCTAAATCTCTGATCCTAAGACCTCTAAGAGATCTCCCAGCTCTGAATCTAAGATCTTATAACACGTATGGCATTCACTCCTTCTGTCTTCACATCATCCTCTGGAAATGCTCCATCTTGTCCAAAAACGTGGGACCTAATACAAAACAAGATTCTAGTATAATCTGACCACAGCAGAAGATATTTTTGCATACTTCTCCTATCTCTCTATAATTTCTAGTTCCCAATGAATCTAAGGAAAGAAATCAAACCTGATTGCTCTTCAAATACCATCTGTCATAATTGTTTTGTTCAATTATTTTTCAGTTGTGGTTGACTCTTTGTGACTCCATTTGGGGTTTTCTTAGCAGAGATACTGGAGTGGTTTGCCAATTTTCTCCAGATCATTTTATGTATGAGGAAACTGAGGCAAAGAGGGTTACAAGACTTGCCCAGGGTCATAAAGCTATTAAGTATCTTGAGATCTGAACTTAGTCTTCCTGACTCCAGGCCTGGCCCTGTATCCACTGTACCACTTAGCTACTCCAGTGAGACCCTCTAAGATAAACTTTCCCAATTCTTTCAATCAATCCTCATCGAGCATATTATTATTTCATTTTCTCACCAATCTAGTTGCCCTCTTCAGGACATGCTCCAGCAAGACTGTTTCCTAATATGCAGTTCCCTAAAATGAATATAGTACTTGAAACAATAAAAATCACATTTAAGAATCCTAACATTTATACACTGGTGCCATTTCCCCCACAGGAACATGTTTCTAAAATTATAATGAAGGTCAATGAGGGATTTATGATTTGACATGAAGATACTTGATTTACACATAACTTTTCAGGAATATTTTTATGTGCAAAGCCCTTAGGTCAAATTGAATTAGGAGAATACTTTATAATACACCTATTTTCCCTTAAATCGAGGGAGGAATTTAGTTCAATATAACAACTGAATTTCTTCTCTCATCTAAAACAATATAGTAAAAATCCAGGGATGATCTGAGATAAAAGTTCAACATGTGCAATACTATATTTAATAACAAAAATAGCCACTGGTATGGCAAAATAAGGAAAAAACCCATGGTCATTAATATAAAACAAACACCTCTGCTGGGCCTGGAGTTAGGAAGACTCATCTTTCTTAGCTCAATTCTCACCTCAGACACTTACTAGGTGTGTGACCCTGGGCAAGTCACTTAACTGTGTTTGCCTCAGTTCTTTATTTGTAAAATGAAATGGAGATGAGATCACAAACTGACTGAGCAATAACTCGCAAAAAAAGTCAGTGAAATTCAGACTAGCTAGATCCCTGGAAAAAAGATAATGTGTCATCTAAACCAGTTACACATACATAGCCAGTACTAAGCCAACTGTGCCAATAAAGCCAAATAATAGAGTGAAACTGTATCAACTACAAATGCACTGTTAATAAGACATTTAAACAATATCCATATCTAGTACCTACAGCATACCAACTCTGCAAGAGAACCTAGAGACAATGTCCAAGTTTATCAACAACTTTTTGTTAATAATGTTATTATACAGGTCCTGAAGGTTAAGTAACCTACCAAGAGCCTGGCATATAGCAGGCTAGGTGCTTAAAAAATGCTTGTTTGAGCTGATCTGACCAAGGTTACCAAAGAGTAAAGTGACAGATCTAAGATCTGAACCTAGATCTTCTGACTCAAAACCCAATGCCCCGTCTGTAACCTAGCAGAAAAATCAGACAATTGACCTTTATTAAGCTTTAAGGTCTACTCAAATAGAACCTTCTTGAGTTGGGCTCATGGATAGCGTCTAGAATCCAAATTTTGTCTAATAACAACAAAAATAATAATAGGCAGCATTTTCTATAGCACTTGAAGGTTTGCAAAGCACTTTATATATGTTATCTTATTTGATTCTCACAACTTGTAAATTAAATGACTAGTAGTGGATCACATAGCTAGTGAGTGTCTAGGGAAGGATATGAACTCAGGTATTTATGACTTTAAGTCCAACAGTATCTACTATGCCACCTCGCTATCAGGGTCACCCACAAAGTTATGTTTAACCAACGTGACAATTAAAAACACACACACACACACACACACACACACACACACACACACACCCCTAATGGCAATTTATAAATAACATTATAACCTACTCCAGTTCTTATGACTGTGCATTCATATACAGGATATATGAAAAATGAAATATGTGTATAGTTTAAATTCTAATGAATGTATATTTACTGATTGTAGCTCTACTTTTTTTTCAACTCTTTACTGTTTTGTATACATCACTCATTTAATTTTTGTTTTGTTTTGTTTCTCTCTTTTTTTTGGAGGTGGAAAGGCAAGGCAATTGGGGTTAAGTGACTTCAAAGAAGGTTGGGGTTAAGTCACACAGCTATTAAATGTGTCAAAACCTCATTTGAACTCAGGTCTTCATGACTCCAGGGCCAGTGTTCTACTCACTGTGCCACCTAGCTGCCCCTCATTTCACTTTTTTCATTGATTTGGGGGAAGGGGGCACCTTGTTCTCAAGAAAGGTAGTATAGTGAACCAGAACCTAGGTTCAAACCCCACCTCCAATGCTTAGTTGATGACTCTAGAAAAGTCACTTCACCTGCCTGTGTCTCTGATAACTCCCAAAACTTATCTACAAAGGGGCTGATTGATTTGCATTAGAGCAGTGGTTCTCAACCTTCCTAATGCCAGCAACCCTTTAATACAGTTCCTCATGTTGTGGTGACCCCCAACCATAAAATTATTTTCATTGCTACTTCATAACTGTAATTTTGCTCCTCTTATGAATCGTAATGTAAATATCTGATATGCAGGATGTATTTTCATTGTTACAAACTGAACATCACCCACAGGTTGAGAACCACTGCATTAGAGGAAAGCATAATAAAACAAGACATCCTTTGTCCAAATTAAAGAGATTTCTTTACGAAAACTTTCTTGACGAATACCTGAAAAGATTAAATTGTCATTTAAACTGTAGCTATCCCTCGCAGCTTTATGCCATCTGCAGTTTTGACAAGAATGTCATATATGCCATTATCCAAGTCATTTTTTTAAAAAAGTTTAACGATAAAGGACAGATTTTTGGAGTCCTCCAAGACCTCCTTTCTATCTTGATACCAACCTGTCAGTATAATTACTTTTCAGATCTACCTAAGTTTACATATCATTCAACTCACATCTCTCCATCCTGTCCATAAGAATAACCATATCACTCTCCTGAGCTATCCATCTAGTAAGTAATCCTGTCCAAAAGAAAAAAAGGCAATAAGACTAGTCTGACGTGATCTGGTCTTCATAAAGCCATGCTGGCTTTTTGTAATAACTATGCCTTTTCTAGGTGGACACTAACCTTGAATAATGGGTTCTAGAATTTTGCCAAGAATCAAAGTCAAGCTCACTGGCCTATAACAAGATGGTGATTCTAATCTTTCCAGTTTGAACATCATTCTCCTTAGAAAAGACAAAAGCGAAGTAAGTAAATCAAACATTTCTGTCTACTGTCATCTCTTAATGATATATCATCTTCACAAAATTAAGTTTATTTCTGATCTTCTTGTTCCAAATATAGCTTAATAAAAATTTTAATAGTCTTAGTAAGTTTTGATAGTAAATTCACTACATTCTTTTGAATCTTTCCTTGATTGAGTCCTTTCCTCCATCTTTTTAATACTTCTTTTAAAAACAGCTAATCAGTGACCTCACTGTGCAACCACATTTATTGGTTTCATAATTTATTACTAAGCGCTGAACAAAAGATGCCTGTCCCTTTCCCATTTCTTTGGAGTTATTTTCAACTATCCATTTAGAATTTTTAAAGCACTTTCCATCTCCCTTAAACCATATTCCATTTCAGAGTCTCTGCTCATCTGCCTGTATCTTTTTCTCTCAATATTTTTTGCAATAAGTTATCTTAATGTCTAGAGAATCTGTCTACAATTTTCTTCATCTACTATTAGGGATTACAGTATGACACAGTCACTTTTTCCCAAGGTTAGCAAGAACATCACAAAATTTATTAGTCAGAATTATGTCTCCAGAACTAAATACTAGTCCTCCTTGTTTCTTCCTGAACTTTCTTCAAATAACTTATCAGCAAGGCAAGTGTTTTTAACAGATGCTCTGCTTTTAGAAGAACTGTTTTGGTACAAGTAGCTTCCTCAAGCCTTTTCCCTCTCCCGCTATTACCTCACAAACAATTAATACCAGATTATTTACTTTCTAGGATGGTCTTAACTTCTTAAAGAAGAACCACATGACACTCTACAGGCCTTTAAATTAAATCTTTCTCAATGTCCTTTCAATTTTTCTTTTTTCTAATAGTTTATGACATATTCTACAAAAGTCAAAGTATATCTTCCACTTTTTCAAATCTAACAAATAAACACTGAGAGAAAAATCACATACTATTACCTTTAATATGCTACTAGGAAAAGGAAAGAGGTGTTTTAAAATGAGAATAGTCTCACTTTCCAGGATTAATTTTCCCTCTAAGAAAAAGTCAAAAGATTCCAAATTTCACCAAAACTTAAATTAGTTTAATCATATATGCTTTTAAAAAGTCCTTTGATTCCACTATTTAAATTATGAAACATGATCCTCTTCTTACCTTTTTATCTGAAGTTATAAGTTTAAATGCTTGAGTCACTTGATCAACGGTAGCACCACCTCCAACATCAAGAAAATTGGCTGGAGTCCCTCCATGAAGTTTTATTATATCCATTGTGGCCATAGCCAAACCAGCACCATTTACTGTGAAAGGAAGGGGGAAAGGATAGATTTTACAAGTCATATAAGCAAAAATTATATATTAACCAATCACATGTAACATACATACAGTACCTAAACACCCTATGTTTCCATCTAAGCCTATATAGTTGAGATCTGCCTTAGCTGCTTCTTTGTCTCTCTCATCTTCCTGAGTCCAGTCTTGCAGGTCAAAGATTTTCTTTTGACGATAATATGAATTAGAATCAAAATTGATCTTCGCATCCATACACAGCACTTAAAAGGAAGAATAATGAAATCATGATCTTAACTTTGAGTCAAAGACAAATGATTTTCAATAATATTCCTGCTCTATAGGATCAAAAATTCTTAGGAAATAAATGAGGAAAAGGCATCTACTGTCATTACTTTAATAACAACAAAGATTTCACTTTTATCTCCACTGACAGAGTTATGGTCAAGGATTGACAAACTAAGCTTCCTTTTAGGCAACATTCCTGGGAGCTAAATGTGCCATTGGACTCCATCTCACAACACCATTTCAACTCATAAGCAGATGAATTAAAGTTTAGCAGGCAAGTGATCCTGAAATACAAAGCAGCTATACCCAAAAGTCAAATAAAAGTCAATATGGTATGGTCATATAAACAATAGTTTAGATGGAATAATCTATTCATACACTAACTCTGGGCTTTTATCACATCACCAGGAAAATAAGTATAGTAGTCAATGCCCTCATTTGTGCAAGTTTTCAAAAAACTAATCCAATAATATACAAATAATAAGCAAGAGGACTTCAACCAATACGGAGAGAAAATATACTCCCCAAAAGGTGGATGTTACACTGAATTTTGTGAAAATGAGTCACTTAAATAAAGGACTCCTATGGTGATTTCTCTTATGGAATAAATAATTGTCCCCTCCCTAAATTTTCTTTAATACATCAAGATTGTTATATATTCTGTTTGAAGTATTATACAAATGTGTTTATTAAAATATTTTAATATCTACTTTGTAGATAAACTGCCCTGAACCTGCAAACTTTCCTATTCTATAACCTGTACCCACAGACTGACAGTTTGAAATCTGTAAGGGACATTTGTCCTCCTGGATCATTTCCTTGTCATGACAGAGGAGTCTGCATATAGCTCAATGAAACTATAAGCTATGCCATGCAGAGATACCCAAGACAGACAGGTCACAAAGAAGAGTTCTGACAAAAGGTGGCCCACGGAAGGAATGGCAAACCACTCCAGTATCTTTGCCAAGAAAATCCATGGACAGCACTAAAATGATAAAAGAGATGACATCTAAAGATGAACCCCTTAGATTTAAGGAACAGATCTAGAAAATCAAGTGCCTGAAGAACTACAGAGAGAGGGTCACAATATCGTACAGGGGCAGCAACAAAAAACATTCCAAAGAAAAAGAAGAACAAGAAAGCAAAATGGCTGTCTGATAAGGCTTTACAAATAGCTGAGGAAAGAAAGGGAAAGATAAAGCCAACTGAAAGCAGAATTCCAGGGAATAGCGAGGAGAGATAGGTAAATTTTCATAGAGAGCAATGTGAAGAAACAGAAGAAAATAACAGAACGGGAATGATAAGAGATCGCTTCAAAAAAACAGGAGATATCAAGGGAATATTTCATGTAAAAACGGGCACGATAAAAGACAAAAATGATAGGGATTTAACAGAAGTAGAAAATAAAAAGAGATAGCAATACTACATAAAAGAACTAAATAGAACAAAAGAAAAATCTTATCACAGATAAACACAATTGTTTTGTTACAGATCTAGAGCCAGATATGCCAGAGCAGGGAACCCGCCTCCTGCAGGCCTTGAAGGTTCCAAGTCAAGTGGGCCTTGCGAAGAGCAAGTGGAAAGGATGAAATTCTAGCTGAACCATTTAAAATCCTAAAAGATAATGCTGTTGAAGTACTGTACTCAATGGACCAGCAAATTTGGAAAACTCAACAGTGGCCACCAGACTGGAAAAGGTCCATTTATGTCTCAATCCTAAAGAAGAGCAATGCCAAAGAATATACAAATTACTGAACAACTGTGCTCATTTCACACACCAGCAAGGTTATGCTTAAAATTGTGCAAGCTAGCCTTCAGCAATACGTGAACTGAGAATTACCAATACAGCAGGTTGGTTTTCAAAGACCAAATTGTCAACATTTGCTAGATTATGGAAAAAGCAAGGGAGAAAAGTATCTGCTTCTGCTTCGCCAACAACATTAAGGCCTTTGACTGTATGGATCACAATAAAATGTGGCAAGACCTCAAAGAGATGGGATTACCAGATCATCTTATCTCCTGAGGAACCTATATGGAGTCCAAGAAGCAACAATTAGAACAGAACATGGAACAAACCAGTTTAAGATTGGAAAAGGAAGACAACCAGGCTGTATTTTGTCACCTTACATGCAGAGTACAACATGTGAAATGCTAGCCTGGATGAACCAAAAGCTGGAATTAAGGTTGCTGGGAGAAATGGCAACAATCTCAGATATGCAGACAATACCACTTTGATGGCAGAAAGAAAAGAAGTAGGGGGCAGCTAGGTAGCAAAGTGAACAGAGCACCAGCTCCGGAGTCAGGAGGACCTGAGTTCAAATCCAACCTCAGACACTTGACCCTAGGCAAGTCACTTAACCCCAATTGCCTCCTTGCCTCCCCCTTCCCCAAAAAAGTGAAGAAGTATTTAATAAGCCTCTTGATGCTGATGAAAGGAGTGTATAAAAGCTGGCAAAAAAAAACTAAGATCTTGGCAACTAGTTCCATTCCTTCCTGGCAAACAGGAGAAGAAACGGAAGCAGTGTCAGATTTTGTATTTTTGGGCTCAAATGTCACTGCAAATAGCACCTGCAGCCATGAAACTGAAGACTCTTGTTCCTTGAAACAGCAACTATGGTAAATCTGGACAGTATAATAAAAAGCAGAGACACCACTTTGCCAACAAAGGTCTATGAAGTCAAAACTATGGTTTTTCCAGTAGCATTGTACAGCTGTGACAGTTGAACTACATATAAGAAACGCTGAGCACTGAAGAATTAACGCTTGGAAACTGTGGTGCTAGATAAGACTTCTGAAAGTCCCTTGGACAGGAAAAAAAATCAATCAATACCTAAAGAAATTAATTCAGGCTATTCACTGGAAAGTCGGATAATGAAGGTGAAGCTTAAATACTATGGCCACATAACGAGAAGACAGAACTCATTGAATAAGAACCCGATGGTGGAAAAGATTGAAATAAAAAAGAAAAGGCGATAGAAGATGAGATGGAAAAAATTAATCCCAAGGAATAGTGGAAGATAGAAAGACCTAGCATGCTATAGTCAAGGGGGATCTCAAAGAGTGAGGCACAACTGAATGACTGAACAACAATAAACAAAAGACATTAAAGAAAATAAAAAGACAACATAAGTGAATTTACCTGTGCAGTTTTAAGTAAATTAACAAGGCCAACGTGTGGAATTTGAAAACTATTCAGAAAATCTAGAGAGAAGCAAGCAACCTTAAAAATAGCTTCCATTTCCATAGAGAAACGTGAAATCAAACCACAAGAAGCCAAACAACAAGTCTTTATCCTTTTTCTTCTATTTTCATCGCTGTAATTATTTCTTGAAGTCCAATATGTATAGTGAGAAGAAGCAGTGGCACAGCTGATGCAAGCCAGGAAAATCTAGGTTCAAATCCCACTTCTGACACATATTGGCTATGTGATCCATCAGAAAAAAGGTCACATAATTAACCTCTCACTCCCACAGGTAACCCTTTAAGACTACAATTTGCAGAGAAGGTGCCATACTGCATTAAGAGGGGGAATTTCCTTTTCTTGGAGTTCCCTGCAGCAATGAAATCACAGGTCCAATTCCTATCTCTACCCTATTAGGTATACGGTGTTATACTAGGATGCATAAAGTCCTAAGAGAACTCAAGACAACATAAATACTCACAAACAATACTGTCACTGCCTTGTACAACACTTTGTAAAAGCATAACCAATGCCCTGTGAGACAAGTATCAAACTTATATACTAATGCCCTCATACTTATGTTAGCATTTTAATTTAAAAAAAAAAAAAGATGAGTAATAACAAGTCAAAAATCGCAAGCTTTCTTCAAAATCAGTGTTAACAAATGGTCATAATTCCCTGTAATATCTAATGCCTATCTATTTCACTCACCCTCAACATCTATACTATCCCCCATGCCTGTACTTGAGGTATCTGTTTTAACAAACAGCCTTCATGTTTCTTTCTATTATCATTACTCTGCTTTAAAATTATGAGTTAAAAGTTAAGAATACATATTTCAAGTTACTGAGTGTAATGTTAGACATGGGGATTTATATACAAAGATAATGCTTAATAAATATTTTAATGATAAAAGAAGATACTTTACCACCTCCATCCGCATCCTCTACCATTGGATTTATTTCTACCATGGTTGCATCATATTTCAAAAATAGTTCATACAACTTGATCATGTTCTCTGCTGCTGAATCCACAAGACTTGAAGGAAATCCCATATTCTGTGCAAGCTGCATCAACACATAGTACAAGTTTTTTCTTCTAATTTGTTAACATAGAGCCAATATATTTTAATAATAGTAAGTTATTTTACAGTGGTACAAATTTAGAGCAAAACATTTTAAAGTATTTTTAAAGTTTCTGAATCACAAAAGGATTCTGGCAAAAGTATTTAAATGAGTAAGGCAGTGAGTATGGCAGAACAGAAGGAGTGCTAGATTTAGAGTCAGAGAACCTGAGTCCAAACCTGGGCTCTACTACTGTTTAACTATGGGCAAATCACTTCACTTCTCTATCCCTCATTTTCCTCAACTGCAAAATGGAGATGTTGGACTTTAGGTCGCCACCACCTCTAAATTATGAGAATATGGAAACATTAGTTAAAGGAAAGATACTTCCAAACACTCGGAAAAAATAAATGTTCAATCTGTATATAAAAGGATAACTCAATCTGTTAGAAAATTGGGCTCTTAAAAGATATTTCAAAATAATTATTAAGTCAATTTATTTAAGAATATAATGGGCAGGAGCTAGAATCATATTTTGTGAGGTATCACAAAGAACTGTCAGTACTCTGATCTCTAACATCCTTTCAGGGATTCTATAGTTCAACGTAGAATCAGTGAACAGTCGTAAAGCCAAGCATAAGCAGCTTTCCAGAAGAATGCTGCTGTGAACAGCTTTCAAGGTTCTGATTACATAATATAATGAATACTCTATTTATTCAATAACAAATCAGAGCAAAACATTCACAGAAAATCAAGGTACAGCATTCACAATGTCACAACTTATCACAGAAAACCAAAATACAACATTCACAACTTATCATTAAAATGGCCACAGTTTTCCCTACAGTGGTCACATAGTTTTGAACAAAGTACAATCACTTAGTAACTCAATCCTTCAATCATCCTTAAGGGCCACAAAATGCAAAAGTCAAAGTTCTCCACTCATGGGACACATTAAGTTACAAATCAGTCACTATTCAGTCATAGTTCACTAATTCAATCATCAGAAAATACACAGGCCATCCACCCCGTCACAAACAAATCACAATCTTCTCAGTCAGTACACAGTATCCAAGGAAAGTCTTCTTTCAGCTTGACTTGGGGTAGGCTCTCAGATTCCCTGGATCCCCTTCCAAGGTCTCAGCTCCTACCTGGATTCACCAAACTGTCACCTGAGTTCAAAGGCAGACAGCTCCTAGTTCCCTGTCCAGCTCTCCGTGCAGGTCCTGTTCCACACAGAAGCTCACAGCATCCAGTCCACCTTAAATCCTTCACAGTCTCTGTTCCCAGGAAGTTAAGGCTTAACAAAGCCACAAACAGACAAAATACCAGCACCACAGTCATGCTTCCTCAGTCTTCTGCAGCTCCGAATGGTCCTCAGAAATTCTCTGCAGCTGCTCAGTAGCTCTGGCTGGCAGCTCCTCAGCACTTCCAGCTGGCTCAGACTCAGCAAAAGTTTTCAGCTGGTTCCCAAAATCAAAAATCACTCCATCCCAGTTCTCAAAATAAAACTCATTCTCTCCAGCCTGGCTGGGCCTTTCTTCTTCAGACTCCAGAACCTGGCTCCAAGAAAATCTGAAATTCCAGCTAGGGCTTTTCCTTACATACCTATTAGCTCTACCCTGTTCTGCCTCTTCCTGTTACATCAGCAACAGAGGTTCATACCTTTTGTTTCTTAAGGGAGGCTTGATTTAATTAAGTTCAAAATAGGTGCTAAGCACCTGTCAGCTTTGCCAATACAAAGGGATCAAATTACATTACTATTGCAACAGTTGAAACTACCATATTACCCACTCCAATAGTAATAAATTATTTTACTTTTCAAGATTCTCTTAGCAAACACATCAATGTAAAACTCAGATTTAATGTTTAAATGAAACTTAAAAATTAAGCAAAACAAAAAAACCATAACTCAAATTACATTTAGCAAAATGACTGAAGGCTAATTATCTGCAGAGTAACCTTCTACACTTATTTTGACATATTCCTCATTTAAAACACAATCTGGCTTTATGACCAGAAATAATGAGATTCTTACAACACTACACACACACACACACACACACACACACACACACACACACACGAGTTTTGCCCTCTTCAAAGTGGTTACCTTAGGAAGCTATCCACTTATTCTAATAACACCATTACCGATCAAAACATTTTGGGGACTCTTTTGATGTTATCTACAGAGACTGCAGCACATGTTTTTAAATATTTTCAAATAATGACAAATCTTCACCATTTGAAGACAGATACTATTCTTGAAAACACCTGAAAGTTGTGTGTAATCAAATCTGGTAACCAAGGTAGTCTAATCAAGCTGAGGAATAGCACTTTTGGTCAAAATCTATTTCTCAGAAAGTACAGTTGGATCAAAAGCACCGACAAAAGCAAGCATGCCAACTAGTAGGCCACAGTTTACTCTTTCTTTCTCTCAAATGTTTCTGAATTGTTATATTATTGGTCTGAGTTTGTTTGAAATTACAGGTTAAGTTCTATATGAACAATGACAATGATGCCAAAGAAATTGCTAGCAATGCAAAACAAAACAGTCCATTGGGGAGAGGGGGAGAAAGAGGGAAGAAGTATGGTGCCTCATCATTAATAAAGCATGTTATATATTTAATAAGGCAAACGGAATGAAGTAGTCCAGTGAACAGGCATCTCTGAACATTATACTCCAAAATTACCAAGACCTGAGTCTATTTTACAATAGATTGACCCCACTCAATCTATTCACCCTGTATAAACTGTTATCAGAAAACATCTCATGGCAATGATTTTTCTCTCATGTTTCAAATCTCCATGGATAATGACACTGCCTTCTACATATAGGAATCTCAATCCCACTCTCATCTGTGGCTTCCACATCCCAATAAAAATCAATCAGCACTACAGGGTGGTGTGGTGCAAAAAAGTACTAGAGTACAAAGTCAGATAACCTGGCCTTAAGAACTGGTTTTTACCAGCCATGTGTCCTCTGGACAGTTATAGCCTCTTTGTTCCTCTAATTCTTTATCTACAAACTGAGGAAAATAACAACTGCGCTGCTTTCCTGAAGAGAGTATTGTACAAGCTTGGCACCAAAGTACAGATTTGAAAAGAAACCTCTCCCCATTCCTTTGCATAAGGAAAGGACCATAGTACTGAATCACTGCATATCATGTTAGACTTGTTCAATATATTCATGAGTTTTACTGAAATTCTCTTTTTTTCCTTCCTCTTTTGCTTTCATTCTTAAAAAATTCTTTGTTACAAAAGATGGAGAGAGAAATGGGGGAAAAAAAGGAAATTTAGGTGATGTGAAAACAAAAGAAATCAGTAAAATTCTATTTTTAAAGAGGCTATTGTATCAAATGAGAAAATATGTGAAAGAACTCTATAAATGCACAGCTCTATGCAAATGCAAAGTATTTTATTTACTTGTGATTCTGAATCATGGTTTCTTGGATGTCAGGTATATTAGAATTTTCCACTGTTGACTTTGAATTTTGTCCTAGGTCACAAAGGAAGTACCATGATTCATCACCTGCTACCAATTTCTTCAAAAATATGCAATAACATGTGGAGTTTCCCTTTAAATATTGAAGAAAATGTCAAGTCTTCACTGTTCAATATCATCACTCATAAGGTAGCAAAATAGTCACAGAATATGTGAAGGTTTCTCTTTAGTCTATTCTTTCAACTAAATTTTAACTATTAGTATCAGCCATAATTCTAACAGCTTGTCATGTATTTGAATATAAAGGCTAAAATATGACAGGCATTTCAGTTTTGAAACAAATTCTTAGAACCATTTGGACATTTTCATTAGTACTATAGAGAATTTAATAACTACTTTGTTCATCATCATAGTTATTACCCTTCCCATGCTGTAATCTTTTATGAAAATCAGAAATTCTAGTTCTCAACAGTACTTCATCCCCAATGAATTTCTCTTCATAGGTCAAGAATCAATTGCATATTTAATTTCATACAATATCTGATATTAATTTTTTGTTCTAAATTGGTCACTCATTTTTATATGGACATGAAACTATGTATTTCTATACTTTTTAGCTGCTGGTATATAATATTGTTACATGGGTTAATTTATGTTATGATATATTCATGCAACAATCACATCTCTTCAGCTTCAACAGACAAAAACAAAAATAAGTCTCAAGGTCTTATAATCAATCACACTTCAAATGAACAACTGTTCTGAACTTATGAGATTAATGAAAAGTAAAGTCAGCAGATTAAAGACTAGACTTGGAGTCATGAAGATTAGGTTGGAGTCCTACTTCTAAACCATACAGCTGTGTCACACCATACTTTGCTTTCTGTAAAATTTTTTTTAATATTTATAAAAGTTCTTGGGGCAGCTAGGTGGCACAGTGAATAGAGCACTGGCCCTGGAATCACCAGGATCCAAGTTCAAATTTGGCCTCAGACACTTGACACTTAACTAGCTGTGTGACCTAGAGCAAGTCACTTAACCCCAGTTGACTTGCCTTTCCCCCTCCAAAAAAAAAAAAAAGATAAAAAAAAGTTCTCAAACTACAGAACTGAGAAAGGATTTTGAAGCAATTTACCCTGGCAGCTTGTTCCTTTTTGATGCCTTCTACAATATCAATAGGCTCCTTAAATATTGCTTCAGGATTCTCTGCTGCAACATCCTCAATGTTGACACCACCTTGAGAGCTTCCAATCAACACAGGACCCTAGGTAAAAGACAAGAGTCAGATTTTAGCTCATTCAACAGGATCTGTGCTATATGCAGTCCCAGATTGCTAAATTGATACAAGGGGGTTAAGAAAATATCAATCCTGCCCCAAGAAGGGGAGAAGGAATATACCTATTGAAGTAACTAAAGAATATTATACAAGCATAATGTATCTTTCAAAATATCACATAAGCTGAATATTGAATATAAAAATGCAAGAAGGTCACCTGGAATAGTTGTTTTTGAGCTAGGTTTTCAATAAGGAAGACTAGCAGATGAGAGGAATTAAAAGTAGATGCAAATGATGATCATCTGTTTGCCTTTGTACTTCAGATTCTATTTTAAAATGATACGTTAATCATTTCATATGCTTACTTCTAAACAAATTACCTGTTCTGTTGCATTAGTTTATTGTTAACTATTCCTAGAATGATAAAGAAATACTTGTACAATAAAAAATTCTGATTAAGGTTGTAAATGTCAGTCACAATATTTTCATATTACTAGTGATATTTAGAGTTTCATTATAATAAATCACTTTTATAGCAAAAAAAAAAAAAACAACCAAAGTATATGAAAAGTGTTTATGAAAATATCCTAGAGAGGCATATGGTCTAAAGCAAAGATAATGCTGGATTTGCTATGTTTGAATGAGAACTAGCTTCACTACTTACAACCTTACCTTAAACAAATCACATTACCTCTATGGACCTCTGTTTCTTCCTATATAAAATGTGGAGACAGGGAGGACAAAAGCTGGTCTTTATTATCTCCAAGATACACTACAACACTATGTCTGCAATTCATATGCCAAACCAAGAATAAATTCAAAAAAGAAAATAAACACTAACACTGGCTAATTACATATTCTACAGTACTTCAGCAATGAATTCATTTCCCTAATACACTGCATATATCTCTCAGGAGTAGTCCCTAACTTATACATGTCCCCTTCATGCAAAGGCCAATCCCAAACAAGTGACCCTCTGATAATAGAAATTTCTCTCCCTCCCTGCTCCAGCCCTTGGGATTGTTCTCCCAAATTACGGGATCTCCTTTAAGAGATTCTACAATGTCCCAGAGCTTGATGCAATCAAGACAGTGTGAGCGGCAAACAGGTTCCTTTGGTACATCTCATCATTTAGAGAGAACCTTTCATTTGGAGCCTGTGCCAGCCTCTATGACAAGACTGAACACTTACTTTCTGCCTTACCTGATACTAAGAATCAGAGAGTCAAAGTTGTCTCTTTTGTTACATCTTTAAAGGAATCTCTAAATTGTCTCTCTTTGGCATCATTTGGATCAGAGATGTGGAACTTATAAGGGGTCTTAGAAGTCAGTCCATTTAGTTCTTCACTTTACAGATGAGGAAACTGAGGTCCAGAGAAGTAAGGTGACTTGCACAAGGTCACACACAAAGGTAGCAGACAGTATCTGAACGCAGACACACTAACTTCAAATCTATAATTCTTTCTACTATGTCTTTAAGGTGGTGTTTTGATCTACTGATACAAAATATTTTTTATAGTCAACAAACAGAAAGCACAATGGAATCTTGATGTCCCTATAACTTTCAGTGAATTGTGATGGTCAAGATGTGGTCTGCTGTAGACTATAATCTGTGGAAGTCTCCTTGTTTCTTTTTCATACCTTTAAGAATGCTCTCAATTCACATGTAGATTCTTACAAAATTTATTTATAGATGAGAAAGTAAGCATGTACACTGGTGGGCAATGATATGCTCTGAGGTAAGAAGGTACATGTTTGTTCTTTTCTACTTCTTTGATATCTTCCCCTCTTTCACATACCCTGAGAACTGAACTCCCCAAAACCCTCAAAACTATGTCACCTGTAAGGACTGCATATATTTGGTCTATCTGCTTTTCCCATTTGCTTTCTTTCATACCATTTCTACAAGCAACACATCCAGGACTCAGACATCAAAATGTGGTGATTCTACTATTGCTGTCAGATAAAAACAACTGTTATGAAAAATCTTAAGTCTTTTCCCACTTTTATCTGTACATTTCTTTCTTTCTTTACAATTTCACCTTTAAACATGCCCAGAATGGGTTTGCTTAGTTGGGTCTCTCAGCAAGCTTTCAAGCTGTATCGATGTTTATGTCCCCCAGCAGAGACAAACTCTATAGTTAGATCAACTGATTTTGAAGCTTTGTCTCTGGTTCCTCAAAATCCTGGACTTGGTGAGTTCAATATCTTCAAAAACAACAATAACAGCAAACCTACACTGTAGCTCAAAGAGTTCCATTGAATTTCTAGTTCTTAAATATATCTCTGAGATTATTTTGGCCTTTTCTCACTGCAATGCTCCCTCTGAAAGAGCTATGTATTTTTTAGATTTTCCCCAACTGAATGTAAGGCATATATAAATGTACAACATTATCTGGAAACAAATCTGAACTTGCCCCAAAAATATCTAAATCCACTCAGTTTCTGGATACAATACAACATATTAAAAAAGCTTATCTACATCTACTACCAGGTAAAACTAGAAGCACTAATATAGCAAAGACTATATGGATGACATAGCAATATAAGCATATAATCACTCCAAAACATCAAATGGATTTGTCTGAATATCTCAAAGATCACTGAAGAAAGAACATGCCAATACACATGCAAAAAGTACAGGTCTGGGAAAGTCTTTAAACAGATTTCATTTTAAAAGTTACTAAATAACAAATGCAGTAAAATGATACTTCTGTAAATGCTTGTATACTTTTAGTACGGTTTTACTACCATCTAGTGTCATGCTTGAGAAAATACTTTCACAGCACAAAATAAAAGAATAAATATAGGATGTGAGAGCTAAAGAAACCATAGAGAACAACTAGTCTGCCTCCTTCCTTTTTACAAATGAGAAAATTAAGGCCCAGAAAGATTGCCCATGGTGACAATAAATGACAAAGTCATTCAAACCAGGATCTCCCAGCTCCAAAATTTTTTCACTACCCTGGCTGAAACAGAATATACCCAAGTCCTCACTCCAAATATGACTCTTTCCATTAAACCATGCTGTGCTTATAGAACATTCCAACTTCTTACTCTACAGCAATCCCATGTCTGGGAATCCCCAGTCTTTGCAAGGGTGAGCCCAATGATTTATTCTAGACTCAAAAAAGGCATTATACATCACAAATAAGCAATTATTAGAATTATAACTAGAGAATAGTTAGGTAAAATTGGTTTTAAAAATTAGGATTCTATATAACAAAACTATTTTCACAACTTTTTCCTATTCAACTGCCTACTAAATTAAGTGCAAATTTCTTACCCTAACATTCAAGGCCTTTCACAACCTGGATCCACCTCCTTTTCTCCCTTCCCTTACACATTCTTCTTCATGTACGCTATTCTCTAGGCCAGCGGTTCTCAACCTGTGGGTCACGACCCCTTTGGGGTCAAATGACCCTTTCATAGGGGTCACAGGAGTCCCCTAAGACCATTGGAAAACACATTTCAGAAAACACCCTCCAGGTGGGTCCGCCCACATGTAGACACACCCAGATACAATACTTAAAGGGTCCCAGCATTAGGAAGGCTGAGGTTAGAAGGCACAGATCTAGGCAAACCAGATTTGGTTTATATGTGAAGGGGTCTATGGGAGAGAAGACAGGAAAGGGAGGTTGGAACCAGGTTGTAAAAGGTCTTGAATGTTAGCAGTAAGGAATTTGGACTTTTATTTCATAAGCAATAGTAAGTTATTGAAGGTTTTTAAAAGAAAATGTGGAAATACGTGCTATATAGAATCCCCCTCTGAGAGTTAAATAGTAAAGTTAAATAAACAAATATTTATTAAGCACTTAACTATGTGCCAGTCGCATTGTGCTAAGTGTCAGGGATACAAATACAAGCAAAAAGAAGGACATGCCCTCAACAAGCTTATATCCTAATTAGAGAAGGGAACTGGGGTGGGGAGAGGAAAGGAGTGTTGTGACAGGCAAGTAGATGGAGCACTGAACTTGGTATCAGGAAGGCCTAAGTTTGAAACATGGATCAGACACTTATTAGTTACATGGGCCTAGGTAAGTCACATAACCAACTCCTTGCCTCAGTTTCCACATCTGTAAAATGCAGGTAAAAACAGCTCAAGGTTGTTGTGAGGATAATGTGAAGTAATATTTATATGGTGTTTTTAAGCCTTAAAGTTCTATATAAATGCCAAGCTATTATGATTACTATCATTATCATCGTGAAGGGACACGGTGGCAAAATTCAGACAATAAAGGATGGCTGATATAGGTCACTTCTCACAATGGAGGTAACAAGGAACTCACCAATGGAAAAACTGAATTTAACTGAATTACCAATTTGGTTACATTAAATTTTCTACAGTAACTAATGATTTACAAAAAATCCTCTCTTTGGCACTGAAAAATTGAAACAATGTTTTTAATTTTTAAAAGCTACTTTTTACATAGAAAAATATACAGAGTCAAGAAATGGCCTTCAAAACATAAGTACAGACTGCAAATGCTTAGAGGAATACAATAAGAATATAAAACATACATTAATTCTGTTCCCACATTTAATCAGACTCTCACAGTGTGCTCACTATGGAGAGGTTCTGCGTAATTTCACATGTTCAGCTTGTATTTGATTGCTGGTCCTTCCAGTGGGGGTGGGTGGCGAGGGAGGAGGAGAAAGAATCTGGAATCTGGA
>CM053588.1:90150540-90188369 GCA_028646515.1 Pseudochirops corinnae | reverse complement strand
CTCCAAATCTTGTGGAAATGAATGATGCAAACTAAAATAAAATTTAAAAAAAAAAATTAATTCTGTTCCCAAATACCACCGGCTCATAAAATACTGAGAGACTTTAAAAATAATTTAGTACAACTCCCTCAATTTATATATTAATAAAGGATTTCACACTGTACTCTAGAGGGTACTATTAGCACTTCAGACTAAGAGAAGAATACAGCCTAGGTCTTTATTTCTGTTTTTCTACCCTAGAGAAGCAGGTATCCTTCAATTTCTCTCACCTTTTTCCACCTAAAATATCCCAATCATCTTCAATAGAAAAATTCACTTAAAATTTCTACATTCCCAACCAAACACAAAAAGATCTGAAATCCTGAAAGAAAAAATAGGTAGTATAGTACTGCAGTCTCAAAAGTATTAAGTATTTATTTGTAAATTCATTATATAATCACTTGGTTCATGGCCTGTTGCAGACTGAGAATGTAATTTCTAGCACTGTATTAGCCATAACAAAATACCACAACAAAATGGGTATCCTATGAAGTCCATTGTAATGGAACTCTACCTAGAGTTGTCACCTCATATAGCAAATTAACTTATTTAACTCTACAGTATAATAATTAATGTCATACAAGTAAATAGTAGAGTCATGATATAAACAATACGATCATATTCTATGTTAAGACAGCAATCTGATCCACATAAAAAGATTTTCAATCTAAATACACCAATTACACTATAAGAGCTTTATATGTATAGTAACTTACTTGAAAAGTCCTTTCCATTGTTATTGCAAAGTAGTACTCTCTCCTGGGATATCTGCGCTCACAGACCAATACATTATTGCATATTCGGCCTTTTTCTCCTGTTTGCTTGGTAAACAGCTTCTTCCCAATCATCTGGGCAGAAACAGCTTTTGCTTCTTCTGGACTGAAAAAAGAAAACATTTTCAAACATCATAGCTCTTCTCTAAAAGGTTGATATTGATCTTATTACACCAAGTCATGTAACATTATAAATCTCTTGAATAATATTTAAATGTCATAATTTCAATTATTTAAGAACACTAATAAAAATATTTTTTTTTCTGCAACATGTCTGACAATTATGACAGACTTACGAAAAAACTATCTTCACTCCACCTTTGAGGCCACTCTCAAATGTTCCTTTTCCTCTACCACCAGCTAAAACTTGTGCCTTTATCACGATGTCATTAGAACCTAAAAGGAAAAACAATCATCAAATATGAAGTTTAGGCTAGCAGTACACAAGGTAATAATACACTTTAGTTAATTAGGATTGATCAAAAAGGTATACTGAAAGTAACACTTCATTTATCTACTTGAGGCAGGGAGGTAGCATATAAGAGTTGGGCTTGGAATCAGAAAGAACTGAGTTTCAATCTCGTTTCAGACACTAGGGGTCTATCTCAGTTTCCTCATCCGTAAAATAGGAGTAATAATAGCACCCACCTCACAGGGTTGTTGAACAAATGAGACAACATATGTAAAATGCTTTGCAAACCTTAAAGGGCTATATAGATGCCATCATTATTACACTTATTATTATCATTATTAATTAAATCTTTACCTAAAAATAAATTCAGGAAATATTTTGCTTACTCTACTCAAGGCATTGCACTTTGTTAGAGTTACAAACAAAACAGTTCCTGCCCTCAAGGCGCTCATATTCATCTACAGAAATAAATACTGTATATTAGATATACTAGTATATTAAATCAAATTATTTAATCTAGAAAAAGTACTTTAAAGCTTTAAAGAGCTATGTAAATGTTAACTATTACCTATTATTAGTATATTATGCATTTACCTGCCTTCTTAAATAAAGCATACACCACATAATTTAAACATTCATTAATGATTCAAGAGATATCATAATGAACAATTACTGACAGTAACAGAATATCATTGGAAGCTACTAAGGCTGTCTGCCTGTATGTTAAACGATCCCAGAACGGCAGAAATTATCACTTTTCACTGCTATCCTTTGGCTACCTCTAGTAGTAACCCTTGTCCTTCCTCTTAACTTTCTAATTTGATACTTCTAATATGCCAAAGGCTGAGAATAAAGTAACTCAACTTTTAGAACTGTGTAAAATAAAACTAAATAAGTTTTAATTTAGAATGGTCCCTTAAGGTTCAAAGGTCCCCTCTGACAAGACTCCTCTTGTCAAATAAAAGCACGTGCATTTGGGAACGATCATTTCTGCTGCTCAAAAAAGGACTTTCTTCCAGCTTTACAATTCTGTGTGAAGGATTAAGGTAGATAGAAATCTAACTTCCAAATTAAAGTGAGGTATTAATGTATATGACATGGTCCTTGATTAACTGATCTTTCCAGAAAATAGAAAGAACATACATAATCTTAAGTAGTCTCAACAAAAAAGGACAGTCAACTCTGAATTTACCAAGGTGATAAGGTAAATATTAATCAGAGATAACCTACCTATATGCAAATTGCATAATAGCATCACAGTTGTACAGGTTTTACCGTGGATTCCAAGGAGGCTGGTTCCAGGAGGCTACAAGTCTTATCTACAAATGTCTACAGATTATCTCCATTTAGCTATATTGCCAATATTCAGAACTTAATATAGTTCTCTACTGTCCCAAGCCAGCAGCCCCTCCAAATTCTTTATTATCTATCTAATAAAATATCTCACTAATCTCCAACACAGATTCCCCATTTTAGCTAAACAATCTGCTCACCATCTGTATGTGCACACAAATATATATTTGGTCTCTGAACAGGTTATTTTACTCTACTGGACGGCATCCCTACCCTTTTCAATCTGTGCTTCATTTCTCTCTTTTAAAAGGCTTTTCCAAAGCATAATACACACAAGAACTTTCTTTGATTAACCACATTACACTGAGTCAAAAGCCTAGGAAAAAACAGTCTTCATTCATTGACTATTTCTTTTCCTTCATTCACCTCAAACTGCTCTCCAATCAATGTTCTAATTGTCAGATCTGATGGTGTTTTGTTTTCAGTCCTAATCCTTCCTGCTCTCTCTGCACATTTCTAACACACTCTTCTACCTTTTGGCAGCTGCTTTCAGAGATTAGCCTCCATTACCCCACTCTGGTCTGTGGTATACATATATGCTTAGGGCTCTATCCAGGGCCCTCTTATCTTCTCTCTATATTCTTTCTTGTATTAATCTCATCAGTTCCCACTCACTCAATTATTATCTCTAAGCAGGTGATTCCCAGAATTAATATCCAATCCTTGTCTCTCTCAACTCATCCCTAATCACCAACTGAATATACCATTAACATTTAAAACTCAAAATGTTCAAAATAGAACTCATCCTTCCCCCAAACCCTCCCCCTTAACTTCCTTATCCCTACTGAAAGGGTCAACATCAATCCAGTAAATCTAGGTTTGCAATCTAAAATCAATCCTTGACTCTTCAGTCTCCCTCAACCCCCCAACAGGCACTCCACATGGCTTATCAATTCAACCTCCACATTTCCTCTAAAATTCTTCTTATCTCTACTCACACAGTTACCACCAGAAGATCAGGTCTTCTTTGCCCTCCCTCACCTGGACTCTATTAAAGAGTTTCCCAATTAATCTCACTGCCTCAAATCTCTCAACCCTACAATCCATTCTCCACACAGCGCCAAATCAACATTCATAAAGAACAGGTATGATCATTCTCCCTTGCTCAAGAATCTCTTCCCTCTATAAGAAAATTGTACTATGTATGAACATGATCCCTGTTCTCAAGGAATTTTTGATCTAGCTGGACAGATTAAAGAAATACACAATCTAGAGAACACAAGGCAACATATAAATGTTAATTACAGAAATAAATTTAGTCTACACAACTAAAATCTTAGTAGAGTTACCAGATCAAAGTAGACTGTAAGTGCCTTGGAGGCAGGAACTGTCTTTTGGTTCTTTTGGTACCCCCAGTGCCAAGCAGAGGAGATGAGGATGTCAAGTTATGAAGGTCTCTGAACACCAAACAGAAGACTTTATATCTGATACTGGAAGTGATAGAGAGCCAGTGAAGTTAAATCACCCCACCACAGAGGGGTGATCTGGTCAGACTTTTACTTTAGGAATATCTCTTTGACAAACAAGTGGAAGATGGAAAGGAGTGGGGAGAAACACGTGGCAGGGAAGTCAACCAAAAAGCTATTTTCAATAGTCCAAGTGTATGGTGATGGGGGCCGACACCAAGGTGAAGAGAAGGACATATCTCCAAAAGATGTGCAAATGAACAAGCATTGGAGACAGATTGGATATAGGAAATGACAGAGAGGAATTGAAGATGACCCTAAGGTTGCAAGTCTGTGTGACTGGGAGGATGGTAGTACCTTAACAGAAAAGTTAGGAAGAGGAGAGAGGGTTTAGGGGTTAAAAACATTGAGTTCAATTGTACACATGCTGAGTTTAAGATGTCTGTAGAACAGCCAATTCAAGATGTCCAACAGGCAGCTGAAGACTTGTCATATGAATATGAAATTGAAATATAAATTCTCATCAAAAAATGTTCACCATAATCACAAAATTTGTCATATGTACAAATTCCAAACAAAGCTGTGAAGGATTTATAACAAAATAGGGACAAGAATTAAACAGGATGAAAGGTCATTAAAAGGTAGCAGTTCTTCAGTGCTGGAATAAATACTTATACCAATGAAATAAAAAATCCAAAAAACCAAAAGTGTATTATACATACTTTCCAAGATCTTCTCTGCAAATCCCATCCCTCTATACTGTTTATCGATACACTGTTGTTTTCTACTTTATCACACATCTCCTGAAAGCAAAAACTGTGTCCCAATTCCTTCCTTGGGCAGTGCCAAGGAAAGCATCATTCCCTTAGTCATACTGTAACTACTTTCCTTCCCTCCCTCAAAAATCAAACTCTTCTTAGAATCAGTCAAACTCCTGGTCATGAGGTCAATCTTCTGTTTCAGACAGGGTTTACAAGGAAAAAATTTTCCACTAACTGAGGATTCTAGATACATCTAAAGACATTTACTTCATGATATGCAGTTTAGCTGGGCCCTTGCACTCTTTAATAATCCTTCTGCTTTAGTGAATCCCTATCTCATCCTCCAAAATTCTATGTCCAAACTGAAAATCATCCTCTCAACTCCAAAGGCAATCCACGTGCCCAGTTTTACAGCAAATGACCTCCTATCTTACTGATAAGACTGAGGTCACCAACCTAAGCTCTGACAGATTCTGACAGTCCTTCTTACCCTTGAGGGTAACGATAGCAGCTTACACTTACACAGCACTTTAAGGTGTGCAAAGCACTTTAGTTATATCATCATCTGATAGTCACAAAAAGACGACAGATGTAACCTTCATCCTGACAAGTTAAATCTCTTCTCTCATTGTCAATCCTAGTCCTTCTTAGAGGCCTTTCTTCCATAAATATCTTCTCTTTGATGCATTCTTAACATGTCCTTTGTCAATGCTTCTTTCCTAAATAGGCCTACAAACATGCTCACATCTCTCCAATCCTAAAAACATTTTTAACTATCAAGCCCACCAAGCTATTATCCCTCTCCTCCCCTCACTATCAAACTCTGGGAAAAATTGTGTACGCCTTTTTTCTTTATATGAGGAAGGATTTTGGGACTGGCAGTGGAATAGGAATAGTAGGTATGGAGTTAAAAACAAAAAGCATCAGTAAACCAAACAAAAAAGTTGTTTACTGTTAAAGCCTCTACTTCCTCACTGACTCTCTCCTTAACACCTTGTAGCCAGGCTTCCATCTCCAATCACTGGACTGAAATTGCTCTCCACACCAATGATTCCTAATGTCTCATTTTGTTCAATACCTAGCCTGAGCCACTGAACAAGCCTGAATCAGGCCTGTCCAGGAACATCAGGGCATTTCTGACTACTCTCTCCTCTGATCATGTCACTCCTTTGTTTAAAAAAAAAAAGGCAGGGGGAGGGGGGAGCAGCTAGGTGGCACAGTGAAGAGAGTACCAGCCCTGGAGTCAGCAGGACCTGAGTTCAAATCCAACCTCAGACATTTGACACAAAACTAGCTGTGTGACCTTGGGCAAGTCACTTAACCCCAATTACCTTCCCCACTCCAAAAAAAAAAAAGGTTCAGTGACTCCCTCCTGTATAACTGGTAAAGTTCAAACTCTCCTGCCTAGCATATAGTATGCACTTAACAAAGGTTTACTAACTATTATTATTGACTAGCATCTGATGCCCTCCACAATATCACATTACTTTGCCTCCAAATAGTCTCTGCTTCGAATAGACTGACTATACTTTTCTAGGTCCTCCTAAGTACACATTCTTCGATTTTCTCTCTGATGACCTTTAAATCCCAACTCAAATGTCACTCTTCTCTTCCTAAAAGCTTACATGGCACTTAATTCAGAAACAAATTTAGGGTTAGAAACAAATTCAGAGTTGGAGGCAAATTTAGGGTTAGGGTCATTATATATCATAGACAGCTGAATCTGCATTTTAACCCTCTATATGAGCAAGAACTGTGTTTTATCTAAACTTTTTAGTCTGTTTTGGGCCTACAACATTACTCTGAATACAGCCTGGTATTTAGTAAGAAATGTTGTTCGTTATATACATGCTACAATTTAAAGTCTTACTGCAACAAAAATTGAGCAATATATTTAACAAACATGAGAACTGTCATTGCTATTACCAAAAGTGCATTTCCAATAAGACACATTAAAAGCCACTTTCAGCAACGATATAAATTCTTATTTATATGCTTTGACCAACACTAAACCATAACTTATTATTTATATACAAAATATATATTCAAAAGACCCGACAAAACACAGAGAACAAAGAAGTCAAGATTACTATCCCTAATTACTTCCCTCAAAACACCAGAAGATTCCTGTGTCCCCTTCTCCCTCCCTGATAGCCCCAATCCCAATAATGACTTTTTTGGCGATAGCAAGTTATAAAAAAATCTACATAGATGAGTTGCAAATTGCATCTATGAGTGAGCATCCACATCAAGGAAGTGATTAATCCTGAGTCATAATAACAATAGTACCAATATAGAACTTTAAAAGTTTACAAAGTGCTTTACTAAGTTATTTCATCTGTTCTTCATAAGAATTCTATTTTTTTCAAATGAAACAACTATAGCAGGAGTGGTCAAGCTTATTTCCTGGGCCACAGATGCTTTTAAATGCTTCAAGAGTCAAAATAAGGGACTTTGAGCCAAGAAGATTGAACAAAGGCAGGCAAACCAACTCCATATACCTACTCCAGGCAAAACCTAAAATCACCCCAAATCAAGACATCCCATAAGAAATTACAATGACAACTTCTACCCTAAAACTTCCCAGAAAGTAAGCCAGAAACCTACAGGCAATAGGAAAGGAGAGCTCTAACACAGCACACAAGAGACAGACCAGAGTCACCTGAAGCCTGCAGGTTCCATATCTCAAGGCAGCAACCTGAGAAAGCTCTATGTGATTAGAAACCCTCAGTGGAAACCTTGAAGTAGTAGTGACAAGTACAGGAGAAGCAGTATTCAGACCAGGACATCCCAGGGAACCAAAGCCTTTTCACTCTGACTTCAAATGCCAAAGAGGGCCTTAAAGATCCAACATTCTATACCTACCAAGACCCAGAACCACCTACCCATGGGAGGTAGAGGTCAACACGGGAACCTAGGTGATTCAGGACAAGATCAAACATGGCCTTATCACCCTACCCAAAAGTACAAAAGAAGGTGAAGACTGGCCCTGGCACAAAGCCCTCATTCTGGAACTAAGAGTGGAAGGAAGAATAAGCAGAAGACACAAACCTCTACAAAGTATCACTGTAGATCCCAAAATACTCAAAAATCCAGGCTAGAAGGTTAACAACTGCAAAGAGAAACTCAAAGGAAAAAGTGGATTTTCTACTAGGACTACACTAATGTTTAGAAGAAATTAAACAGGAGATAAAAAATAAATAAAATAAAAGCTCTGGGGGAAAGAACTCAAAGAATAGAAGGGAAAGTAGCAGATCTTACCCAAGTAATGGACTCCATAAAAACTAGAAAAGACCAAATAGAAATCCAATTACTTCATGAGACAGCAAGAAAAATAAAAACTAAATGGCAAATTAGGGGAAAAAACCCTCAAAGTTACCTGTTATCAACTGATATGGAACAAGATCAGAGAGATCATTTAAGAAAAACTGGACTCCCCGAAAACCATCATTTAAAAAACACGGACACTTATATGAAGTGGTCCAAAAAGTGTTAGTGCAGTTTTAAAGAACTAGGATTTTTGGGACACCTTGTATTTTAAGAAATGATAAATGAAAAATGCTCACATTTATTAGAACCAGAGGGTAAAGAGAAGATGGAAAAAATTCACGTCTTGAAAGAAACTTAAAAAGGAAACTTTCTAGAAATGTCATAGTCAAAATCCAGAGCTCCATAAGAAAAAAAAAATGCAAGCATTCAGAAAAAAGCAGTTCAAGTACTAACGAACTGCAGTCAGGGTCACACAAGATCCTTGCAGCTTATACTAACAATGAAAGGCAATCTTAGAATACAAAATTCCAAAAGGCAAGAGATGCAGGCTTTCCACCAAGAAAAACTTACTCTGCAAACTAGTACAATGGACAGAGAGGAAGAAGGGGAAGAGACCAATAGACCTTTAATAGAATAGAGAGATTTTATAGAGTTTTGATAAAAATACCTGAGCTGAGTAGGACCTTTGAATCAAAAATGTAACAGTCAAGAGAAATGTGAGTAATTGGAAGGACTTATATGATATGACAGTGTTTGCATATTAATGCGGAAAAGAAACAAGTGTCCATTCAAAATCTTAATGTCTTTGAAGAATACTGAGGGAGTTAAGACAGCAGAGAACCCTCAGATTGGTTTCATCCTTAGGGTTTAAAAAAAGAAAAAGGATGGATAAAAGGAATATGCTAGTGAAGAAGGGGGAACAAAGGAAGTAGAACATGCTATTTCTTATAACTAGAGTATCTGAGAAAAAGAGCAAACAAACATGGAGAAGCAGGCATCAGATCAAACTCATTTATCTGAAACAGACAAAAGAGGGCTGACTACACATACACAGCATTTGGTGTAGAAATATATCAGAATCAATAAGAAAAGATAAAGTTAATGGGGAGACAGTGGTTAAGAAGAAGGAGACTACAGAAGACAAAAGAATCATAAGCAAAACAAATTTTCTGGCCCTACAGAAGGGATTAAAAGGAAAAAAGCAAAGAACTGGAATCTATGAGGCTACTCACCAATTGGGAAATAGCTAAACAAACTGTGATATGTAAATGTAACAAAATATTGTTGATCTGTAAGAAATTATGAAAGACACACTCAATTGGGGGGGAAGGGGATAAGGTGGAATGATAGAAGGGAGGGCAGATTAGGGAGAGGGTAGTTAGAAGTGAACACTTTTGAAAAGGGACAAGGTTAAAGGAGAAAATAAAATAAATGGAGGGCAGGATAGGATGGAGAGAAGTATAGTTAGTCTTTCACAATATAATAATTATGGAAACGTTTTGTGTAACTACACATATACAACCTATACTGAATTGCTTGTCTTCCCAGTGGGAGTGGGTAAGGAGGGAAGAAGGCAAAGAATCTGGAAATCAAAGTGTGAGGGATCATTTATAGTGAAGTTTCCCCATTCTGAAAAATTAAATCTAGAATGGCTTCAGTATTCACTAGGCCTAGGTTTAGGTCACCTGACCTTCCAGCAACCTCCCCAGTGCCACCTCAGCAGAAGATATGCCAAATAAGGTTAAGACTGCTTTCACTGGACACCCATATGTTTCTGGGTCCTTTGTCTCCTGCACTTAGTTGTAGGCCAGCCCCCCTACCAATAAGAGTGAAGGCCAGTTGAGGGGGGGTTGGGTTTCTGCATTAGAAGATTATATAACCACAGACTGGCTTCTACCTGTTGCTCTCTCCCTGCCACCATGTGGGCAACAGGAGCAGAGTCCTTTCTCATGAGAAAGAATAAAAACCTTTTTTGACTTCAGATTCAGACTCTGAACTCTTTCTTCTCACACAAAAGTTTTAAAAACAAATACTAAAATTTGTTTTTTACATGCAACCAGGAAATAAGAAGATATACAAACAATGGGATATAGAAATTCATCTTACCCTATAAGAAAGTAAGGAGGGGTGATGGGGGAGGGATATAAAAGAGAGGACAGACTGGGGGAAGGGGTATTCAGTATGCTTGCTATCTTGGGGTGGGGGTAGGGGAGAGACAAGGAGAAAATTTGTAACTCAAAATCTTGTGGAAATGAATGTTGAAAACTAAAAAGTAAAGAAATAAATTTATTTTAGAAATAAATTTTAAAAAATTTATCAACCAAAAAAAAGAAATTACATACAAGATGATTTCAGAGAATTCTAGAAAGTCTGAATGCATACAAAATGAATTGTGTAAAACCAGGAGAACAATATATACAATGATGGTATCTCAAGGAAAAAACAACTCTTAAAAGATTTAAAAATTCCAATCAAAACAATGTCTCCAGAGGAACTCTAATGAAGGATGTTACCCACATCCTGATAGCAGCAATGGACTTAAAGTATAAGAAAAGATGGATGCAGGGGGGAAGAGTCATAAGGAGGGTATGCACATAGTATAACCATGACCACTAGTAAGTTCAAGTATTTCTCCTGAACCTTCAACTGCTTGATCACCCCAAAAATTTTTATGAAGCCAGCTTCTCTGATATAGGTCTCATTCTCTAACATATGGAAAACCGTGTCAAATTTATAAAAATAGGGGTGACTAGGTGGCACAGCAAACTGGCCCTGGAGTCAAGAGAACTAGAGTTCAAATTCAGCCTCAGACACGTAACACTTACTAGCCATGTGACCTTGTGCCAGTCACTCACTTAACCCCAATTGCCCTGCCTTCCCCCCTCCAAAACAGCAAGTATATAGATATAGATATATATGTATATATATACATATATAGATATATACATATATCTTATAGACATATGTACACACACATAAAAATAAGAGCCATTAGATATAATCAGTTTTCAGAAGAAATAAAGCTATCTATAGCTATATGAAAAAATATTCTAAATCCATTAGAGATTCTGAGGTACCTCATACGTATTAAATTAGATAATAGGACAGAAAAGGTAAATGACAAATGCTAGAGAGGATGTGGGAAAAATGAGACTTGAAGTACTGTTGTCAAGAGTTGTGAATTGATTACACCATTCTACAGATTTGGAACTATGCCCAAAGGGGTTATAAAACCATGCATACTCATGCAAAACATAGCAATACCACTATTAGGTCTGTATCCCAAATGAGTTTAAAAAACAGAAACGAAAAGGACCTATATGTACAAAAAATATTTAGAGCAGCTCTTTTCTGGAGGTAAAGAATTGGAAATTAAGGGGATGTACAGTAATTGGGGAATGCTTCAATAAGTTGTGATACATAATTGTGATTGGAATACTACAAGAAATTATGAGCAGGATACTCTCAGAAAAACCTAAAAAGACTTACATAGGTTGATGCAAAATGAAATGCAATGGGTACAAAGTAACAGCAATACTGTAGGATGATCAGCTGTGAATGACTCAGCTATTCTCAGCAATACAATGACCAAGACAACTCTGAAGGATTTAGGATGAAAAATGCTATTCATCCCCAGAGAAAAGAACTGGTGGTGTTTGAATAAAGATTGAAGAAACATTTTTTTTCAACTTTATTTTTCTTGAGGTTTATTTTAATGTATTCTTTCACAATATGACTCTTACAGATATGCTTTGCATGACTACACATATATAACTACATGGAATTGCTTGCCTTCTCAATGAGGGGGGGATAGGGAGGGAGAAAACTTGGAACTCAAAGTTTTAAAAACAAATGTTAAAAATTGTTGTTTACATGTAAATGGGGAAAAATTAAATACTAAATAAAAACAAAAAAATAAAATAAATTCCCTTCACTCTTAGACAGTCCATAATGGCAGTCTTACCATCTCAAGTGTTTTCATTTTTCTCAAAATATAAAACATGATCATAAAAGCATGGGTCTGAACTGCTTTTCCTATTACAAAAAGTATTTGCTTCTCTATTACAGCCTAATGATTTAAGATAAGAAGAAAAATATAACTTTATCAGAATGAGGTCATTTAAAAGTGACCATCCTACCACACATCTCATCAGTCAAACTGGCTATGACAAAACAGAAAAATGATAAATGCTGGAGAGGATGTGGTAAAACTGGAACACTAATGCATTGTTGGTGGGATTGTGAACTGATCCAGCCATTCTGGAGAGCAATCTGGAACTATGCCCAGAGTGTTATAAATAAGTATATACCCTTTGACCCTGCAAAACCACTTCTAGGGCTTTATCCCAAAAATATCTCAAAGATAATCAAAGGACCTGTATGTACAAAAATATTTATAGCAGCCCTTTTTGTGATGGCAAAGAATTGGAAATCAAAGGGATGCCCATCAACTGGGGAATGGCTAAACAAGTTGCGGTATATAAATGTAACAGAATACTATTGTGCTATAAGAAATGAGGAGCAGACGGACTTCATAATAACCTGGAGAGACGTATATAAACTGATGCTGAGTGAGAAGAGCAGAACCAGGAGAACTTTGTACACAATCACAGACACATCATATGTGTGATGACTACAACTAACTTTGATAGACTGGGCTCCTCTCAACAATGCAAGGTTTTAAGACAACTCCAAAATACTCAAGATGGAAACAGATATCCACATCCAGAGCAAAAACTACAGAGTCTGAATGCAGACTGAAACAAAGTACTTGCTCTCTCTTTTTTTTTTGTTGTTTTGTTTTATTTCTTCTTTCTCATGGTTCACTCCATTGGTTATAATCCTTCTTTTCAACTTGACTAATGTTTAATGTGAAGGTATCTGTAGATCCTATATTTGACTGCATGCTGCCATTGGGGAATGGGGGAGGAGAGGGAGCAGGAGAAAATTAGGAACTGAGGAACTGAATGCTGTAAACTAAAAGTAAATTAATTAATTAAAATTTTTTTAAAAAGTGGCCACCCTGATCTAAGCAAAACATGAAAAGGCCTTATTTTCTCAGTTATTTTTTTTTTTAATCTTATATTCTCAGGATCTCATTTGTACTGTTTTGTGAACTTTAGAAATAAGTTCATCTGATGTATTAATATGAAGATTGTAAAAAAAAGTGTGTATATGTATATATACACAAGACCTACGTCCTTCAAAGAAAGTTTGCCTTTAAAAAGCATCCTACAGAAATGCATAATCTATTATTTTAATATAATACAGAAATATGGCCAATAAATTTCCTCAAAATCCTGACTTTAAGAGTTGTTCTTACTGTATACACATCTAAGAAGTACATCAGATTTCCACAATATACCAACTACAAAATTTAATATGAGTTCACAACCAATTACTTTCACAGAAATTAGTGTGAGTCACAAGACTTCTGCTGTCTACAATGCAGACAAAAATGAAGTAACTAAAAAAGTTGTCTGATGCACAAAAAAAAAAAAAAAAATAGGCAAGCTCTTAAACACCAAACAACCACATTTGGAAAAATTATGGTTATCACTCACACACACACACACACACACACACACACACACACACACATACACTCTCCCTCTCCTCTCTCTCTCTCTCTCTTTCCCTCCCCTTTAAATTGAAAACTTTAAACTGAGAAACATATCTGCAACTCTTTTTCATGCCTTTCTTAAAGTACTGAAAGACCAAAATATAGAATAAGAACATTTAACAGGATTGCAAATTAGTTAATGCAGTAATGTCATGTATACCTAGAAAAGAAATTTACTCTAAAAGGACTGTATAATAAATGCATTACCAATTATGTTCACTTATTAAATCTAATGCTTCATTTTTTTTCAAGAATTAATCACAGCTTTGAAAAATGTAAGATGCCATCTTAAAGAACAAAGCCAACCGTAGCTAAGTTACCAAAAAGTCTCAATTTGTTTAGTAAATCAATTTATTAAATTGCTGGTACCATATTTCTTAACAACTTCTCTTTAGTTACAGATTTTCATCTCATGACAAGGAGGAAGTACCTATGGAATTTAACCTTGACATTTCAGTAACAAATTGTTGGGTATCATTGCTGCAATCATCATCCTTCCTTCCAGTTACACACATTTGATATAAAATATATATCTTAAAATTAACCTAGATTTTATTTGTCTAACATCACAGAACTAAGTTCCATCTGTAAGTCATTTACATAACCATTGCTGTTAAAAATGAATTACAGAATTTCAACCAGAAGCTATCTCATTTTTACCTGATGTTTTTAGTGGGAAAAAAAAAAGGCTGTTTTTAAAAAGGAGAGATAAAAGACATAAAATAAAAGCTAAGAAATTTCTTACCAGAAACATTAAGGAAAAAAAAAAGATTACATAGTATAAAAGTTCCCTTTCCTACATGGCAAAAGTTTTTCTTAATTTAATACCTAATTTTTTGGCAACTGCATAAGCTTCATCTGGTGATTTTGCCACTTGTCCCTTAGGAACAGCGATGCCTGCTTCTTGCAACAATTCCATGCTCAAGTATTCATGTAATGAGAGTTTCCTCTGCTGCTGATGCTGCAGCTGGAAGACTTGGTTGTTCAACAGTCCAGAACTTCCCAACACCTAGAAAAAGGACAAATTAATTTCTTCATTTATATACCTCATACCCATCATATTAGCCAGAATGACAAAAAAGGATAATTACAGATGAGGATCAGTACCAGGAAAACAGGAACACTGACTGGATTCTGGAAACCAATTTGTTAACTAGGCCCAAAAATGACTAAATTGTATACATCCCTTGATCTTGCATTAAAGTACTACTAAGCCTATACCCCAAGGAGATTAGAGAAGGAGAGAACATACTGATAAGTACCAAATTCTTTATAGCGCTCTTTTTGTTGTAGCAAGTGAGAAACTAAAAGGATGCCCATCTACTGAGGAATAGCTAACAAATTATGGTATATGAATGTAATGGGATGTTATTGTACCAAAAGAAATGATAAAATGGATGGTTTCAGAGAAACCTGAGAAGACCTACATGAACTGATAGAGAAGGAAGTGAGCAAAACAAGAACAATTTGTATAACATAAAGAAGTATTAGTTTGAAAGACTTGAGAATTCTAATGAATTAAATGACCAACTGTGATTACAGAATATCTACCTCTTTTTTTCTTTTTTTCCTGGAAGGCAATTGGGATTAAGTGACTTGCCCAAGGTCACATGGCTAGTAAGTGTTAAGTGTCTGAGGTCTAATTTGAACTCAGATCTTCCTGACTCCAGGGCCACTGCTCTATTCATTGCACCACCTAGCCACCCCTTATCTACCTCTTGAGATGATGAACTTAAGATGCAGAATAATTATACATTTTCAGATGCAGTCAACGTGGGAATATTTTACTAGACTGTGCATATTTGTTAGAATTTGGTTTTTCTTTTTTCTTTTTTTTACAGGGATGATAGTGGAAGGGTAATGGGAGACAAAAGAGCCAAGGAAAAAAAAGACAAGAAAAAGAAGGTCACTGAGGTATCTTTTTAAAAATTCAGAGAAGAAAACAGAAGCTCGCAAAGAAGCACAGACAAGCCCAGAAGCAATAAAAGCTACAGAACAAACTTATTATATACTTAAAAACAAAAGCAAGCTGTACGTAACAGAGAGATCTATAATTTTATGTACAAACTTCTATTTTACTACATACTAAAATGCCCATTTTATTTGGTGTTTAAATTCAAAATAAAAATGAAAAAATGTTTACATGTATAGTAAAGCATGAGACATAAATTGGAGCCAAGTTATAAAACTCTTTAAGTCAGTGGATTTAATATTTTATTCTAAATGCAACAGCAAGTCATAGCAATTTACTGAGTAAGAGAATGACATGGTCAGACCTGCAATTAAGGAAAATGAATTTAGCAGTTACGTGTAGGTTGGACTAAAATTGGGCAAAATTTGAGGCAAAGAGACCAATTAGGAAGTTATTTCAATTGTCCAAGCAAGAAGTCACAAGGTCCCACAAATAGAAAGAAGGCACACACACAAAAAAGGCACCAAGTAATAAAATCCAACTGAGCTAAGCATATCATTCTCATACTTTAAAAAAATTATGACTAAAAAAAAACCTACCAAAGCAAATTCAAGCTGCCAGAGAAAAAGATCACCTACTAAAAAACACTAGTCAGAATTTTAGGATGTTTTTCTAAAAAGTCCAAAACCAAGTAAGTAGGAAACAACCAAAATAAAAAGTATATAACAAATTTCTAAGGCACTCTAAACATTAGGTCTGAAGGCAAAAAACAGACATTTAAAAACTAAAAAGACTTGTAAAAATTCAGAAAAAAAGGCTTAGAAAAAACTTGGAAAGCTAAGAGTTAAGTACTTATAACAATAGGTATTTTAAATTCTGATTAAACAAACCACAACGGGCTTCACAGGGATGTTAAAAACAGTCACAATAGTGTGCTTATGCTATTAAATAAAAGGGGGGGGAACTTTCTCAAAGTAGTTTCTGATAGTGAAAAAAAGAAAAGGCAAAAAGAAGCCTCCAGGAAGGAGGCAGGATAAAAAGAAGCCTCCAGGAAGGAGGCAGGATAATTATCTCCTGGTGAAGCTCTTATCTTGACAAATGGAAAGAAAAATTTCAGAGTTTTGGGACTTAACTTTATAAACACGTAAGAATTTTATTTATGTTTAGTTTATTAATATCAAAAATGAAATAAGGGGGGCAACTGGGTAGTGCAGTGAGCAGAGCAGCAGCCCTGGAGTCAGGAGGACCAAAGTTCAAATGCAACCTCAGACACTTAACTCAAGCTGTGTGACCTTGAGCAAGTCACTTAATCCCAATTGCCCCGCCTACCCCCTCAAAAAAAAGGCAAAAAAAAATGTGAAATAAGAAAATTTATATTCCCCTTTATGAAATAAAAATTTAACAAAGACTGGCAGTAGTCAAATAAAATTTACAAAATGTAACCTTAAGTGAATTACAAGACTAGCCTAATAAGTCAGATTGACCTAACCATCAACGCCTGAAAAACAAAACTGATTAAAAATGTATACTACTTAGACTACTATATATATATATATATATATATATATATATATATATATATATATATCCGTGTGTGTGTGTGTGTGTGTGTGTGTGTGTGTGTGTATGTAAGCAGCACACTGAGTTAGTTCACATACAGTATTTAATCATGGAAAGGCACTTCAGTAGGACAATGAGCTCCGCCCAGAATCATTAGAAGTTAATAAACAAGCCCTCAATACCAGAGGTCCTGTAGGTAACAGGAAGCTGCTGAATTTTACTGAGTGGGGTCCCATGATCAGACAGTCACTTTGGTGGCTGAATGCAGGATAGACTGGAGTGGGGAGAGACTTGAGGCTGGCAGTCCCACCAGCAGGCTATTAAAATAATACAGGTGGCAGGTGATGGGGGCCTGCATTCGAGTGGTGGCAGTATGGGTGGAGAAAAGGGAAGTATTAGAAGATGTAGTAAAGGTGACACTGACGGGCCTTGGCAATAGTTTGGATATGGGGGGTGAGAGATAGTGAGGAGTCCAGGATGACTTCTAAGTTGTGAGCCCGAGTGACTAGGAGGATAATGTTGTCTTCTATAGTAATAGGGATTGGGGGAGAGTTTAGGGAGAAAATCATAGTGATGGGGTACAGGTTCTGGAAACCCCCTAGAACTCTCCTTGACTCTTCCCACTTGATTCCCACTTCCCACTCAGGCAGTCACCTGAGGCCATAAACCTTCCATTATCACAATTCCCAAATCTCGGTGACTCTTAACCTAACCTAGCCCTCCACTGTCCATTACCTCCTGATTGCCTCCAGCTGCTCCCCACCCTTGATTCCCATCAAAATCCCATTCTCTTAGTTCCAGGGAATCTGACCTCTAGACCCCAGGCCCAGCAAGATCCTCCTTAAGACTCTTCAAGATCCTCTCTGGACCCCTCCTCGCATCACCCCAGACTACTAGACCCACACCCAGATTACCTCCAGGACCTCTGGTAAGAGGGCTTGTTGAGCCCTTTTCAGGTCTGCTCATCCAACTTTGGTGTCCACCTGATTCACAGTGGCTCCAAGAAGCTGTAATATGTGCAGCAACCACACCCAGTAAACTGTCTCCATAGATGAGTGTAAACTGGGTTGAGGGTAACTGAGGGGCCTCAAACCCATCAGTGAGTTAGGAGAATGTCTACCCCAAGCAAGTGAAGACTTCCTCCAATGGAATGGGTCAATGAGAACAATTTGTTCCAAAGGCCATGAAGGAGGCTCACACTGTGGAACACTTAGAGCTTGGTCAGACACTGAAACTGCCAAGGAAGCACTGCATCCTGGGCCATCACCAGTCTTTCTGACTTTTGTCATAGCATTGTACTTTAATGACTCAGGGACAGCAAGCCAGACACCTTTGTGTGACTACCTCACTTAAATCCAATTCATGAACAACTCAAGACATCACCCGTGAAGTCAAATCCTCTTTAAAAATGAAGGACAATCTCTGGGAGCAAATACAAAATCCTACTCTGGTATTCAAAATTCTAGTCTTTTTTACACCTTTCTTCCTGCTATATACTCTTCAATCCAGTGACAATGGCATCCTTACTGCTCCATGAACCAGACCCTCCATCTCTCCTCTCCAGGAATTCTCTCTGGCTGTCCCCCACATGTAGAATGCTCTCCCTCCTCTGTTCCAGGTACTGACCTACCTGGTGGTCTTTAAGTCCCAAATAAAAATCCCACCTTCCTCAGGATTCCTTTTCCAACCTCTCAACTCCAGCGGTTTCCCTCTTTTAATTATTTCTTATTTATCCTGTATATAGTTTGCTTTGTATATATTTATTTTTGCAAGTTGTCTCTCCTATTAGACTGTAAACCCCTTGGGGACAAAGACTGTCTTTTGCCTCTTTTTGTATTCCCCAGTGCTTAGCACAAGGCCTGGCACAACACAAGCGCTTAATAAATGTTTATTGGGGGCAGCTGGGTTGATAAAGTGCTGGGCCTGATGTCAGGAACACTCATCTTCCTGAATTCAGATCTGTCCTCGGACAGGTACCAGCTGTGTGACCCTGGGCAAGTCACTTAACCCTGTTTACCCTCAGTTCCTCATCTGTAAAACGAGCTGGAGAAGGAAATGGTAAACCACTCCCATATCTTCACCAAGAAAACCCCAAATGGAGTCATAAAGAGTTGGACAAGACAGAACAACAAATATTTACTGACTACGAAGTTTGAAAAGCTAAGAAACTTCTTTGGCTTTTGCAGTCTGCTTGTCAACTGAATCATGGTCCTCAAAGACCCAGAAACTCTAAGGACGATTCACAGAAGGGTAAAAGAAGGCTTGAGAGGATTGCTTAATCAGACTAATACGACAGCTATAAATAGCTTCAAAAACTGCTCAAGATCAGAAACAGTATATCCCGTATAGATATAGGAGCCTGATATGTCACTGAGGGTTACATTTCAAACTTCTGAAGCTAACACAAAGGAAAGCAGGGATGACCTTCTACAAGCCCACCTGCAAAATGCCTGCAAAAAAGTGGTGAATTGGATGGACCACAGGTTCTATGACCCAAGTGTGGCAAATCATGTTTCTGTGTGTATGGACAAGCGCATTCAATTCAAGTACAATGTAAAGCCAGGCTGGCGAGCTGTCCTAAAAAAAGCAAGATGATTTCCATCCTTCCTCACTTAGGCAAGTAGGGGGGAGGTAGGGAGGGTTCCCCACCTCTCCCCAAAGAAGGCCTATCGTGACACTGGTGACAACTCCCACAGAAGTACATCTGAAGGGCATCCCCCCTCCCTCCTTCCGGCCCTCCCCCATCCACCCCCCTCGGCCAAGGAGGCGGCAGCGGGAGTTTCGCAATGCCCGGCCGCGAAGGCGGCGGCTGTTCTCACCACCGCTGTCCCCCGGCGCAGGGCCGAGATGCTGCGGCCTCCGCACAGCTCTCAGCAGCTAGGACCCAGGAAGCAAGGGAGGCCTGGACCAAGAGGCAGCTCCGACTCCCGGGGGGGCCAAAACGTGGGGCCGGGCCCGGGAAGAATGTCACCAAGACCGGGGTGACCTCGGCGCACGGGCTCAGGCTCCGACCCTCCCCTGGGACCGCCGCCGGCCCTCCCTCCTCCTTAGGATCACCAGTCAGTACCTTGGCTGCCGCCCGCAACGTCGTTCGAGGCCCATGGCTCCTCAGCACCGGGGTGGCCCCGAGGCGGCTGAAGATCATGGAGGCCGCCATTTCTGAAGCAGAAGCCCACCCCGCCGCGATCCGCGCAGGCGCCCGAAGCCGAAGACAACCTGCGGGCCGGAGGGCCGCTCTATCTCCCCCAATGACCTGGACGCCCCTCTCAACCTTAGCTTAGCTGGCTAAGGAAAGGGAGGAAAGAGGTGTGAAACTCTATGGTTGTCAGACGCCCTCGCGCCGCCTTGTGGGAGGTGGTGTTGGCGTGCAGCCTGAAAGGGGAATTACAGTAGGGGTGGGCGTTGCCTTAGCCAGGCCTGCTCTGGACTGACCCGGCGCTAAGTGTATGCACTTTAACCTCCCTGGCTGGGGGCCAGAAGTCTGTACGCCGGCACCACGATTAACGGGGACTTAGTAATATGATTCAGATGTTAAGGGGAAGTAGCATTTCTTGCCATATGGTGATTAGATTCTTATGTCTAAAAGCCGCAAAGGAAGGATGTTTAGTGGTGTGAAAACAAGAACTAAGCCAGGAAAGCTGCTAATCAAAAACGAGAGCCTAGCTGCGGGGAACCATAATCCTGGGGGCATAAGAGCTCGCTTGCGCGCGCTCTCTCTCTCTCTCTGTCTCTGTCTCTGTCTCTCTGTCTCTCTGTCTCTCTCTCTGTCGTCATTGGGGCAGCCAGGTGGCACAGTGGATAGAGTGATGGGCCTGGAGTCAGGAAGACCAGAGAGTTCAAATGGGATCTCAGACACTGAACTAGCTGTGTGACCCAGTTCCTCATCTGAAAAATGAGCTGGAGAAGGAGATATCAAACCACTCCAGTATCATGGCAAAGAAAACCCTAAATGGTGGTCACAGAGTCAGTCTAAAAAAAAAAAATTGAAATGACTAGAACCCACCACACCAACCCCCAACTTTCCTTCAACTTTTCCGGTGGCCAAGTCTCTGGCATTCAGGCGTAGACCCATCCCAGTAATCCTTACAATTGGCCCTTCATTGTGGCCCAAACCTCCAGTTCTCTGTCACCAGTAACCTAGCCCAGTCCCTCATTGTCTGTTACCTCCTGATCCCCCGGCCTCTTCCCACCCTTGATTCCATCTAGACCTACTCCTTCACCACGCTATATAAGTGTCCATCTTGTCCCTGTTAAATGGCTCAGATTCCATCTGGCCTGCTTGCCGATACAAGCTTCACAAATGCTCAGATTCTTAAAATCTAGCCAGTAGTGCAGACTCACTAGAAATCTTGCCAACTCCAATGTTTTAATAAACCTTGTCTGTGACTGAAAGAAGGCTTGAGTCAAATTCTTTTGATAAAGGACCTGTGTCTTCTGCCCTTGAATTTCGGGGTTCCTATCACCCCTACACCTAAACAGAATGACAATATGTCATTGATGTCCAGGGAACCCCTGTTGAAAAAAACTAACCTCTGACAACACAGGGCATCCACTGCTTAGCCACTTAGAGTCCTTAAAGTTGTCTGGGACACTGAGAGGTTAAGTGACTGCCACCCATTGTCGAAGGCTGGAGGTAGATGAGACAGGACTTGAACCCAGGTCCTCCCTGAACCCTGCTCACTAGTCACTATACCAGGCTGTGTCCTCTCTGTTCATGCTTGTATAGTGAAGGTTTATAACCCCTTACAGAAACTCTGTGAGATAAAGGTAACCATTGTTATTATTCCCTTGTTACAGGTCAGGAAACTGAGGTTAAAAAAAACTGAACTAATTTGTCTGAGATCATATAAGTATTAGCGCTCCTGTCTCCAAATCTCAAGTATTTTCCACTACAGTATAAGACAACAGAGTAATAATAGCTTGCTAGTAGCTAGCATTTATATAGTGCTTTATGGTTTACAAAGCACTTTGCATATGTAAAATTATTTGAACCTCACAACAACACTGAGAGATAAGTGCCATTATTTTCCCCATTTTACAGATGAAGAAACTGAGGCATGGAGATGTTCCCAATCCCACAGTGATAATCATTAAAGATCATATTTTTGGCCAAAGTATGAAATAATCAAACAGACTGCTTTGCCTTGCTTAAAAAGGGCTTTTTCTGTGTCAGCGACTCCAGAGACCAGATAAGGCTGAAAGTGGGGCTTCCCCCTATTTTGGAACACACTACATCCTGAGATCATAAATTCCAAGTGAGCTCAGAGAATACCTCTTCTTTTGTCCGAAAAGCCAGACAAGGCTGACTTTATGGCCCTTAAGGATGAGACCCTCAACTCAAGGTATTAACTTGAGAGATGGGACTTTTTCTTAATATTTTTTGGACATATACTATTTTATGGAATGTTAATGGTTAAGAAAACACAGATATCCTGAGTCATAATTTCAATTGACATTTTATCAATTCTCTTGTTCTACTGTATTTACCATCTATCCAATTAAGAAAATTCCTTTCCAGGCAGCTAGGTGGTGCAGTGAGTAGAGCACCGGCCCTGGCGTCAGGAGGACCTGAGTTCAAATTCAGCCTCAGACACTTAACACAAAACTAGCCGTGTGACCTTGGGCAAGTCACTTAACCCCAATTGCCCTACCTTCCCTCCTCCAAAAAGAAAAAAAAAAAAAAGGAAGAAAGAAAATTCCTTTCTCATACAATGATTAAACATTTATGGAGATCATAAATTTATATGACACAGCCATCCTGAATTTGGATGGCTCTAAAATATATTTCAGCTTTTTTCATTTCATTGTTCAGTAGTCAGCCTTCAGCTGGCTCCTTGTACAAGTCTGCTAGTTTTAAGGGAATAAATGCTATAACTGTATATTACTATTTGTTTATCTCCTTTAACTAAACTTTTAAAAGGTCGACAACAGCTAGTAAGTCTGAAGCACAATTTGAATGTAGGTCTTCCTAACTTCAAATTCTGTACTCTTATCTGCTGTTAGGAGGAAAAAAAGTTTTCTAAAGGAGGAAAGGACAATGTAAATCCTTTAATGAGCAATCAATCAGTCCTGAAAATCTAAGTAAAGCCCCAAAGTCACAGTCATAAATACAAAGGCCCCTTTTGCATTGACTCCTCCTGAAGACCCTCCCCAAACTCCTCCTCTAGACCACTCCTAGATTCCTCTGTATTTAAGACCCCATGTCCCTTCCATGTGGTGTGAGAGCACCACAGAATAGCTTAGCACAGACTTGCTCTGTGAAAACGCCATAGAGTTTTCTAGCACAGACTTGCTCTGTGTCCAATACAGGCAAACTTCTAATAAACTTTACTTTTCTTTGGCTGAGAAGACTTGAGTGGAATTCTTTCCACAGGACCCAGCATGTTGGTATTTGGGGGCCTCGGGCAACCCTAAACCTCTTTGGGAAACCTCTTCATTTTTATGGTAAGGGTAAGGGAATTTCAAAATCTTTCCTGCCCCTTAAAGGGCCTCAGTTGGAGCCCAACAAGAAAAGCTTGCTTGGGGGAGGCTTGTTTTTCAGGAAGGCCCACACCTATGGTTACTTTGTAATTAGGCAGTGGGTCACGAGAAAGTAGTGATGTTCTCTGACCCTGGAGAAGGTTACATATACCCTGATGTGAGGTTTTGCTTTGGGGCTCACACAAGGGAAGAGTTGTGTGATTTGGCCAGATGAGACTCCAGCAGCTATTGCACTCCTCAGCTTTGAAAACCCAGATGTTGGTGCTTCTCTCTCTGGTAACTAACACTGTAGGTATGTAATGGTCAGACAGCTAGAAGCCCTGTCTGTTGGTCTATTGAATTGTTTTTATTTTCTCTGTATTTTTTGTCTGCTTGTAATTTCTGTTTGTATTTTCTGAAGTTCAGGGTGCTGACTTTTTCCCCTGAACTATGTGAATGATATATGTTTGATTAAAGTAAGATTGTTAACCCTTTTTGAGTTGTTTTCCTTTAGAAAAGCAGATCAAAGAACCTGTGCTAGGAGCCACCCTGGGTATACTAGGGTACTTGCTGATACACCTCTCCACAAATTCTGTCTTTACCTGCTCCCTACATATGTGAGTACAGATGGGCCATCCTTTTCCATCTTCTTTTCCACAACTTGCTGCCTCATCACAGTTCAATAACAAAGCTACCCAATTCAAAAGTTTTTCAAGCTGGGACAGATCTCTAGATTCTTTCAATCTTTCCATGCCAAGACTGCTGAATTTGGAATCAAAGAACCAGAGTTCAAATGCTGCTGCATCTCACCTTACCTTGGGCAGATTACTTCACTTCTCTCAACCTCGTCTTCTTTAGTTGATGACTAGATTGTCTCAGAGGACCCGTCCAGCTCTGGATCTATGACTCTGTGATTCCTAGTGCAAAAATTAGATCAAAACCCTCCAGAGGAAATAACTCAACAAACATTTATTCAGTGCCTACTAAGTTTGAGGTACTGTTCCCAGCACTGAGGATTCAAAAATAAAAACACTCTCCCTCCTGAGGGGCAGCCTAGCATATGTCTAAGAGGAGATAACATTCATAGAGGGCATTAAGATTTGCAAGGTTTTATGTGTTATCTCATTTGACCCTCACAACTACCTCTTGAGATAGGTACTCTGCCACAATCCCTATTTAACAGATAAAGAAACTGAGGCAAACAGAAGTCAAGTGACTTGCCCATGGTCACATTGTTAGTAATAGTCTGAGGCCAGATTTGATTCCAAAGCCAGCACTTTATTCACTACACTACTGGCAAGCTCTGGCTCATGTTCTCAAATCCAAGCAAGTTACATCTTCACTCAGGATTCCAGAGGACCCTGAGGAGTTTGGGTGGGTTTTTCTACTGCTCAAGCCCCCACTAGCTGTGTTCCCTTTCCCCCACTGTTGGGGGCCAAATCACTATCCCCTGGTTCCATTTAATTATTAACATAGAGTAGCTTTTACAAAAGGATATTTCAAAGACAAAGTCACAAACACAAACATTTCCCCCAGCACTTCTAGGGCATACTATCCTCTTTCCCATCTTGGCCTCTGGGAGGGAATAGGTTCAAATTAGTTCAATTCCAAGGTAGCATTGGTCCCCACCCAGACCACATCCAAAGGCAGCACCTCTGCTAGGTAAATCATTTTCTCAGCTTCTGCTGGAGAAATAACCCAATGATCCTCCCAATGAAGGATCCTTACTCCTTAGAGCATTGGTACAGGACTGGCTACAACATTCAACCTGGGCTTTAACTCCCAGATTTCTGTGATGGCCTCTCTCTACATTTCGAAACTCCCAAGGTCAAAATTTCCATTCCCTTCACCAATTGTTGTTGTGGTTTGTCCTTTGTCCTGGAAGAGGACCATAACAACAGGAAGATGATGCCATGACCTGCAAGTGAATTGGATTTAAGTGAGGGAGAGCTGTGCAATGTCACCAGTCTCATTTTCTCCTCTGGAGCCATCTAGGTCTAGTAGCCAGATACAGATCAAGACAACTGGAGATGGTCCCCCTTCACTAGAGATAATTAGCAAAGGAGTCACTGAAATCCCCCAGAAACTGAGGCAAAGAAACAGGAGCTGAATCTGACAGACCTTTTTGAATACCTCCACAGCTAATCAAAAAGCTTCCTCAACATTTGTTAAGTCAGCCAGAACTAGTTAAATATATCTATGCATGCTCCACAGCCTGTCTCTCCAAGTTACTTCTCTTACAAATCATCATTCATCTCCCAGGAACAAGCTTTCCAAGTTTTCCAGATGGAAAGATGTGTTCTACACATGCACCAGACCCCATTACGGATGAAAGGGACAGTTTCAGAAAAATATCAGAAACTTATATGAACTGTTACAGAATAAAGTGAACAGAACCAGATGAACAAATTATATAGTAGCAATATAAACACAAACAGCTTCGAAACACTTGCCAAACAAGACTCCAGAAGACTAGTAATGAAGTTTTGCTACATACCACTTGACAACGAGCTGATGGACTCAAGATGTAGAATGAGACACACATTTTTGGACATGGCCAATGTGGACATTTGTTTTGCTTGACTATGCAGATTTGTTACAAATTTTGTTTTTTCTTTTTTTTTCTTTTTTTTTTTTTTTAACTTTTTTGAGCAGGAGGAGAAAGGGAGAGAAAATAAATGCTTGCTAATTGAAAACAAAATTTGATCAAAAATCCTCCTCTTCAACATGGCTAGCCAACCAGAAGAAACATTTCTAGAATGTCTATGCATGATTGTAATGTCTTTCCAATTCACTTCCCTTATATATTATCATAATTATCCTGGATGCATTCTCCCTAACATCAGTGATGCCATTTTCTCCCTAATGTCCTCCATGTTGAGATGCTATATGAGGCACTCTATGCATGCACCACACCCCCATTTCACTAGGAACACTGAGATTCAAATCCTATCTCTGACATATATACCAGCTGTGAGACCCTGGGCAAGTCACTTCACTTCTGATGGTATAGTGGGTAGAGAACTGGGCCTGGGATTAAGAAGACCTGAGCTCAACTCCAACCTGAGACAGTTACTAATTTTGTGATCCTGGGAATAACATTTAACCTCTTTTTGCCTCCTCAGTTCCCTCAACTGTACAATGGGGATAATAATAATACTGATGTCCCAGGGCTGGTGTGAGGATCAAATGAGACATTTATAAAAAAAATGCTTAGCACAGTGCCTGGCACATAGTAGGTGCTGGGTAAATGCCTTTTCCCTCTCTCCTTCCTCCTTCAGTGGTCTTAGCAACTTTCTATAAATTATAAAGAAAAACCATTGGTTAAAGTTGTTTTCTCACAGGGAAGTTCTCTATACCAACAGAAAACACATGTCTAGTCCCTCTCCCTTATACTTAAACAGTTCTTGCCCTCCAGTACTTTATATTCTATTGGGGGCAATAAATCATGTATGTATATAAGTAAATATAAGGTAATTTTAGGAAAGTGCCAACAACTGAGGGGATCAGGAAAAGATTTGCTGAAGAAATGGGATCTAATGTTGAGTATAGTGAGCAGAACCAGGAGAACATTGTACACAGTAACAACAACATTGTGTGATGATCAACTATGATAGACTTGGCTCTTCTCAGCAATACAGTGATCTAAGACAATTCCAAAAGACTCAAGAGGGAAAATGCTATTCCCATACAAAAAAAAGAACTATGGGATCTGAAAGCAGATCAAAGCATTCTGTTTTTAATTTTTTTTTGTTTTTTTTCTCTCTTTTTTTTTTTCTCTTGTTATGGTTCTTTCACAACATGACTAATGGGGAAATATGTTTAATAAGATTATGCATGTATAACTCATATCAGATTGCATGCCATCTTGGGAAGGGGAGAGAGGAGAAGGAAGAAAAAAATTTGGAACTCAAAATCTTATAAAAGTCAATGTTGAAAACTATCTTTACATGTAATTGGGAAAAATGAAATACTATTACATGGAGAAAAAATAAAATAAATCACATTTGATTTTTAAAAAAAGAAATAAGAAGGCTAAGGATTTTAAGAGGCAGAAAGTGAAGAGTTAGAGCATTCCTTATCTTATCTCTCCTTGGCAAGTGCTTTCACCACAGGCCTTTTTCCCCCTTTTCATTCTCTCTCATTTACCATCTTCAGCGATTTTCACGCATGTCTCTTGGAGTAGACACTTCTTATTTTTCCAACTTATCCGAATGAGAAAGAGAGGACAAACAATCCAGATATACTGAAACACAAAGAATTAGAATTGTGCTAAAGTCCTTACTGAATCAAGCAAGTCTAATAGATAGGCAGACACCAAGTCCCCCACTCTCACCCCTCAAACCTAGCCCATCTCACAGAGGCACATGACCAGAGATCCAGCCAAACAAAAGCAAAAGCGTAAATGAAAGAGAGGCATTGTCAGCCAGGAGAGAAAATAACAAAATATACCAACAGATCTGAGCTCCTTAGCTCTTTTATTCCCCCATTAGAACCCGTGATTTTATTGATATAGGCAATCCATTCTACCAATGCAAAGCAACATCTCCTCTGCTCAGGACTTATTTGTTCAGGATTACACATCAAGTACATGGCAAAGACCACGCTTGAACCCAGGCCTTCCTGACTTGGAGGCTTGTTCTCTATCTACTTTGACATGTTGGATACTAAAACTATAGGAATGTGTGTCTTTCAGAGGAACTCTTTAAAAACTCCCTGACCAATTTTTGGTGGTTCCAGAGGAAAAAATATTGATTAATATATTATTGCTTCTACACAATAAGGTTATCAGGAGAGAAGTGAATGCCATGATCAACATTATCCAAAGGCTGATAAGAACTATGGACTACTTTGAACGTTAATCAAGAATGAATAGGTAATCTAGGGAGAAAACTTCATCTTCTCCATTCTCCTTTAATCCATGAATCTGAGATGCGAAAATAAGTGCCTTTCACTTTTTAAACCATAAGAATACATACTTGGGAATATTTTTGCATTTACACCAAAGATCCAAGGGAGAAATGGGCATGATAGGGAGTGAATAGCAATGTCTGTTCTTGTTTATGTAACAAATACATTATCTCCCAGAATCAGGCTGCTACTCCTGCCCGTCAAAGTGCTAGGAGGTAATCTTGAGGCTTGGGAGTCTTCTCTTTTCTCTATCGGAGCCGTCAAAGATTAACCGAGAAGTTTTTAAGAAGTTCATCTGAAAGGCACATACCTTTGGCTCCAGTCCCAACCAGCTATACTCCCCACGTTATTTGTCATCAGCAAATAGCACCTCAATTCTATTTAACCACTTAACATTAATTGGTTTTTACAAAGGGATATTTACTCCAAAAATATAGCAAGAATAAATGTACAAATGTTGCTCCCCCTTACTCCTTCACCTACTACTCCAGACAAACTTTCCCCAATACCAATTTGGTCTGGGGGGGAGAGGGGGAATAGGTTCAATATGAAGCTCTATTCCTACATAGCATTGGTCTCACCGAATATCCAAAGGTGACATCTCTGCCAAATGAATCTTTGTCTCAGCTACCACTGGGCTGGGGTCCCAAAGGTCATGCCCAAAGATCACTTCTTGTTCCTTGGAACATCACTGTTTAACTAGCTGCAAACTCAGAAAGACTAGGATATTAAGGGAGGATCCACTCCCTTCATACTTCAGAGTGATAATGCTGTGCTGGCTGCAAGCCTTAACTCTTGAATGTCCTAATGCTGAGGCACCTTCTAGGCCTTTTGAACTCACATGATGAAAGGTTCCACTCCCTTTATTGGTCACTGTGAGCTGAAGATGGCACCAAGGTCTCCCAAGAGCACTGAGACAAAGGAGGAAATAGTTCAAACTGATAGGCCTCTTTGAACACCTCCACGGTTAAAGAGCCTCCTCTTCAACCATGGTTAGTTGACCTAAACCACTTACAGAATAACATGCACACTCCACAGTCCTTGGCATTACCAATCCAGGCCATCAAAATTCTCTTGAAAACAGGAAGCAGGCTGCCCAGAGTTTCCGCTTCAGATGAAGCCATTAGAGGCACTCTGCACACAAACCAGACCACCCATTATACTGAGATGGAATTATGTGTTTTCTAAATTCATTTTCATTTTACTCTAGGTACAATAAGCTGTAATCTTTAAGATGCTCAAAAAGATCTGAGAGAGTGATTATTGTAAAGCAGGTCAGAGGCAAAATGTATTAAATAATTTAGCACATCATTTTTCACTTAGAAATACTCATTTTTATATGATATTTGTTAAATTCAGAATAAAATAAAATTCACTTCCTCCTTTAGATAGGGATTCGGGACAGGAAGAAGTTAAAATGACATTTCTGAACCAAAAAAAGGCAAAAATCATTGCAATCATTCTGAGACTGGGAGTGCACATATTCCAAGATCTAGGCAGGTAGGATCTGCTCACTCATGTATAAGGATTAACTGAAAGCAGCTTGAGCTAGTAGCAAAGGAGAGAATCATCTAGTGACTAACTCAAATACTCCATACAGAGCTAATTCAAACCACTTGGCTGGATTTTCCTTTGGATGACAGAACATAATGAATGAACAGCCCAAAGCAAACGCCACATTGGTATGTACGTATGGTATGGTATTGGGGTAACTCTTGGGGTATATGTCCGGCAAATCAACTTAAATGCAAATGATTCATTATGTGTTGGCATATAGCCTGTCTTCCTATGGCCTGGCAGAAAGAAAATTACTCTCTTTGCTCTGGCTAGAAGGGATGACATAGTAAAATGAAGTTCATATGAATTGTGGTGTAATGAATAAAATTCCAAGAGACAAAGTTCTGGGTAAAAAAATCCAAGTATTAATTAGGCTAGCAAATAATTAATAAATCAAGACTAGTATGGTGACCAAAGATGAAAAGATGGCATCACATAGTCCCTTAACTATCCGTTTCTTTTCTGACAGGGTCCTTCCCTGACAAGCAAATGGCAACCTTGATTGATGGATATTTAATGAGAGGGTAGGCTAAGAATTCTCAGTCCCTTCCCATTACTTCGTTGTTGGTGGGATGGAGGGAGTTGGTGATGCCAGCTGAGGAACAAAGCCTGGTCTTCAGCTTTAGCAGCCTCCAGCAATCTGGGAAAGAAGAACTACTCTATTCTGGCTTGATTTCTCTTTTGTCAGCTAGGTCATCACCCCAAACTCTAATGATGGGAACAAGGTCACATAAGTAGCTTTTGGTAGCTCTTGACCAGTTCTGTTTAGTTTTTGTTTACAGGGCAAACAAAAGTAAGATCCATTCCAGACCTTGGGAGAGACAGGAATGCAATGATATTTCTCAGCTAAAATGGGATAGGAGGGTTCTCTCAGTATGCTAGTATAAGAAATGGCCTTTTAAACAGAAAAGGGAATGCTGCAAATTAATAATAATAATCAAATGACTGAGGCAACAACCATTCAGTGATTAAGGCTGGATAAGAAATGAGGCAGATAATAGCCTCTTTTACCTAGTCAAAAAAAAAATCAATGGGTCAGAATTCACCTAGATCAGATTCTCCACCCTTTAATCAAAAACAAGCTTTCCCACTTGGGTAGGATCCTGCACAAGATGGATAATGTTAATCCAATCTCATCCTCAGCTCTGTCCTTCAAAGACTGCCTTGATCTAGTCTTTAACTAAAGAAAAAGAAAGGGAAAAAAAACCTGGATCCCTCCAATATTCGTAAGTGGTTGTAAATAATCATTGTTGACATTGTGTTTTATCGAAGTTAGCTAAATAATCTCATACATGCTAACTAGAGATAAAAAATTCTTATAGTCAGAGATCATGTATATGAAAATAATAAATGATGGAAACACTTTTTTAAAAATTTTATCACTTTATTGTAGATTTAACTATTACTTAAACAATGATCTAGGCAGAAAAGCAAGAACTGCATTCTGGGCAATATTTCTGACATCATCTTGAATGTGATATTATGTTGGACTTGGGGTCAAGGATACCCAGGTTCAAATTCCAATTCTGACATTTACTACCTGTATGACCATGGGTAAGTCTGTGTGTTTTTTCCTTCTCATGAACCTTAACCCTGTAATCCTCCTTTCATCTTCCATTCCAGAGTCTGTATGAGTTAATGTTAGAAGCTGTTAAAACTAAATTCCTAATGCAAAATAATTATCTGATTGAACCAATTCCATTTTTTTTGATAGTTCATGTACTTGTCTTGGGGCTAAGACAGCTATGGTTTATATATTTTGGTTCTGTATGATTAATAAATTTACATTCCTGTTTACAGTGAAGGACCTATGAAAGTACAAATCATTGGGTAAACTGCCATGATGCCTTATGGCTAAAGCTTTGTTGTTACAGCAGGATTCTTCCAAGATCATGAGAACCTTGCAACGTGTGTAAGAGAAGGAATATTTCTAACATTTCTGTTAGAAAATACAACTACAATATAAAGAGGTGCCTGGCTAGCAGCAGTGAGTTTTTAAGAGAGTACTAAGTACAATAAAATCAACCCAGTCAACAGAAAAGACCTTTAAAAAAAGCAGACTAATAAGTAAGCTCAAGAAGAAATGACCTAGACTTCTGGTTAAGTTGGCAACGTGAAAGGTCCTCAAGGAGGCCATCACACATATACTCCATCAAAGATCTAAAAAATGTACCATATCAAATAATGGTTAAAAACTTCAGAGAAAAACAACAGTATGAGCCTTTATCCTGCCCAGAGCAGTACAAAAACTCTAAATGCCTGTAGGCATTAGGAGATGGATGCCACCTGGGAAGCCAGCACAAGCACAGGTGAACTGACCAGAAGAGTGACAGCACTATGATCAGAAATGTACCTGTGGCATAGGAAGCTTCTGACACTCTGATGGAGTTGCTCATGGAAAAACAGGAGCTCACAGTATTCTGACCATGAAACTCCAAGATGGGGGATGGGGGTGGAGGTGGAAGGGGTTAGAGGCATGCTCAGAAGTCTGCAATGTTCTGTCAAAGAATCTCCCAGGGAGGCTTAAAGACCATAGGGTATGGTCCCAGGAGGATCCAGTGGGACCTTAACAACATAGCGTTCTAACCCATAGAATCCAGCAGGGACTGAAACCTGTTGGTACTTTGAATACAGACATACCAGGGAAGTTGCAAACTAGCATCAGAATGCCAGGAAATTGAGGTAAAAAACAAAATGTCATCCATGAGTGAAGAAGAAAGAGCCCAGACCTGATACAAATTCCCAAACCTTGATACAGCAAGGCCAAGGGAAAGCCCAGAAGGAGAATGTGTCTGGAAAATCAAACCATAACCATGTTAATTGTTTTGGTTTTATTCCTTGTTTTGTAGCTCTATTTCTTTCAAAAATTACTACAGTTACACAAACATAAGACTCAAATAAACTAAAATAGCTTTCATGATTTCAGATTTGCTGGCTATACTATAAGGCTTGAAATCCTGGCTCCAAGATCATCCTGTCTGTAATCCCAGAGTCCCATGACGATCACCCCTGATACTTGAAACTGAGGAACACAAAATAGAGACCCTAGGCCCATTTCTTTGAATCAGGGCAAAAGAGAGAGAACAGGTGACAAGAAGTCCTTCTCTTCTCACCAGTTCAGTTCATGGCACCCATGCTGTGGTTGAATTATCATCTTCACCCTCTGGATGCAGGAGATAGATTAGATTAGTGATAGATCAGGTGGAAATAAAAAGAAGTGATAAGACTTTAGGCAGAATTAATATTAATCATTCTACAAAAGTGCAGTTATTTATTTAATTCAATTTAATTTTCAGTACCAAAAGTCTTCCTCCTACCTTCCCTCCTCACCACTGAGAAAGCAAGAAAAAACAAAACCCATTACATTTACAGTCAAGCAAAACAATTTCCCACATTGGTTATGTCAGAAGGAAAAAAAGGTCTCAATCTATATCCTTAGTCTGCTACTGCTGCCAGGAGGTGGGTAACATGCCTTATCATGAGTCCTCTGGAATTGTGGCTAGTTATTGGGTTGACCACAGTTACTAAGTTTTTTGAAGTTGTTTGTCATTACAATGCTGTTGTTATTGTATAAATTGTTCTCCTGGTTCTGCTCACTTTACATCAGTTCATATAAGTCTTCCCAGGTTTCTCTGAAACCATTTCTTTCATTCTTAGGCATCGTAGCATCCATCACATTCATATATCATAACTTGTTAAGCCACTCTCCAACTGATGTGCATGGTACAGTTATCTAAAATAATTAATACTTTACACATTTAACAAAACTCTCATCATCAGGAAGGCTAACAAAGAACAAAATACCAATCATTTGACTGGGTGGAGGGGGGCTGGTTTGAAGCTGACAATCATCATCTAGAGTCTCCCATAGAAAACAAAAGAGCATTTAGAGAGTTCAAGGAAAACTTTATTTTTCAGTTATTCAGGATGTTTAGGGCTCATTTCATATTGAAAGGCAAGCAACCACTGAAGTCAGTCTCCAATGAGCATCATCTAGAGCAAGGGTTTTAACATGGGAACCAGTAACATGTTTTTTAAAACATGCATTGCTGGAGGCGGCTAGGTAGTGCAGTGAATAGAGCACTGGTCCTGGAGTCAGGAGGACCTGAGTCCAAATGTGACCTCAGAGACTTAACACTTACTAGCCGTGTGACCTTGGGCAAGTCATTTAACTCCAATTGCCCTGCCTTCCCCCCTCCAAAAAGCAAAAAAAACAAAAAACAAAACCTATATATTGTGATAACTGATTTTAATAGTATCAGTTGCCTTTATAACCTTAATATATCTTGCTTTATAAATTTAAAGACATTATTCTGAAAAGGAGTCTCAGCTCTACCAGATTGCCAAAGATACACATGGCATAAAAAAGTGGTTAAGAATCCCTGATCTGGAGACTAACAATTTTCTTTAAAGAATCTTTCTTTACCTGAACTATCTACAAAGTCACATTCTCTACTGTATATCTTTACAATTAGACAGGACTTTGAAAAGTCCTCTAGTCTGGTTACCTTCTCACCTTTAGGCAGGAGGACAATAATTCTTATTTGGGTGGAAATATCTCTTACCAATAATAATACAATAAATACTGCAAACATTTATCAAATGAACTGGAGTCAAGAAGTCCTAAATCTAGTCTCTGACATATATAAGCTGTGTGACCCTGGGCAAGTCACTATCTGTACCCTGTCTGCCTCAGTCTCCTCTTTTTAAAAATTGGGACAATAAAACTTGCCTCCTAGTTGGGAGGATTGGATTAGATATATTTGTAAAGCATTTTACAAATGTAAAAACTCTATATAAATATTAACTATGATTAATGGTAAGGAAAATCTCATAGTAACCAGAATGCATTTTAAGAGGAGGGAGCTAACTGCTGAGAGCTAAGTATTAACTGAAACTAGGATAGGTTTTCTTTCTTCCTTGTTTAGGACTTTGGTATGTTTCTTCCATGCATAAATCTCCCTTTGAAACCCTTGGAAACTGCCCACAAAAGAAATAGAGACTATGGTATAAGGTATCTGTAAGCTGGCCACATAAGTATGTTGACATGGACCATTTAAATAGAGTTAATGTGAGGCATTAAGAGCTATCTCTGGAATCCTGCCTACCCCTGTTCTTGAAGGGAGACTGCAATTCCTGCCTTGAAAGAAGCAGGAGAAAGGCCATGAGACTCACTACTCTGTTTTTCACTAGACTAGAATTCTATTTGCCTCTCTAAATATACGTGGCGTAGAGACCATGATTTTGGTTCAAACAAAACACCAGTTCTCTGATTGCTCTTAAGGGGCCGAAGGTTACTCCAAACTTATAACTGTAGGTTTATCTCCTTCCCACAAAATACTAGTTACACAAAAGACTTAAAAACAAATAGCAAGTAAACCCATCTATCCAAGCAGATAGAGAACAAAAATTGGAGAAGTTATGCAATATCTGGCATAATGTAACAGAATGTACACAAAAGTGAATGAGTTTTGTTGGATTTTTTTAGCTTTTATAAAGTAGTATTTACTTTAATAGGTATAATGCACATAAATTTATTCCCACAACACATAGGGTTTAATCTTCCTCTCCTTTTATACTACCTCACTCCAGAGAAGGGAAGAGGGTTAGTTTATGGCTTAGCCTGGGGAATAGTTCCAATTTCAAGTTCAAAAACTTCCTTGGGCTCAAATCTCAGGCACCTAGGCTTCTAGGGCTTTCATGCCAGGTTTGCTGGCTGCATCATCCTGCCTGAAATCCTGGCTCCAGGTCATCATGTCTGGAACTCCTGGGACCGAAGAGGATCATTTCTGGCACTTGAAACTGAGGAACAAAAACAACACAAAATAGAGACCCTAGGCCCATTTCTTTGAGTCAGGGTAAAAGAGGGAGAGCACAAGAAAAGAAGTCCTTCCTCCTCATCAATTTAATTCGTGGTACTCATGTTGTGGTCAAACTCCGCTTCAAGTCTGGATGCAGTAGATAAGAGTGAATAGTGAAAAAGAGAGTGGCTAACTCTTTCTCACCAGTTTTAAAGACAAAGGCAGCTAATCAAAGGAGGTTATCTCTACTGACAAGATAAGGAATGCATAGACCTCCACCTTAGGCAATCTGGACACCCTCCAAAGGGCCCCTCAAGGTCACCTCCATGTTATGGACCTGGATGTGCCCACACACGTCTGGGATAGACATTTCCCCATTTGAAATTTGCCATCTAGGTGAGAGCACCACAGAAGGCCCTAGCACAGACTTATTCTACCCTGCTTGCTCAATGCAAGCATCACTGATACCTAGGCTCCTTAAGAGTCTACTCAATATGGCGAACTTTTAATAAATTTTACTTTTCTTTGGCTGAGAAGACTTGAGTGGAATTCTTTCAACAGGACCCGGCATATTGGTATTTTGGGGTCTCAGGCAACCCTAACCCTCTTTAAGAAACCTCTTCAGGAGGCGGAGCTAAGATGGCGGAAAGTAAGCAGTAGCTTCTCCAAGCTCCCCAAGAATTTCTTCCTTGGGAACTAAAAAGTAAATTTGAGTGGATTTAAGAGAGACAGAACCCATTGGAAGACAGAGAGTGACAGATTCCCAGCCCAGAAAAGTGCCTACTCAGGTTGGGGTAGGGAGAACGCAGAGCACACAGGAGTGGCACCGGTGTGGACCTGAGAGCTGAGTGCGGCAGACTGAGAAGCCCCACCCAGCAGACTAACCCAGCCGGAGGCTTCTGCAACTGTCTCCTCACTGAGTGGAGGACCAACGGAACTGGATAGGAGGGACTGCGGGGCGCATAGCAGGGTCAGCGGTTTTTCCTGGGGCTAGCAACCCCCGGCCTGGATTTTTGAAGCTACATGCCCAGACTTTCAGAAGTTGGGATGGAGGAATGAAATCCAAGGGCTCTCATCCCCTTCCCCAACACAAAAAAAATCAAGAGGTAAAAGCCCCACCTAGAGTACATTCTTGCATAAGTGTAAACAGCCCCAGGCTTGGAAATCACTGAGGAAGGGGGAAGGGAGATTGTACGGAGCCTAAGCCCAGGAGGGTGGAACCAGCAATCTCTAACAACAAAAGCCCAGGTGTGCTTTAGAACCACCTGGCCAATCAGCAAACTACAGCCCCGTTCTACTAAAGTGAGCCTTCCTGAGAAGCAACCCAGAGAAACAGGTGGAAACCTGAAACAGACCATTCCCTCCTCCCCCGCCAATAGGTTACTCTGTGAGCCTCAGGTAACTCAGGGGAAACACTGAGAATCCTGGCCCTGGCCTCAGTCCACATACTCAGAGGCCACAGCTCACGAAATCAACAACCAGCCCGAGAAACTCAGTACTGCTGCACCCCATAAGCAGATATCCACTCTAAAAATACAGGATATAGGCAACCACAGTGGGGAAGAAGGAAACTGCAAAGACTAGAACCATCAAATGATTCTATAGTGAGCAGGAACAACCAAACTCAGAAGGCAACATGGACTCTACACATACACCGGAGACCACAGAAGGAAATGTGAATTGGTCTCCAGCCCAAAAAGCATTCTTGGAGAATCTCAAGAGGGAATTTAAAAATGAAATTAGAGAGGTAGAAGATAAATTTAAATCTACAATGACCAAATTGGAAAAAAATTTCACAGAAGAAAACAAAGCTTTAAAAAGTAAAATTGGAGAACTAGGACAGGAGGTCCAAAATCTAACCAGAGAAAATACCTCCCAAAAAATGAAAAGTGAACATATGCAAAAGGAGCACCAAAAACTAATTAAGGAAAATAATTCACTAAAAATTAGAATCAGTCAAATTGAAGCCAAGGACTCTATGATGCAACAAGA
>CM053588.1:90132532-90150040 GCA_028646515.1 Pseudochirops corinnae | reverse complement strand
AAAGCCAATGTAACCAAGATTAAGAGGGAAGTGGAAAATTGGGAAAGAATTTTTACAACCAGTGTCTCTGATAAAGGCCTCATTTCTAAAATATACAGGGAATTAAGTAAAATCTATAAGAATACAAGTCATTCCCCAATTGATAAATGGGCAAAGGATATGAACAGGCAATTTTCAGAGGCAGAAATTAAAGATATTTATAAGCATATGAAAAAAATGCTCTAAATCACTATTGATTTGAGAAATGCAAATCAATACAACTTTGAGGTACCACATCTCACCAATCAGATTGACTAAGATGACAAATACTGGAGAAGATGTGGAAAAATTGGAACACTAATGCATTGTTAGTGGAGCTGTGAACTGATATAACCATTCTGGAGAGCAATCTGGAACTATGCTCAAAGGGCTATAAATAATTACATACGCTTTGACCCAGTAATACCACTTCTGGAGACATCATAGAAGTGGGAGGAAGACCCATATGCACAAAAATATTTAGTGCAGCTCTCTTCATGGTGGCAAAAAGCTGGAAATTAAAGGGATGCCCATCAATTGGGGAATGGCTAAACAAGTTGTGGTATATGAATGTAATGGAATACTATTGTGCTATAAGAAATGGGGAGGAGACAGTCTTCATATTTACCTGGAGAGCTGTATACAAACTGATGCTAGGTGAGAAGAGCAGAACCAGGAAAAATTTGTACACAATGACAGACACATTGTGTGACAACCAATTTTGATAAACTGGACTCTTCTCAGCAATGCACAGTTATAAAACAACTCTACGAGTCTCACGATGGAAGGAGATATCTATATTCAGAGAAAGATCTAGAAAGAACAGAATTTAAATGGAGACTGACACAATCTACATGCTATCGTTCTTTTTCATGTTTGGTTCTCTTTCTTATTTCCCATTGTTCACTCCATTGGTTACAACCTTCTATACAACCACACTAATGTCCAATCTGAAAATAGCTGCAGATCTAATACTTGATTGCATGTCGCCATGGGGGAGGAGAGGAGAGGGAGGAGAGAAAATTTGAAACTCAAGAGATTATGGAACTGAATCTTGTAAACTAAAAGTAAATAAACAAATCAAATTTTAAAAAATTTTTAAAAATTAAAAAAAAAAAATTTGCTTGATACTGTTTCTGTAGCTAAAAGGTAATAAAGATTGTCTGCCTTAGAGAGAGAGAGAGAGAGAGAGAGAGAGAGAGAAAGGAACTAGGACCCAGAGAACCAAAAGAACTTGTCCAAGAGCATATCAATCAGTCAATAAACATTTTTAAAGCACCTACTATGTGCTTAAGGCACAAAGAACATTGGACCTAGAGTTGAGAAGACCTGAATTCAAATCCATTCTCAGACACTATTGAGCCGTGGGACCCTCGGCAAGCCCCTTAACCTCTGTTTGCCTTAATCTGCTGGAGAAAGAGATGGCATCAGGAAGAATTAGATTCTACTGAAGAACAGCAACGTGCCAGGCACTGTGCTAAGCCTTTTAAAATAACAAATGTTTACATAGCATAGGCAAAATACAGGTCCTATCTTCAAGGAGCTTATAATCTAGCGGGGGAACACAACATGCAAACAATTATGTCCCAGCGAGCTATATACAGGATAAATAGGAAAGAGAGAAAGCACAGGAATTAGGAGGGATCTGGAAACTTCTCTGTAGAAGGTCATTTTATCTGGGATCTGAAGAAAACCAAGGAAGGTGTAGGAGGAAGAGGAAGCACATTCTCATTGTGGATCTTGCCTCAGTGATGATGATATTGGACCTGAGAGAAAAGGTAGAGTCACTCAACTCTTGTTTTTTTCTCTTAAGAGAATGAATTTTGAACTGGAAAGGATAGAACAAATATAGCTTATCATTATTTGATTGCCTAGGGAAGTAGTAATAAGACTTTGATGAATTCATGTTACCAGTCACAGATGAAATACATCCCAAGACCTTGCTGATGTCAATGCTGAACCACTTTAGATTATATTAAAAGTGATGGAAGTTGCCCTAGGATTGAAGGGCATATATTTTCCCATTTTCAAAAAGTAGAAACAGCATGCTTTAAACCATACGTTGCAGGTGCCCCACCCCTGAACTAAAGAAAGATGGTAACCTCAGGTATTCTTTTAAGTTTGTTCTTATAAAGGAAAAAAGAGGGGATTCTATAAAACCAATAGACGTTGCTGTCTGACAAGAGATGCAATATCATACATCATATCACATTCCCCTACTTCTGGAATGAAGAGAGGAAGGTACAGTTTCTTATCTCTTCTCTGGAGTCAAGCATGGTGTTTATAATTACTGTGTTCAGTTTTGCTTTATTGTTCCTTTTTAAATTGTTATAGTCCTTGGGTATATTGCTTTCCTGGTTCTACTTCATTGTGTATCAGTTCATACAAATCTCAAGCTAATCTATATTGTTCTTATTTGTCATTTCTTATTGCGTATTACTATTCCATTATTTTTATGTTCCAAAATTTGGTTAGGCATTCCCCAATCCATGGGCATTTATGTAATTTCCAGTTCTTTGCTATTCCTGAGTACTTTATGAACATTTTGGCACATGTGGAACTTTTCCTTCTATCTCCTTGTAAACCCTGGTAGTTTGAAAAACTGCCCAGCTGACCCGAGAGGGACTGTTCAGTCCTAGTAGTAGAAGTAAAAGAAGACAGACTAAGGATCACCATGACCTAGTCTAGTGTTAGTGGTAGAGATCTGTTAGATGAAGATTAAAGTATGATTATGTCTGTAACTGCTAGACACTTTCGTGAAGGCAAAGATTGATAACCATGCAAGGGACAAAATGCAGAGCAGAGGCACACCGTCCTTCCCATTGATTTAGCTGCAAGGATGCCACAACATACAGGACAACAAAACTATAAGTAAGGTGAATTTTAGTGTAAGGTGGATTTTAGTGTGTATAAAGTGAATTTTTGTTATTATTTCTTAGAGTTCAGTTTCCCAGCATCCATAGCCATAACAATCTCTTGTTCCCAGGTATTAGATATGAGTTCCCATAACTATGGTTCAAAACATCTCCACCACACTTGTGCAGCATTACATAATGATAAGTAATATAAACATCCACTGCTGTTGCACAGTGAGATACAGGGATGAGGTGATGTAAACTTGTGAGGCTATTGCTGGCAGTATGCCTTCTTTGTCTGTTGCCTCTATAAAGTAGGTGGTCATTGGTCAGGGAATTCAACTTAGGATTGAATGCACAAATGCTGTGTGTTCCTCAACTGGCCCCCATTGAGGCTTGAGGGGATTTAGGGAATGCATAAGTAGTGCCTGTTGAGGTGGCTAGATGGCACAGTGAGTAGAGCACTGGCCCTGGAGTCAGCAGGACCTCAGTTCAAATCTGACCCTCAGACAATAAACACTTACTAGTTGTGTTATCTTGGGCAAGTTACTTAACCCCAACTGCCCTGCTTTCCCCCCCTCCAAAAAAAAAAAGACCAAAAACAAGTGCCTGTCTTGACTGAGCCCATCGAGGTGTAGGGGTAGTTCCCCCCTCTTCTCGCTGGCCCCTGGCAGAAGGGTGATTAGGGAATGCTGTAGGAGTTTGTGCTCCCATTATCAGCAATCCTCTTCTGAGAAAATGAGACTAGAATAAAGTAAGATTATTAACCCCTTCTTAGTGTCTTTCCTGTCTGACCAGATCAAGAGTAAACCTGTGCTAGTAGCCCTCCTGTGTGCTGTGTTTATCTGTCTTACAAAAACTCTGAAATTCCCTTCCACAAGGGAAAAGAGTCCAGACTATGGATCACCATTAGCTAATCTAGTGTTAGTAGTAGAGATCTGTTAGAAGATGATTAAAGCACAATTATGTTCCTGACTCCTAGATACTTTCATGAAGGCAAAGATTGATGATAACTGTACGAGGGACAAAATGCAGAGCAGAGGCATGCTGTCCTTCCCATTGATTTAGCTGCAAGGATGCCATGACATACAGGACAACAAACCTCTGAAATTCTCTTCCACTTTCCTACTGAAATGAACCCCACAACAAAGAGGCCTTTCCTCTGGAAAAAGGATAGAGATGTTACCTTCTGAATGCCATGGAGAATGGCTAGAGAACAGCTGGGTTGATAATGAACCATTGTTGGTTGCTATGGAGAGTAGCAAGAGGAGGGATGAGCTTCACCTGCTCAAAGCTGCAGAGAACACTTGGAAAGGATGAGTACAACTGCTGGGGATAGCTTTGGGAAGCTACAGTAAAGACCACATCATATGGGAACTAGAGGAGATAGCATCTGCAGACCAATTGAGTGCGTGACTCTAGGTAGCTGAGGCTACTGAGGTCTTTGGGGAAGAATTGCCCACTGGTGGCTGTCAATATTTAACTTTTTTCCTTCTTTGAACTTTGTTAAATGTATTTTTGCAAGGGGAAATTGATGACAACACTTTTGGTGGTTTCATCCAGTGGAGTTACAGGATTTTCTGGTTGAGAGTCATGAGCCAGAAGTCTGAGATGCCCCCCAGGATGTATCTGGGCCCTTTTTTTCATGTGAGAGCCTCTGACATAAACATTGCAATATTACAAAGTATGATTTATGCTATCAGGGGGAAAATGAAATCTGATTACCTCAATGCACAGGTAGTTTGTCTTAACAGCACCATGACATAGGATAGCAGAATCTATAGGTAATGCTCCCACTGTTATAATACATAGATTTTAAAGGGAAAGCTCACCTGGAATAAGAAAAAACATGAACCTCCACAATGGCTGTTTCTATTTCTCATCATCTCTATGAGTTTGGTGGGTAAGGTAAAACCTCACAGTTGTTTTAATTTGCATTTCTTTTTATCAGTGTTTTGGAAAAATCTTTCATATGACTTTTGATAGTTTTCAGTTTATATGAAATTCATTTTTTCATAATCTTTGGACACTTATCTTTTGGAGGATGGTTGAAAGCCAGTTTTTGCAATGCCAAACATCACAATGACCTTCTTTGTGAGGACCAACTACTTTTTTTTCCCAAGACTTTGAGGGGAAGGGTAATGGGATTCTAACAGTAAAATATAGTGGCTATTGAGTAGGTAATAACTGAACACATTATAGTAGAGTTATATAATAGATTATTGTGCCTTAAGAAACAACCGGCACAGTGGATAGAGCACCAGCCCTGGAATCAGGAGGACCTGAATTCAAATCAGACCTCAGATACTAGACACTTACTAGCTGTGTGACCCTGGGTAAGTCACTTAACCCTGATTGCCTAACCAAAACAAATTGAAGAAATATGAGAAAGCATAAATAAACTGATACAGAATGAAGCAGGAGCAGGAAAACAATATGCAGCATATTGATTACAAAAATGTGAATTAAAACAACACTATAACAGCGTAATTGTGATGACCAATTTTGGCCTGGGGAAGAGATGAGGAAATGCACCTGCCTCCTTGAGGAGTGGGGTGAGTATACCAATATGGGCATAGAAGGTTACAAGGGAAGGCCTGTAGGAAGGAGGGTTGCGTGAACATGATGGTGATGTGAAAGCAAAGTGCCTCAATAAAACTTTCTAAAAACTGGTTGTTTCTGCCAACAAGAAGCCAATACAGCAATGGAGCACGCAGACTGCAGTGACAGCCTCTCCCTCTTAACCCATTTTCCAAACTCTGCTATTCATCTTATTGCCAAGGAGGCTTTTTATCTGGAGGACATCTAATCTTATTTCACAACTTAAAATTTCAAGAACTCTCCCTAGCAATAAATAATTCCTTTGAAATCTGAAGCAATCTCTCCTTCATTTCCCGTTATTGCCTAAGTAGTTCAGCACTTTATTTTTGTTTACAAATTATAACCTGAATAACAGCGCAGGGAGCAGCAAATGGGGTAATGAGCTTCTGAAGTGTTTCCACAAGAAGTGATTAGGAATCCTGAAGCAAAAATTGGGAACCTGGAGGTCAATTAGTGATCCTACATAGGAAAAGAAGTGGCTTGTCTTCTCTTTCATAATTGAGGAGTTTTAATGGCTAAAACATAGAGAGTCTATACAACAGCAACAACATTCCAGACTGTGTTCCAGATTCCCCCTTGTTTGGGTATTTGCCAGGCTTCAAGGCCTACAGGTAATTCCAGATGCGCTGGTTTGGAAGTCTGGCTGTAGCAGACTTTGTGTGGGGAGTCTGTATTTAAAGGAATACTTAATTGGAAAGGTTTGTTTTTCTATGCTAAGAGTCATAACTACCTAGAAAAGGGCCTCATTTTCCTGAACTCATTCCATTTATATTTAGAATCATAAATCTAGAGTTGAAATGGACACAAAGAGGTCATGCAGTTCGTTTAATGGTATCAAACTCAAAGGGAAACGAGAAACATTAATTTATACATAAGGATCCTGGTAGGCTTCATATTGACTTAGAAAATCATATATTAACATTGTCTATATTCTATTGTATTTTATTTTGTTAAATATTTCCCAATTAAATTTTTTCTGCTTCACCCACAACTTAAAATGTAGACTTTTGGAACCCCTTGTATTTAGGCACTGTTTTAGAACACCCATATTGGGGACATGAGTCACGCCTGCTTTATATATCCTGCTCACGTTCTATTTAGCTTTTATGTTTTGAGAACGAGAATTTATGACACATTTAAATCTACATAATGATGTTTTATAGGCGTCCTATTGTAGCCTAAGTTCCAAGCTTGTCTTTATTTTTAAAGCTTTTTACTGAGAGGATCTATCTAGAAGTTTGTTCAGAGTTCTGGATAGTTAATATTATTGTTAATGTTCAGCACCCCATAGTGGGTTCAGATCTAAGTGTGAACTGCCAGACTAATTTTCTGAATTGATTCTTCCTTTTAGTGCCTTTGAGAATTCCAGACTTTTATATACCAATTCTCAAGGGCCAGCCAGAAGCAGCAGATAAGAAAATCCTTATTTTATTACTTACAAGTGGAAAACTGGGGCTGTGATAAGGGTTGTTCTCTTTTTAGAAATGATCGGCTCAAAGAAGCAACTGTGTCATAGAAAGGGGGGACACAAGAAAAAGTAATGCAGTGGTACAGGTTTAAATTCTGAGCACCTTCTAAAATGCGTCCATCCCTCTGATAGAAGAATCTTAACAGAGAAGGGTTCCCTCTTCTCATCCCTGAAAGACTGTTTTGGTGGTATTTATGCCTGTGGATTGATTTTTAAATGTTTTACATCATTTATATATCAGCTGCACTTATGAATATATTCCTGTCCTCACAACTACAGAAATAGCCATTCCTTATAGCAGAAGATTAAAATATAAAAACACAATTCAGCAAAACTAAGTAACATATCAATGGAGTCTGACAGTATATGCATTATTACCTGTAGCCTCCCAACCCTGCAAAGAAAGGAAAGAAGTGCGTTTTCTCATCTCTTCTATAGGATCAAGTTTGGTCATAATAGTTACAGCATATTCAATGTTTTTTGTCTTTTCCATTTACATTGTTGTAGTCAGTGTGTATATTGTTTTCCTGGTATCGCTTAATCTGCTTAGTATAGTTCATTTATGTCCTTACGGTTTGATTTTTAAAATCAAACTAACTGGTATATTAGAAGTAGACTTATCTTTGTCTTACAGCAGAGAAAAAATCATAGGTACTATGGGGTTTCTCCTTGGACCTCTCAAAGCACACTATTTTGTCACTCTCAGGTATACTTACAATACTTTATTCAGAGATGCTTATGACCTGGAAGACCTACTAATGGTTTGGGGGACCTTACACTTATATGGCTTATAGAAAATCTGAGCAAATCATTTCTCAAAACCAACCATATGCCACTACCACTGCTTTTCATAGCTCATAGATTTAGTCAGAAGCAACCTCAGATACTCTTTTGTCCAATTTTATAAATGAGATAAATAAAGACATTAGAGAGTTTAAAGTGACTTGCCTAAGATATCACAAGACCTAGAATTTGGACGGACCTCAGCACTTAGCACAGTGTCTGGCTCATAGTAGGTGTGTCATAAGTGGTTATTGGTTGATTGAAATGAGGAATTAATTGAAACTCAGGTCTCTTGGAACAAGAGCTGTTTTTCTTTCAGGCCTGCTGGATTTTGTGCTGTCTCTAAGTGTGCACACATTTTATGGGCTGATGGTAGGTGGAATTGTCTTTGCAGTTGTTTTTGTAAAATTTTTTTTTGACTGCAGTGTGAGATCCCAGCTGGCCCATCAGGCCTGGGTTGGGTGAGCAGACAATTTTTAGGGCACCTTTTCTAGCCCCGTCCTCACACAAGCAGGTGAGCAGTGTAATTCTTAAAAGACTGCTTAGACACCCAGGGGCTTCTGAATCCCAATGCTGCTTCCAGTGAGAAGATGACCCTATGGCCTTGGCCACCTGTTTGCTGGATTGTGATTACAGCTCCCAGTGTATCCGTAACTGTTGCTTCATCACTTGCCTGTTGCCATAGGTAAAATGGTATGGGTGATGTCTTTTGATTCATGCATAAATTGGATTTAAGTGAGGTAGAGTTGCATGAAGTTGTGGGCTTCACTCTTTCCTCCAGAGTCATCACAGTCCAGTAGCAAGACAGAATCAAGATGACTGCTGATGGCTCAAACTTCAACTCTAATGGGCTGGCCACATTGTTTGAATGCAAAATGTAAGCTTGCCAAAAAGACTGTTTTATGGAGAACTCACGGAGGGCCAGCATTCACATGGTGGTCAGAAGAAGTGATACAAGGACACTCTCAAGGTCTCTCTTAAGAACTTTGGAATTGATTGTGTGACATGGGAGATACTGGCACAGGACCACTTAGCATGGTGTGCCCACATCAGAGAAGGTGCTGTGCTCTATGGGCAAAGCAGAATTAAAATAGCTCAAAAGAAACACAAGATGCACAAATTTAGGGTATCCGCCCCAAATGTTCACATGGACTATTTGTGCCCAACCTGTGGTGGAACATGCTGAGTTCATGTTGGTCTGATCACCACAGCCAGACATACTGAAACTTGACTCTAGCATAGTGATGTCCTTTTGGTCCCTTTGAGAATGAAGGACAACAACCAACCAACCAATTGATTGATTGATACATCTTCCTCATTTCCCTCTGCAGAAGGCAATGACATTGATCCACCCTCATCCCTTGTCAATGCTGTAGAGGGGAGGAGTCTCCACTGGCACAGAGAGAACCTGGTTATGCATATAATTTGAGTTGTGACTCCCAGGTCCTTTTCCTGCCTGTTTCTGGAAATAATGCTGAATTTGGAGTCAGAATACCTAAGTATGAGTCTTGGATCTACCTAAAATTAGGTAACTTGCCCAAAGTCATGGGTAGGAAATAAGTATCAGAGATGTTATTTGGATCCAGGTCCTCTGAAAGCCAAGGCTTTCTGTTCCTTTTTCTTGTTCAGTCAATCACTGAACTGAATGGTAATTGAATGGTAAAATCAGCCAGGTTTTACACGTGAACCAAAAGATCTACGAACCTGCAGGATGAAATATATAGTCCTTTGTTTGTCATTTAAACCTCTTCATAACCTGGTCCTTTCCTGCCTTTCCAATCTTCTTACATTTTACTCCCATTCACATAATCTAGTATCCAGCAATACTAATCTATTTGCTATTTCTCACACACAACGCTTCATATCCTGTCTCCATGCCTTTATAGTAACTGTCCCCCATGTTTGGAATGTTTTCCTTCTTCACCTTCAGCCCTTCATTTCTCTGACTTTCTTCAAGACTAAATTCAAATCCTGCCTTCTGCAGGAAGACTTTCCTATTTTCCCCAGCTGCTAGTGCTTTTCCTTTGGAGATACCTCTGTCTACCGCGGCGGTTCTCAACCTGTGGGTTATGTTCAGTTTAAATACATCCTGCATATCAGATATTTACATTATGATCCACAACAGTAGCAAAATTATAGTTATGAGGTAGCAACGAAAATAATTTTATGGTTGGGAGTCACCACAAGATGAGGAACTGTATTAAAGTGTCACAGCATTAGGAAGGTTGAGAACCACTGGTCTACCATATGCCTTGTATATATACCTGGTTATTTATAAGTTGTCTCCCTGAAGACAGGGATTGTTTTTGCTTTTCTTTGTATCCCACTGTTTAGCACAATCCCTGGCATGTGGTAAGTACTTAGTAAATGCATGTTGAATTTATTCAACAAGTCAATTTGTTGACTGATTAATGAGGGAGGTGGGGGTGGAGGAAGAGACCTGATGCCTTCTAGGTCCTTGGGTGTGGCCTTCTGACTGAATCCAGGTTTTACAGACAAACCCTTTTATTAAGGGGATTTGTCCTGTGAAGTTTGGATTCAGTCAAAGGGCTGCACTTGAGGACCTAGAGGGCCATATGTGGCCTCAAGGCTGCAGGTTCCTCATGCCTGGATTAATCCATTAATTTAATTCCTTGTTCAAGCCTTTTCTAAATATTTCTACCAACCCTACCTTTATTAGGGAATTGTAGTATAGAACTTGGAGGAATAAGGAGATATAAGTATTCACTTTGACCTGGGAAGATTCCCGTCACAGCACACATTGGGGTTGGAATGGCTGATGAGGGGAATGATTTTATTGTAGATTTTCAAGAGTGGGGTTTGGTAGAAACAGCAAATAGACATATAAAAAGGGTCTGGCCAATGAGGGGCCACTCTAGAGCATTCCCAGATTTGCCCTTCCAGTAGGCTATAGAGAGAGCATATATAAATATTTTCCCATATTCTTTCCATTCCAACTGCAAGCAGAAGCTTGATTAGCATACTTCTGGTCATAGGTGACTGAGTACTTGTGCTATGTGGCATAAAAGAGGCTTCTGATTATATGTAAACTCAGTTCCAGCTTGGCTCCACCTGAGTCATTAGCTAGGGATTATGGTACATCGCAGAAGGTGGCAGTTATGAAATCAGTCCTGGTGTTACAGCATATTTAACAAAGTTAGTGGTTATGTCAAGTGCTTTGTTATCTGATGTGAGTGTAGGAGAGGAGTAGGAGAGGTTAGAGACTAGAAGGCATGGTTGTCAATGACCTTGAATCTCCTTAGACTTTTGCTGCCATGGCCTATGGGGTTTGTCTCTAGTTTGGAGGTACAGGAAATAGCTCACCAGATGTTCTTATAGTTACAGTTTTAAGGAATATTCTTTGCAAAGATATACAGTATCAGGAAACAGTCAGATCAATTCCTCGTTCATAGGACCAAAGATTCCCTGATGCTGAAGTCTATAATGGACCATTAACCATTCAGCTGATTTGCTCAATGTGTCCTCAGACAATAACACAAATTTAAGTGAACTACCTTTCTCTGGGACAGAGGGGTTTTGTACAGTGCAGTACAGTTGGAAGCAGGCAGTTTGATTGTTCTTTTCCCACCACCAATTTCTTCCCATCAATTCAGCTCTCTCTCCCTCTTCCCTAGCAAGAGTAGACAGCAACATTTCTCTTCTGTTTTCTTCCTTTGACACCTGGGAGGGGCACCTTGCATCAAGATGTATCCTTCTCCCTCTTTTGGGAACTTATATGCACTCTCCCATTGAATCCCAATTAACTTTCTTAAGCACCTACATTGTGCTTCTTAGACGAACATTCAAATTATGCAAATCAATTAATAATCTCTACTAGGGACAGTTCATAAAGGAACAGTCATCATTCTGCAGAGGAAAGGCAAAGGGAAATGATGGTATTATCATGTATTATGATGTGCATTATGGTGTCTTTTCTTCTTACTAGACAGTAAACTCCATGGATCCTAAACACATAGTGGTTAGAATGCTGACCCTGGAGTTATGAAGCCCTGGATTCAAATCTCCCCTTTGATACTTAATAACTGTGTGATCCTGGGTAAATCACCTAACCTTTCTGAGCATGTTTCCTCATATGTGAAATGAAGAGTATGGACTAGATGACTTCTAAGGTACCTTTTAGCTCTAGATTTATTATACTATGGGGTTACAATAACTTCTGGTCCTATGTCACCATTGATTGACTTAAAACTTTTGCTCTTAAGGAATAGTTTACCTATCAGACTTATGGCAAATGGAAGATTTTGTGATCAAACAAGAGACAGAGAACATTAAGAAATGCAAAATGGATAATTAATTTTGATTACATTAAGTTGAAAAGTTTTTACACAAACAAAGCCAAGGCAACCAATATTAGAAGGGAAGCAGAAAGCTGGGAAGCAATTTTTACAACCAGTGTCTCTGATAAAGGTCTCATTTCTAAAACATACAGAGAACTGAGTCAAATTTGTAAAAAATACAAGTCATTCCCCAATTGATAAATGGCCAAAGGATATGAACAAGCAGTTTTTAGATGAAGAAATTAAAGCTATCTATAGTCATATGAAAAAGTGCTCTAAATTACTATTGATTAGAGAAATACAGATCAAAACAACTCTGAGGTACCACATCACACCTATCAGATTGGCTAACATGACAAAACAGGAAAATAATAAATGTTGAAGATGAATTGTTGGTGGAGTTGGGAATTGATCCAACCATTCTGGGAAGCAATTTGGAACTATGCCCAAAGGGCTCTAAAATTGTGCATACTCTTTGATCCAGCAATACCACTTCTAGGTCTGTATCCCAAAGAGATCCTAAAAATGGGAAAAGGACACACATGTACAAAAATATTTATAGCAGCTCTCTTTGTGATGGCCAAGAATTGGAAACTGAGGGGAGAGTGGCTGAACAAGCTGTGCTACATGAATGTAATGGAATACTATTGTTTCACAAGAAAAGATGAGCAGACAGATTTCGGAAAAACCTGGAATGACTAATGAACTGATGCTGAGTGAAGAGAGCAGAACCATCATACAGAACATTATACACAATAACAGCAACATTGTACAAGGACTAACTTTGATAGACTTAGCTCTTTTCAGAAATGCAAGAATCTAAGGCAACTCCAAAAGACTCATGAGGGAAAATGCTATCCACATCCCGAAAAGAACTGTGGAGTCTGAATGCAGATTGAAGCATACTATTTGCTCGCCCTCCTTTTTTTTGTTTCTTCTTTCTCGTGGTTTCTCTTGTTCGTCTTAATTCTTCTTTACAACATGACCAATGTGAAAATATTTCTAATATGAATGTATATGTATAACCTATATCAGATTGCACACCATCTTGGGGAGGGGAGAGAGGACGGAGGTAAAAAAATTTAGAACTCACTATCTTATGGAAGTGAATGTTGAAAATTAAAAATAATTTTTTTTCTTTAAAAAAAAGCAGTATGCTCTTCTTAGGCAAAATCATTCACATATTTTTTCAGTTTTTTGCAAGTATAATTAGTGTGGTCTAGTTGAAAATAAGGATTTCATTAAGAATTAAGAAAATAATATTCTTATACATAGCCCATCAATGCCATTGCTCAATTTAATCAATTTACTAAACTCCTCTGGGCTAACAGAGGGAAAAAGGCATAATCTCTACCATATGCTTTTTTGTTTCAACTTTACCAGAATGAAGTGAGGATAAATTAAACTGTAATTACACATAAATTTTAGAAATAGCTATATTTATCATATATAGAAGTGAGAGGCAGTGTGGCTCAATGGTTAGCTGACTTTGGAGTCAGGATCTCCTCTCAATGCCCCAAAGTTCTCTTTCTAAGGCTAAGTTTACAGTTGAGTTTTTTTTATTTCCATTAGTAGAAGGCATTTCCACATTGAAAATTCCCCAAACAAATGAAATTACAGATCTAAACTCCTCCCTATAGCCCACCCCCCCAAAAAAGAAACACATACAGTATAAGGTAAATTCAGAATCTGTAAAAGAGGTTTAAGCAAGATACTATGGGGCCATCTGTCAAGGATGTTATGGAAGGAATTCTTGTTTTGAATTAGACTTTGGGCTTAGTCCCTTAGACCTTGAAGATCCAGTGATTCTAATTGCTACAGGCACTGAAATACTTTTTTTTTTTTGGTCTTTTTGGAGGGGAAAAGGCACAGCAGTTGGGGTTAAGTGACTTGTCAAAAGTCACACAGCTAGTAAATGTTAAGTGCCTGAGGTCAAATTTGAACTCAGGTCCTTCTGATTCCAGGGCCAGTGCTCTATTCACTGCACCACCTAGCTTCCCCTGAAATGCTTTTAATTATTCCAGATATTAGGAGAGCAAAGTAGAATGGATAATCCAAAAGCCATATATATATAATTAATGAGTGCATTTTTGGGAGGAGGGAGAATCAAATTTACCTCCCTAATTACATTTAGAATTTAGAGGAAATATTAAAAATAACTTTACATTCCCTTAGCATACATATACCAACTGATTGAAGTGAAAGATGACTTCAAATTGCTTTACTTGGCAGCCTAGACTCAAAAGTTCTTTGCATAATTCTCACAAAGTGAATAATCCAGGTATGGCAAATTAAAGTTGATATGAAATATGTATATATATATATATATATATATATATATGATATGTGTTTATACATCTATTTGTATAGATGAACAACAGATGCATCCACCATTATATATATGTATGTATACTTTTGACGAATTTATGATTTTTGTCACTGTTGATACCCTCTCCACTAAGGCAAAATACAAATCACCTAAAGTGAGACTACTCCCTGTGTGTGTGTTCCTGCATTTGGTGGCAAAGGCCTTCCCAAGAAAGTGATCATATGGTAACTCAGTTCTAGAGAGGGGTAAAAAGGAGTAAGTCCCCACAAAAGGCCCATTGTAGGCCTATTAATGGATATTCTTTACAGCCAGCTAGAAATAGGAGTGGGATGCTGTGTTCCTTCTAGTCATATCTGTCTATATTGGTAGGGTAGCTTCAAAGATAGGTTCCTAGTTTTCCCTTTTTGATCAAGAAAGTTTCCATCTCTTAAATGTTAGGGGTATTTACTCCTATTCAAGGGTTCCAGGATAGCAATTAGAAGATGTGTTCATCACAAAATTTGAGAACTAGAAGGGATGTTAACCACCTGCTTTAACCCATACAGTCAATTAATTCCCGTCACACTGCATTGATGGGAAGTCCAGCATTCATCGGCAGGAATATCTGCATGTAATGACGTTTATAATTTGATGCTATACGGTTGCATGATACAATATTGCGTTATTAAAATTTCAGTGCAGAAACTCCTACAAATTTACAATAAATTGTTAAATTTAAGATGCATCATTTTTCAAATAAAATATTTTATATATTTTTGAAATGATGCAAATTTAAAAAAAAATTAAAGGGTTAAAGTAAGTAATTTTCCATGAGGGTACTGAGTAATTTTTTTTTTAAACAGGGTGGTAAGCCAAATAAATTTGGGAATCTCTGCTCTAGATAAAATCTGACAAGGGCAGAGTACAGTGGGACTATCACTTCCCTTATTAATGCACCACAAAATCAAATTAATTTTTTTTTTTTTTTACCTCTCCACTACCAGATAAATGCTTTGGGATCTTTGAGTGAAATAATTAGTTGAGAAAGGATAAGAGTATGGGATTGGAATGTTTCCCAAATGACTCAAGGTTAGCTAACAAGGGATGTGGAAGATTTTGACTATTATTTCAGGTGCTAAGGGACTCTTTGGGCCAGATGGACACTTATCTATGAAGTTAAAATTGGAGAAACAGACAGAGACTTTGGCTAGTTTCATGGGTGAAAGCAAATGAAAACAAGAAGCAATTAAAGTGACATAAATATATGGGATAGTAGCCAATGAATATGCATTACCATTTTCCCAGGGAGTTCAGCCTCTAAATTGCTTGGCCCTTGAGTTATTTTCTCAGTAAGGATCAAAGACTTACGATGGAGATTTTAGAATTTTTTTCCCCTGGGGATTTACATATGATTCTATAGCTGGAAGAAAGAATAAACTTCAAATGCACAAAATCCAAATAAGAGGAAAGAGTTTAATTATTAGTCTGGCTAATCAATATGTATATTCATATATAAATATATACATTTTTCTAGCAAGTCCCTTTTATATGTAAATAATTTGACTGATAAAATGACTGCAAAATAAATTTTGTATAAGGAAAAAAGAATGAAATCAACTTGTGAAGAAACAGCTTCTCAGATAAAATGTTGAGAAAATGCTGACTTAAGAGAGCTGGATAGATAAATGCTCCTCCGATGACTCTACTAAGAGGGTCTATTTGAAGGAAAAGAAGCAACTGAAGTAATACTAACTACAGGGCATTGTGATCCACCCATTCATTTACTTTGTAGATTTTGAAAGGTTGTAATGGATAATCTCATACATCAAATGCTAACTGTTTGGAGTCTCTGAGAAGATTAAACAAGGACTGTAAATTCATATCTGACACCAAGATGGATTTTGTGAATTTTATTTCATAAGGTAAAGATGAATAGGAATTGGATATAGTGGAAAAGGCAGTCATAAAGATGCCAGTAGAAGAATAAGCTGACAGGAAGGCTTCAACCTTAGAAGCGTATCCTCCCTACCACAGGGTTACTCCTAGGAGCCTGACTCCATTCTGGGAACTCCAGCCCTGCCATTGTGACTGCCACACCGTTAGGGTGAAGGAGCCAGCCCAGAGAAGCCCATGTCCCAGTGTTATTTCAGTAATATCCATTCATTTGCATTCCCCAAAGAGAAGGATTGCACTTGCAGTTACAAAAGTCTAAGAAGCAAAAATATCCTTAGACACATCATAACAAACCAGACATTTTGGAATTAATCATGACAGTTGTTTAACAATCTCAGCACATCTCTCCATGGAAGGGTATCATTAAGAACCTTATTTCCTTTTGAAAGCTCAAATTCTGAGTAAAAAAGACTTAAACTTATTCCTCTTTTCCTTTTTAAAAAATGAGCTTAGCAAAGAAAAATGATGTTTTGGAAAGTCCATCAGGAATGACCAGTATAACTCAAGTTTCCAGGCCAGGCTGGGATGTTTTACACTTGGGTTTGGCTACAGATTCCTGGAAAAAATGCTGATGCAAAGGTGCTGCATTCCTGAAGGCAGAGTTGGTAGAAGAGTTTTGAAGGAGAGAGGCATTCTTTCTTCAAGAGAATCATGTATGGTGGCAGACTTTATTTGAGACCAATTCTAGCCTTGTGGAGAGTGACAGACAGAGAAAGGGTTCAGAAACTTCAGACATGTAGGGGAACTGGTTCCTCAGTATGTCCCTGATTTCACCCTGTCTCCCTGGAGACTTTGGGAAATTTCCCCTTGAGTGCTATTGGAGCCCCTTTCTTCATCAAACTGAGATCTTGTCTTGTTAGATGGCAAATTTATTTTATTTTTTTAAAATGACTTGTTTATTTACTTTTAATTTACAAGATTCAGTTCCACATTCACTTGAGTTTCAGATTTTCTCCCTCCCTTCCCCACCCCCACCATGGTGGTGTGCAATCATGCATAGGATCTGCAAATACTTTCACACTGTACAATAGTTTGGTTATATAGAAGGGTTGTAACCAATGAGTGATCACTGGGAAAAAAAAAAGCAAAACCAGACATGAAAGAGAACGATAGCGTGTTTTGCTTCAGTCTCCATTTAAACTATAGTCTTTCTATATCTTTCTCTGAGTTTAGATATCTCCTTCCATCCTGAGGCTTGTAGAGTTGTCTTTAGCTGTGCGTTGT
>CM053588.1:90078142-90132032 GCA_028646515.1 Pseudochirops corinnae | reverse complement strand
AATCCTCTCTCTCTTCACAATTTCACCATTTGGAATATTATCCCTTCCTATTCAATTGATCTTCTGCCCTCTATGGATTCATTTATACATATACTCAGATATGTGCTTGTTTTATAGCAGCTCTTTTTGTGAGGCAAAGAATTGGAAATTGAGGGGATGCCCATCAACTGGGGAATAGCTGAACAAGTTAAGGTATATGAATGTAATGGAATACAATTGTTGTATGAGAAATGATGAACAGGTGGATTTCAGAAAAACCTGGAAACTTACATGAACTGATGCTGAGTGAAGTAAGCAGAATCAGGAGAACATCATACACAGTAACAGCAACATTGTGTGATGATCAACTATGATATAGACTTAGTTCTTCTCAGCAATACAATGATTTAAGACAATTCCAAAAAACTCATGATGGAAAATGCTAACCACATTCAGAAAAAATAACTATGGAGCCTGAATGCAGAGCAAAGCATATTATCACTTTTGTTTTTGTTTTTTCTTTCTTGTAATTTTTCTCTTCTGTTCTGATTCTTTTTTTACAACATGATTTATGTGGAAATATATTTAACATGTATAGCCTTTATCAGATTTCCAGCTGTCTTGGGGAGGGAAGAGGGAAGGAGAAAAATCTGGAAATCAAAATCTTACAAAAATGAATGTTGAAAACTATCTTTACATGTAACTGGAAAAAAATAAAATACTAATAAGACAGGAAAAAAGATATGACAAGTAGGATGATTTCAGAAAAACCTGGAAAGACTTACATGAACTGATGCATGGTGAAGTAAATAGAACCGGGAGAACATTGTACATAGTAATAGCAATGTTGTTCAATGAAGAACCGTGAATCACTTGGCTATTCTCAGCAATACAATGATCCAAGACAATCCCAAAGACTAATGATACATACTATCAGCTTCCAGAGAAAGAAGTGAAATTGACTAAATACAGAATGAAGCATGTTATTTTTCACTTTCTTTCATTTTTTTTCCTTTTGAGTCTTCTTGTACAAAATGACTAATATGGAAATGTTTTATATAACTGGACAGGTTGTGTTTGTTCTTCATTCTTAAAGAGGACCATGACATCAGGGAGATAATGACATGACTTGCAGTTGACTTTGATTTGAGTGAGGGAGGGCTGTGCAAGGTCACCATCCCAACTTTCTCCTCCACAGCCATCTGGGACCAGTGGCCAGATATTCATCAGGATCACTGGAGATGGCCCAGGATGATTCAATGGGAGACCCAATACTTTTAGGCTAAGGTCTTTTCAGGTTCTCACTTTGAGTGAAATAACACCCATTCAGTGAATAGGCCTCTTTAAGTAGTTACTCAAGGAATGGCCCCATTAATAAAAAAAAAAAAATCAAACTGGGAGGGAAAGACCCTCAGAGTTCCTGGCCAAAAGAGAAACAGTTACTATTTAGTATTTACATTCATTTTGTGCTAGGAGGGCAGGGACCTATTGTCCAATCTATGAGCTCTAGAGTGAACTGGTTTTAAGGCTTGGTTTTTGAGAAAGAAATCTAGTCAGGAAACTGCACATGTATAACCTATATATGACTGATTACCTTTGCAGAAAGAGGAGAAACAGAATTTGCAACTCAAAACTTTAAATAAAAATGTTAAAAAACTAGAGGAAAAAAGCACTCACACTAGTTTGAATTTTGTGATAGGAAATTCATCTGTTCAGTGGCATATAAAGATCAATATCTTAAGATATTTAAGAGTAAATTAAAGTTAACTCTAAAAAGTCATTCTCATGCTTCCTATTTATCTCTAGTTTTTCTCTAAAGAATTATGGCATGTAGTAGTATGCTCATCCCTAGATAGGAAAAAAAAAATCCCATTATTTTAGGAGAGACTCCTAAAGGAAATTTATAAATAATGGAGAGAAATAATTTTTGAACTTATAGCTTGTCTGAGGATGGAAAATGGTATAATTTCATTCAGTATATCATATCATAATACAGTGCCATTAGAAAAAGAATGCAGAAATTCTCAAAGTGCCATCTAAATATTCCTTCTATATCTGCTGCTGGCTTAGTCTTGCTTCTCAAAGGATATTGCTGTTATAAACATGTCATTATCCTTTTAATCTAGTCCCAAGAGTCAGCAATGATTGTGCTCTTAATTACTGCCCTCCTTAGTCAGGAATAATGGCAATATGCTCAGAAAAATCATATTCGACCTAATTCTAGTCTTCTTTTTAGCAGTGTCATTCACCAATTCTAAGTCATTCAACTAACCCCAAAAAGTGCAATTTAAAATAGACAATGCTTCCATATAATCACATACTGAATAAACATGAATGGACGTGTAGGCCCACAAATTAAACAAACAGAAAAAAAAGTCATTTAAACCATTTTGAAAAGACCCAGGATGTGTAACATAAAGCTTAATTTTTATTTTAGAGTTTTATTTATATAACTAAGATTGATTTAAAACCTACTTCTAGTTACTTGCTTGAAATTTTTCAGGCACACAAATGAACCATAAAACAAAAGCCAAAGGTTAAATTTTTTTTCCCTTGTTGCTATCAAGAAACAAGTAGGCTAAGAGGAAAGATAATGAGTTTTCCCCTCACCAATCTTCCCTGTTTCCTCTGAGTCTGAACTTCTCATTCACCAAACCCCAAGGATTCTGAAGGTTGTTTTTTTCATTCTAGGAAAATACTCAACCTACAATTATACATATTTCAAAAGTAAAAAAATACCTATTGAATAATCCAATATTTCCTGAAAATGCTTCTTCTCTTACGGAAATATTTATTCTTCATGGTTTGCATGCCATCAAACAGGGAAAACTGGCTTAGTTTTGGCAGTCTTGAGTCATTGAAGAATAATATTTTTGTACTTATTAATAGAGATTACAAAAAAACAGATCTAAATTACCCACACTCATCAAAAATGAATGTTATTCCAAATTGCTCAATTTTTCAGGGGGTTGAAGCTTTAAGGACCAAAACTCTTCCATTTTAACACATTCTCTAGTGAAAATCTTCAAAAAATACACTATATACTTCTCTACCTAGAAGTCTGCATACACCATGCAAGAATGTGCTTGTGATCTACTAGGCTAGCCGTGCAGCAATCATCAGTAATGTGTTTAGACAGTGAGGATGAGCTTCTAAACTTTTCCTGATAATTTGGGATTAGGATTAGGAACATTAGCTATCCCTACAATTGTATTTGTTTCGGGAATACAGAAAGCTATTTGGAGACTTAATGATACAAGTAAGCACTTGGTACCAATTTATTACTGCTCAACATATGACCCATTGAGCTAGAGGGGGAGTGACTACTCCTAAACCCAACTGAAATCTATGGATACCTGAAGAAATGCTATGTATAATACAAGATGCTTCCTACAAACATATGGTACTCACCCTAATACCACCCCCTGGTAAGCTTCTTTTTCCCCATCACCTTCTTTGTCAGCTCCAAAGGAAAAGAGGGAAAGAGCTCTCCCTCAAAGGGAAAAAGGTCAGATCCTTCTTTGGAGATATGGCTTTCCAATCATTCAGAGAATACTGTTTAGGAGGGTAGCCTTCCAACTAAAAAGGCTGTAGGTAACAATTAGCATATATTACTAATCTGTTGCCTTTCTTTCCGATTAACTTCTTCCCATTCCCCCTTATCTCCTCCAAGTCTAAGATCTTAATCAATACTGAAGCCATCATATAGCTATCCTAACATCAATTCTTGTGAAGTGCTAAAGATGAAGACAGAGAAAAGATACATAGGGCGTAACCCCAGGAATGGCCCTGAAAATTGCTTTCTTGAAAGATGTTAGCTTGCTTTTCGATAACTTCCCTCCTTATCCTCAAGATAGATTGAAGTACTATATAACTATATGATCACTTAGGCAGCATAACCTACACACTTTTCTACAAAATTTAATTTAGTGAATCAAAGTCTACGGCAATCTTCCTCCAAAATGCTTCCTTGCCCTGTAGAAAACCATTATCCCATTACTATTGCTATTATTCTCTGACTGGCAAGAACACTAAACACATTACTGATGATTGCTGCACGGCTAGCCTAGTAGATCACAAGCACATTCTTGCATGGTGTATGCAGACTTCTATTTCTCTTCTTTGAATTACAGCTATATTTGAGTGGGGGTAGGAAGGATGGTATTTGCTCTAAATCTCAGAATTACTTCATACCAGGTGATGATACTTTTGTATCCATAACACCAAGTCAAATTTTGCCAAACCCTCTTTAATATGTAACTTTAAACAAGATTAAAACAACCCCAAAGTTAAACAGCATTGAAGAATATATAGCAGTTTTTTAAAAAGCTTTAATGTTATGTGATCTAAAGTTTTACAAAATGTTTATATGATAGATCAATTCTCATGAAATCTCCTTTCTAATAATAACACTTCATATTTGAATCACCCAGGCTCATTGGTTGAATTAATTAGGTGACATCTGTTGTTAGGAAAATAATTTTTAGAACTATCAGATCCTAGTCCTGCTTCCTCATTCAGGAAAAATTACTAATGAAGGAATAGCTATCCCTGGCTGATTATGATCAACATTCCCTTAGCTTTTGTTTACTGTCTGGGTGATTCTCACATTTGCTGCTCACAGTCTGAAGATGTGTACCCTTACATGTCTACTTCTCTCTTTGCTGGCATTTTTCTGTGCTGGGTTCCTTGGTAGGTGCTGTAAGGAAACTCTCTTTGCTACCAAGAGATAGTTTTCCTACTACTTCCAGTTCTAAAGCTACTCTAGGGGTGTGAATTCTAGAAAGAAGGTCCTCAGATAACTAGTTTTTTTTATAATGGCCTATAATTTGCAAATGATGCCTTTCATGTGATTTACAGAAGAGGCTTAAAATGAGAAACTTCTGTTGAAAAAAGTTATTTCCTGCAATAAGTGTGTTTTATATACTGCACTTTAATCTACTTTCCTATTTTTATGTCAGTCTTGTGAAAACTCTTCAGCACGCAAATATCTGGTATAGAAGACCTTGTTTTTACCTGGAACCCATGTTAGTGGGGCACACACAGCATTACTTGCACTGATCCTATGTGCATACTTAATTATTTCTTCAGAAGAGATGGCACCTGAAAGAGAAAATATTTTAACCTAATCACATATAAGTAAGACATATTCAATTTTACCACTTATCAAAAGGTAATTCGTGATGTTTGAGTTTCTCCATACTTCACTATTTCCAACATCTGCACGTGCTTTGTATTAACTTGACTGAAAATGAGCAAATGTTCTTGCAACTGTCCAACAAAATACAATATAGAATGTTAACATAATGAAAGTTTCTTGAGCGTCACAGATGGTTTTCCTTGTATCCCCAAGGTCTAATGCAGAGCCTTACATATAGTTGATACTGATGCTTGAATCAGAAGCATTGTGAAAAGTAGACAGAGATACAACCTAACAAAGAGGTGCACAGACCTAAGGCCAATTCTAAATTATCAATCACAAAATAAACAGGTCATACTCACTTAGGCCTATATCGCTTTGCTCATGTTATTCTCCTGCCTGGAAAAACCTCTACCTTCCTCTTGATGCTTATTCAAAGTCTAGTCCAAACAGTTTTCAAGCCCAAATTAATCTTCCCTTCTCTCAATATATAGTTTACTTATCATCTGTACCATTCATTTTTGCATTTAGTCACATATTATCTTGTATTATCATTTAACAGTTACTTGAGTATATCTCTATAACTAAACTTTAATCTCCTTGTAAAGATAATGAAACAATGTCTTATAGCTACCGAATTTCACAGGTAGGACCAACCAAATATAAAGACACTCAACAGACTATCTTAAACTGAAAGTAAAATAAGCTGGACTCAATATTACAGAGAGAAATCAAAGTGTTAACTAAAAGGAAATCTGGTCAATAAAGGATTTAAAAGTTCTTAAATATTTACATGGTAACATTTTATAAACCTAGAAAAGCATTCTTAGAATCTATAGCACATTTTAACAATACAAAACTATAACCATTATTTCCTTGTCAATCAATCAACAATTGTATCTATTAATCACTTACCATGTGCCAGATACAGTGTGGGGTTCTAAGGACACAAGTACAAAGATCGAAACAATCCCTACTCATGATGATCTTACATTCTAATGAGGGAGACAAGTACATATAAAAATATATACATAGCTAGGTCAGTTTTCTCACTGTACAAACCTTTTCTTGCTTTATCTATGGATTTGAGTTTTTCTTTTGCTTGATAAACAGCTGTTGCCTAATTTAAAGAAAAAAAGAAAGGTATTTTATTTATAATTACATTAGTTTTACTTTTTGGCTCAATACAAAAAAAATCTATTAATTAGTTTTAGTCCCATCAGATAAATGTGGAACATTTAGAAATACCCATAAAATCAGAGCCAACCTGCAAAAATACCAAAAAAAAAAAAAAAAATTCAAGAATGAGCATTCTGTTTGCACTTCTATTATCAAAAAAAAATTTTTTTTTAAAGAATCTATTTCTATATTATAACTCTTCCTATAAACTACTACCTGAGCCAAAGGGACTCACTTTGAAATTCAAGAGCATTGACATTATTTGGCATGCAAAAGATTCAAACCGATAGATAACACTGACAACCTAGATGCAAAGAGTCCTATTCATCAGGGATCAAGATATTTAACAGATAACCAGGCCAAAATAATGGGTTTCTTTCATATATAAGATTATGTCCATCCAAAAACATGTTTTAAAACTACAATCATGTAGTCCATATGAGAAAAGTTATTTCTCTAAGGCATAGTAGATGTGTAAAACTAATGAAATTACTATAGTATTTATGGATTCTTCCTTAAAATTCTAAATGTTTACCATATAAACCACTTTTGACTTTAATCTATACATATCTCATGTTAATGGAACTTTTTTTTTCTTTTGCTTTTTTGGAGGAGGAAGGTAGGGCAACTGGGGTTAAGTGACTTGCCCAAGGTTACATAGCTAGTTTTGTGTGTGTGTGTGTGTGTGTGTGTGTGTGTGTGTGTGTGTGTGTGTGTGTGTGTTCAGTGTCTGAGGCTGGACTTGAATTCAGGTCCTCCTGACTCCAGGGCCAGTGTTCTATTTACCACGCCACCTAGCTGCCCCTGGAATTTCTCTGTGTTATTGTGGTGAGTCAGCATTAGATATTCAGAAAGCTAAACAAGTAAAAGAAATTATGAAGTTGATGTAAATAGTGGGAAAGGAATGAAATATGGAGACTGAAATTTCAATGAGAGAAAAATGAGTCAGAGAGGACAGAAAGGAATCTAGGATTAAGTTAGCTATCACAGATGCAGGAGGATGAAAATTTAGGAAGTTAAGATAATAGACACATTTCAGTTCAGGAAGATTTCTGATCGTTGAGTATAGGGAGAAAGAAAGTGCAAGGCATCAAGACATCACTTGGAGGGAAGTTTTGCTTTAAAATTAGGAGCTGTGCCAAACAAGAAGGATCTTACTTCTTCAAAGGCTAAAAAAGCTATGAGAAACTATTTTAGCCTGGATTCAAGGGTAGCAACAAAAGGCAGGGGAGCTGGCCTTTGGGCAAAAGAGACAGCAGGGGCTACCATGCTTACCCTACTTTTCCTTTTGGAGAACCAGAAAATCAGGAAGAAGAGACTGAAGTTATAGCTTGAAGCCTCAAGGAACAGATCAAGGACTCTTTTGTACTTCCTCTAGCAAAGTTTTCTTTCTCCCTTTAGGTTAGCCAGGTGGGCAAGCTCATTGGTTCCTTATCTGTTGCTTTCAGATCTCATTTACCTAAAATAAAACCCAAAGCTGGAAAAAATGCTTAGCAGTGTACTTAAGGCTTACAAATAGACAGAAACAGAAGATAAGATGAGAATGTTCCTTATTCCAGAAAGAGAAAAAAATTTGAGGAACTAGGGCTGATTTGGAGACTGAAGCCTTTAGGGCAAAGAGAGAGGAGAGTTAGCTCTATTAAACTGTACAAGACTGCCATATATAATCAGGAGTCACATGTTCCTAGAAATAACCACAGTATTGCCGTAACAGCTTTGGCCTTCAGATTATCTCCCACTGATCGAACCTTTCCTCTCTCTAGAATAAAAAGTGCTCCTCCCCTTATTTGTTCTCTGTAAGACTTAATACACTAACACAGAACTGAGCATTTCCATAGGCCAATAGGATTTTTTCAGTAGGTAAACGAGATCTTAACTGTGTAACAAAGTGACAAGGTTGCCCATAGCTCTAGGAGAGAAAGTAGGAGATTCTGATCTGTCCCTTGGGTCAGTTCTCCCAGCCTGGAATTGTGGGTCCCTGGCATGGAAGCTCTTGCTTCTGTCACAGGACAGGATCAATCCAGCTCTTTAGATAACCTGTCATGATTTATCTCTGAGTGTTGCCCAATTTCATGTTCTACTCACCAGTCCCTTCTTCCTGCTTTTCCAGCTCTCCAAAAGAAAAGGAAAGGGGAACCTGGGAGTCCTCTTCTTCAAGTCTCTTTGCCCCAAAGGTACGTTACAGTTGCTAAAGAGATTGAGACTGGAGAAAATAACCTAAGGCAGAGACATCTTCTATACTGGATAAGATTGGCCCTTGTACCTGTAATCTGTTACCTCATTTATTTTATACCATGAAGGAATGGAATATTATATATTAAAGAAATCTTCTTTATAAATAATGCCTGTTTAAGTGTCAATTAAAATTTTAACCACTTTTTATAGACCTTTCTAAAATATACTATATATTTCTTTGCCTTCTCTAAGTACGTTAAATTTAACCTTTTCTTGATGAATCAGAATCATGATTATGAACATTATTACATCATGCTGTAATTTAATATCATGATATTACTGATGTTTAATTCAAAATTACATAGCTCCAGAATATTATACTTAGAAAAATTCATTAGTTTTTTTTCAACCCTTAATGGCTGCTGTCTGTCACTAGTCATTAATGTCTAATAGCAGACATGTCTCACCTTCCTTCTACTTTAGTACTTTCAAGCTGATGTGGGCTAAGAAACCATATTTTTTAAGAAGCATAAAGCAAACCAGTTTTAATGAATGGGATTTATGACAGCTATTTCTGCTACTTAGAAGCTCTAGAAGGGTTCATGGCTATGTTCCTCAGGGCTAAAGACCATGGAAGTCTGACCTTTGGGGTATTACTGGAGGAAGTAAGTTTATCATAAGAATTTTCTCTATTTAGAATTCTCTCTATCTTTTGCTTTATCCTTAGTCTAATCTAGTCTTTTCTCTCAGCTAAGATCTGTTCTTTAGAGATTTAGAAAACTGATTATTTCAAGCTATTCATTAACTGGAATTTTCGGGCAAAGCTTCATGGGTCATACAACTTTACATTCTACTATGAAGATTCTTCATCTAGCACTTACCAATATCTGCTCTGCTTCCTTCAGCTGTTTCTGTAATTGTTGAATGTCACTATCTCTCTTCTCTACTTCTTTTTCTAGAAGTTGCATTTCATGATGGACTTTTCCTTGTTCAAGTGCCAATTTCATTAGTTCTTGAAACTCCCCATCTCTATGAATTAACAACTCTATAATCTGTCAGAAAATATTTGGTTTAATCAAGTATCATATTATCAAGAAGTCATATCCCAAACAAGTATCTTAATGTGTTATTGATTTTGTCATATTGTAATCCCTGCACTTTAAAATTATTTTGCATCTCTTGAAATTATAAAATGTCCCTTTTCTATAAAAACTAAATAAAGGTAGATACTAAAGATAAGACATAACATTGGTATAGATAGCAGCCTACACTAAATGACTAAAATGAAATCTCCATGTAAGAAAAACAAAACTGGTATATCCTAAAAGATATACAATATTGATGAATATATATATGATCTTTAAATTCAATTAAAATAATGTTTTATTCATTTTAATCCTAACTACTCTTTTTTAGTCACTTCATGATGTTATCATACTTTATTACTTTTAAAAGGCAGCATTTTTTAAAAAATCAGAGTTGAGAGATTAATGAGATAATGTCTTTTAATTGCAGTTAAAATTTAACAAATAGATGAACTCTGAGACAGCTTCCTTCCTTTTTCTGTTTGAGGCAGCTTCCATTTGGGGAAAAAAAATTGAATTCTGCTTTTGAAGTTTTTTCTTAAAGCATTTATTATTGTTTAAGTTTTTTCTTGAAGCATTTATTATTATTATTTAAAGTTTAAAGGTTTTTACAAATACATAATTACTGTATTAACCACTAAATAGATTTTTTTTTCTCAATATGGTCACCCACATTTTTTAACAAACTAAGTACCTGCCATCTCTAGGTCTCTCTCAACAATAACAGTCCACAAGTCACAATCACTTATTGAGAAGAATGGGTGACTCTTACAAAAGCTACAAAAGTATACTAAAATCGCAAATAGATCAAAGAAAAAGAAAAAGTACACATATGTACAAAAATATTTATAGCAGTAATTTTTGTAGTGGCAAAGAACTGGAAATTAGGGATGCCTATCAATTGGGGAATGGCTGAACAAGTCATGGTATGTGATTGTGATGGAAATATTATTATGCTTTAAGAAATGACGAAGAGGATGATTTCAGAAAAACTGGGGAAGACTTATGTGAACTGATGCAAAGTGAACTGAGCAGAACTGGAAGAACACTGTACATAGTAACAGCAATATTGTAATGATGATCAACTATGAAAGACTTAGTTACTCTGATCAATATAATAAACTGCAACAATTCCAAAGAATTCATGATGAGGAACACTGTCCACTTCCAAAGAGACATGATGAACTCTAAGTGCAGATTGAAGTATTTATTTTCATTTTCTTAATTTTTCTTGCCTTTTTTTTTTTACAACATGATTAATATGGAAATATGTTTTGCATGACTTCACACACATAATGAGGGTCATATGCTTGCTTTCTCAATGGACGGTGTAAAGGGGGAGAATTTGGAACTCAAAATTTAAAAATGAATGTTAAAAATATGTATTGAAGTTCTTTGTAGTTCTTAAGGCCTCATCTAAACCAGTTTTGACCTCTGGTGCTAACATAATTACAGGCTGTACTTGGGCTTTGTGCATTGGGCAAATTAAAATGGGAGATGGGTGGGTAGGGTGGGAACTAAATATGGACCATTGTGGTTTCTATTTTTTCCTCTACTTTTCTCATTTTCTAAAGCAACTTGGGGTTTAAAACATGATTATTTTTTTTTACCATACAATGATAAATTGCTTCTTGTCAAGACTAGTGACATCTCAAAATGTCATTTCAAAATACATCATTTCAATCACTTTACAGTTAGGAGAAATTTGAGCCTCAATTATTAGAAGTATAATTTTAAGTCATTACCGACAAAATAAAGACTACTAGGTGCCAGCCATAGTGCTGTTTTACAAATATTATCTCATTTGATCCTCACAACTCAGAGGTATATGCTATTACTTATTATCCCCATTTTACAGCTGAGGCTAACTGAGGTAAAAAGGTTAAGTGATATTTGTCCAAGGTCACAGCAAGTTAGCATGTGACACTGGATTTGTACTCAGGACTTGATTCCAGGCCCAATACTCTACCTACCTTGCCAGCTATTCAGTTTCTATTTCAACTGGACAGCACTTATTGCTCCATGTCTATTTCATAACTTTTATACAGTGAATTTTACTGGATTTGGTATACCTCTAAATAAAATGAATGACAGACTAAATTAGGTTTGTGTTCAGTAAAGAGCACTGGATTATTCTAATACTGGTACTATCACTAACCTATTGTGTAACTGTAGGCAATTTTCTATGCCTTAGTTTTCTCATTTGTAATATAAAGTGTTTTAAACAATCCTCTTTTTCATTCTTCTAGGTATACTGAAATGTTTGTATTCATTGTTAATTAAGCTCAGAGTAAGAAAGAAAATAATAACGAAAAAGAAAATAAGGGAGTTAAATCAGATGCTATCTAAGGTCTTTTTGGCTTTAAGGGCATGTGTGCATGCGTGTGTGTGTGTGTGTGTGTGTGTGTGTGTGTGTGTGTGTGTGTGTGTGTGTGTGTGTGTGTGTGTGTGTGTGTGTGTGTGTAGTCAATAAGCCTTTAAAAGGCTATTATCTTCTGTAATTTTTAAACATATTTCCATAAAAGGTACATGTAAGTAAAGGCTGTACAAACATGTGACTATATTGGGGTCTGAAGGGCAATGTATCTCAGCAGATGGCATACTAGACTTGGATTCAGAACTGGAGCTCCATGGACAAGACACTTAACTTCTCTGTGTCTGAGGCAGCTCCCTAGAACTTAAAAATCATTTATGGTTTGTGCTCTGCCAAGGTGAGAAACTTGCCTAGGATCACAAAACTACTAAGTGTCTGAGGCTGGATATGAACTCAGGCCTTCCTGACTCTAAGCCTGGTGCTCTATTGACTCATAGCTGGTCACAGGGTAATGAATTTTTTTGGACATAGAAACTCTGAAAAGCTATGAAGATGTTGTATTCTAGACTGCTGGGGGAAGTACATATTGATGAAATCAAAAGTCTTTATATTTTAGTATTCTTAAAATGTTACATGAACACATGATCTCAAAAAATTATGTAACTAGAAGTTATAGTTCCATGATGATTTTTTTATCCAAAATTATTTTTTAAAATTGTTGTATGAGGGTTGTGGGAGACCTTAGGGGAAGGCATGTTCCTTCCCATGGTGATATATTTTAGCTTGAGCATAGCTTAAAATGACACTACCATTATGTGGTTTTCGGGGACTCTTTTAAAATAATTTTTTGTACATAAATTTAACATGCTAATGTAAAATATTCTACTATAATTTATGTCTAAAGCCATCTAGTTATATCACTAGCCAGGAAACAAGAAACAACACTTTCCAGTTCTGCTACCTATTCTGATTCTTTAAGGTTATGAGAGAAAATAAGAATCATATATCTTAAATGCTTACCCATCAGAGGGAAAAAAATTTTACATAAGGTGAAGTTATTATTGTTGTGAAAATTCTTCAAAAATTTTCCTATAACATTGATAATACTTTATATAGAGTCTATAGCAGGGATGGAGAATCCATTATCTTCAGTTTAATTTCATCCTGCCTATGGCAAGCTTTCTAGATCTGGTCATGCTTGCCATAAAACAGCAAATACAACTCTTCAGATGACTAAAGGTTTCACCTCTTTCTAATGAGTATCCGCATCTCAGTGAGGACAGGGGAAAAGAAGTAAGCTGGCAAGAAACCGTAGGCTCTCCTCTCCCTGATCTCATTTTTTTTTTGGTAAATTTTTTACTCATTCTAAACTTAAATACAAAATGAGAAAAGAAAAAGAACATTTTCACATACTCATCAGAACATATGAGAGGATTCAATTTAAACAAATTTCCATTTCATGAAAACCTAAAAAATAAAGACTACACATTGTTTTCAAAGATATCCAGCTTTTGTTTTCAAAGATATCCAGCTTTTCTTCGCTTGTAGGTTTTGTTTAGTTCGCTGCTGTGAACTTTTAATTTTTTTTCCTCTGTCCCCATTTTTTTAAACTTAATTTCAACTTCATAATCATATAAACTTAACTCTAGACTTTAGTTAACATGTAGAAAGAAAAGGGAAATGAAATTCAAAGAGAATTATAATGAGTACACAAAAGTTATATGATAGGACAAAAGTTTATAGAAGAAATGAGTTGGTGACTAAAAACACTTCTTATGAGTTGTCCACCAAAAGCAATGATGAGTGAATTCTCTGACTTCTATGTATATTCCCTCTTTCGACTGGTCACAGCCCACATGACTGCAAAATACACAATTTTGGCAATGCATAAGAAGATATTTTCCCCATCTTTACCTGTTGAATTTCTGTTGTTGTTGTTCAGGTGTTTCAAGTCATGGTCAACTCTTCATGACCCCATTTGGGGTTTTCTTGGCAGAGATACTGGAGTAGTTTGCCATTTCCTTCTCCAGTTCATTTTAGAGATGAGGAAACTGAGGCAAACAGGGTTAAATGACTTGCCCAGGGCCACATAGCTAGTAGGTGTCAGAGGTCAGATTTGAATTCAGGAAGATAAGTCTTCCTCACTCCAGACCTGCCACTCTATTCACCGTGCCACCTAGCTGCCCATTTAATTTCTACCCATCATTTAAATACAAACTTAAATATCCATTCCTCCAAGAATCCTTCCTCAATACCTCAAGGAATCAAGGTGTCCTTTGGCCCCTCTGACACAGAACTTTGTTTGCAACTCATCCATATTTTTTGGCATTATAATCATTTTTATATCAAACTATCTCACTAGACTGTATGTTCTATGAAAGAAGAGATTATCTTATCTACATTTACCCTAACACAAGACTCTGACAAGAAGGTACTTGGGTAGAAAGTATGACTGGAGTGAGGAATCTATAGCCCTAAGGCCACATGTGGGCTGCTAGTTCCTTAGCCTTTTAACTGAGTCCAAATTTAACAGAAAAAATCCTTTTATTAAAGGGATTTGTTCTGTGAAGTTTGGATTCAGTCAAAGAACCACACTTGAGAACCTAGAGGGCCACATGTTGAGACTACAGGTTCCCCACTTCTGATCTATGATATCTTTGGTACAAGGAATTCCCTCACAAGCAAAGTCATACCAACACAGGTCAGCACCTGCTCTACAACTTCTTGTCTACATAAAGAGTTGCCTAAAACACTGTGAGGAAATAACCTCTATGGGTCAGAGGCAGGACTTGAATCCAAGTCTCCTTGGCTTTGAGGTCATTCATTATGTCACAATACCTGTCAGTAGATGCTTACAGTTTGTTAAGTTGAAAGTTATAGTTTCATATTCCCTGTTTTAAATTTTAAAAGCAAGTTAAATATTTTCTATTTCTTTCTCAAAATTAATTACATAAAGGTAATTTTAAAAAATTGGCATGCAATTCTTAACTACTCTTAACTACCCTTAACAGAGGGGTGAAAGTTTTCTCAATTCTATTTTACTGGCAAACCTTATAGCCCTTCTCTTCCTTCAATGAATTATGGAAGAAAAAGCCCCTTTCCGATGGGGCTGGGGGGAGGGGGGGGAGCAACAAAAGCAGTTAACTTATCAACCACTGTCATCTCCATCACCTGGCATTTTCTCAAAATGCCTATAAGGGGGCTGTAGTCAAAATGAAACTCGAGCTAGGCCTGGGAACGTAGACTGGAGCAGAGACAGGCAAACTTCTTGAGGAGCTTGTTAAGATGCTATTAAACCTAAAGAAGACTTATGTTGGGAAATCTAAAGACAAATGCATGAAACTGTTACAGATAACAGAAGTATAAGAGTGGAAAGCCGGGGCGAAAATTTAACAAGATTATTTTAAATATTTAGACAAATATTTATACTTTTAAATTGTTACATATTTAAATAAACTTTAAGGTTTACAAAGTACTTTTCTCTCACAACCACCTTGTAGGTAGTTTTAAAAAAAGGTATTATCTTTACTTTATATCTGAGTAAACAAAGGTTCAGTGTGGTAAAATGGCCAATAAATGGACAGTGCAAGAATCTGAACCTTGGTCTAAACTCTACTGTTCTTTTCAATACATGATGCTGTCTCTCTCACTAAGTATGTATTTATTTTATGTGTGTAGATCTTTTTCAATCCTAAATCTGCACTAAAACTTGTACACACATGTCTGTGTATTTATATCTATATATCTGTATAACTGTAAATACCAGAATTATCTAAGATTTCTCTAAGTGACAGGCAAATTGTGATCTGTATCAGCTGAAAGAGATGCTACACTGGGAAAACCAGATACAAGATGCATGCACACAAATGGGAGGCTAGAGGAATTTTTTTTTTTTACTTTTTTTAAACTTCAAACAGATACCACTTACCTGCTTTTCCTCTCCAGGTTGCAGCAACTTTTGGCTTCTTGAAATTGCCAGATTCTCTATAAGTTCCCTAAAAACAAAAGTAATTATGATATCAGTGTATGTGCTTGAAAGCCAGAGCCACACTCAAAACTAAAGTATCAAAACTGATTTGTAACACCTCTTTAAGCAAGAAACTACTAGCAAATAATTTCTTTCTTTCTTTTTTTTTTTGCTTTTTGGAGGGGGGAAGGTAGGGCAATTGCCCAAGGTCACACAGCTAGTTTTGTGTTAAGTGTCTGAGGCCAGATTGGAACTCAGGTCCTCCTGGCTCCAGGGCTGGTGCTCTATTCACTGAGTCACCTAGCTGCCCCCCTAGCAAATCATTTCTTAACAAAGCAAAATCTCTTTCTAGGCAGAACAACAACAGAAGTCACATTTTCCCTAAATGAAACTATAAAGAACCATTAAATCTAGTCCATGTACTGCCAATAGTTTTAAAACTGCCCCAAATTCAGGCAGTAAAGACACTTTCTTGGAGATTAATACATTTGCAACCTTCAAGTCTGTGATTGTGTGCCCCCAAGTGCTACTTGGTCAGCCCTAATGTTCTGTTTATCCTGTGGTGCCAGCACTTGTCTATATGCCTCAGTTTCTTTCTAAAAAAGATGATTTTCATTTTTATTTCATTTCATTGGTGTAATCCATTCACTGATCTGCTCTATGCAAAACAGATTTATATATACATACGTATACATATATGTGTATATATATATATATATAAAATCTTTCTTTTAAAGCATGGGTTCATTTAAGATAATTGATTCTAGTTTAGGGTAAAAGATGATCCTGTTTTCATTACTCTTCAACTGAAATGTATTCTCTTGACACTTTGAATCTGAGGCACCTGGAAAATAAACTGTTTCATTTCTACAACTTTTTAAACAGTGTGGTCTCCATGAAAACAGGTGGGACATCAGAAAGAAGGCATCATGGAAGAGGTGGCACTTGAGAGAGTAAAGATTATCTTTTATGTTTCTTTGTATCCCCAGTGCTAAATAGAAGGGAAATCCATTTCCAGGTAACAAATAATAGGCAAAACAAGTTGGGAAAAGACTGGACAAAATAAAGAGAATGGCTAACAGTCAAGTAAATAAGCAAAATAAGTAAACAACAACAACAGAAAAGAACCTGTAGCAGGGAAGACCAAGACACACTCAGAAAAAGAAAACCATCTGAAAATAGCAACAAAGCCTCAAAGAAAAATGCTACCTGTACCCAAGTCCAACAAGAGTTAAAGAAAGAGATTAAGAATGGTAGAGGAAAAACTGGGAAATGAAAGTGATGCAAGAAAATTACAAAAAGAAAATTAACAACTTGGTAAAAAGAGGCACAAAAAATAATGAAAATCACACCTTAAACTAGAATTGGCTTTATAGTGAAAGGGTCACAGAAATTCACTGAAGAAAAGAACTCTTTAAAAAGCAGAATAAACCAAATAAAAAAGAGGTACAAAAACTCACTGAAGGAAATAATTCCTTAAAAATTAGAATTGGGCAAGTGGAAGCTAGTAACTCCACAAGACATCAAGAAACAATAAAGCAAAATAGAAAGAATAAAAAAATAAAAGAAAACACAAAACATCTCACTGGAAAAACAACTGATCTGGAAAATAAATCAAGGAGAGATATTTCCTTTTTTTTTTTAATTTTTTAATTTACTCATTTACTTTTAATTTACAAGATTCAGTTCCACAATCACTTGAGTTTCAGATTTTCTCCCCTCCCTTCTCCCCCTCCCCCCCATGGTGGCATGCAATCATGTATAGGATCTGCAAATACTTTCACATTGTTCAATAGTTTGGTCATATAGAAGGGTTGTAACCAATGAGTGATCACTGGGAAAAGAAAAAAAAAAAGAAGCAAAACCAGACATGAAAGAGAACGATAACGTTTTGCTTCAGTCTCCATTTAAACTATAGTCTTTCTATATCTTTCTCTGAGTTTAGGTATCAAGGAGAGATATTTCAAGAATTATTAGATAATCTGAAAGCCATAACCCTCTCAAAAAATCTAAACATTATATTTCAATAAATCATCAAGGAAAACTATCCATCCTCAAACCGAAGGGTAAAAGAGAAACTGAAGAATTCACCACCAATCACCTCCTGAAAGGTGATTTTATCCCTAGATAAAAATTCCCAGGAATAACACAGCCAAATTCCAGAGTTCCCAGGTCATGGAGAAAATATTGCAAGCAGCCAGAAAGAAACAATTCAAATATCATAAAGCCATGGCTAGGATCACACAAGATTTAGCAGCTTCCATTGTAAAAGAGCAGAGGGCTTGGAATATGTTATTCAGGAAGGCAAAGAACCAAGGATTAAAAACAACAATAACATGTCTAGCAAAATTGAGTATAATCCAAAAAAAACGAACATTTAATAAAAAAGAAGACTTCAGGCACTCTTGATGAAAAGATTGGAGCTGAATAAAAAGTCTGACCTTCAAACACAAGACTCAAAAGAAGCATAAAAAGAGAAACATGAAAGAATACTCATAAGGAATTGAATAAAGTTAAACTGTTTGACAGTGGTAACTCCTAAGAACTGTATCATTATTAGGGTAGTAAGAAGGTACACAGAGGGCATGACTGTATGTTAATTATGTTGGGATGATCACACACCACTCCCCCAAAAAAGGCAGGGGATGTGTGTGAGAAAGAAGGGTGCACTAGGAGGAAGGAGAAGGGGGAAACAGAAAGTGGAAATTTTTCTCATATAAAAGAGGTGCACAAGGAAGAGCTTTTATAGCATAGAGGAAAATGGGGACGGTGGTAGGCATTGCTTGAACCTTGCTCTCATAGGAAATGGTTCGAAAGAGTTAAAAAAAAAATCTTCCAACATTCACACATTTAATTTTTGTGAGTTCAATCATGTTTGATTTTCACTTTTGTGGTGGCAACCATGCATATTCAAGGCTCTACAATAATGAAAGAAATAAGAAGCAGAACATGCTCGAATTTGTGGAGCTGCAGATACCCTACTCGGCACTTTACTTGCCTCGTTCACCCTACTGCTGTAAAGAACTCTTCATGCATTCACTGCATATTTTCATTGCCTGTCTTTAAAACTCAAATTTTGTGTTGAATTATGCCCCCCAAGCAACTGCAAGTCCTTTAGGCTCTAAGTCCAAGAGTTTAAAGTCAATGATGCCACTTAGTAAGAAAATAAAGGTCTTAGATAAGCTTCATGCCAGGAATGTCTATAGTCACTATCAGCTGCTAGTTATGCTATCTAAAAAAAGGAGGAAAATATTTGTAATAGTGTATGTCAATCTGCTCCAGAAAGTGATAAAGTAACCTCTCAAATGCCCAATAAGAGAATTGGAGGAAAAAAATGGAAAAGTGGCTGTTTCATAGGTAAACGCACAGGTAACACCGATTATGCCAAGTGTTAGGTATAGATACAGGAGGGTATTAGCAGATGTTCTACCACAGTTCACTCCTGATCCGAACAGACAGGAACGGAATCATAATAAAGGGTTAAATAAGCTTACTTTATTCTAATCTAGTCTTCCCAAAGGGATTTGGTAATAATGGGAGCACCAACTACTTGTACAGCTTCCCTACAACTCTGATCACAGGGGTGGGCAAGAATATAGTAGGAGCTACAACTCCTACAGGTCCCCTAAGCCTCAATGGGGGACAGTTGAGGCAAACACAGAGTCCCCCCCCAACCCTTGATGGGGGCTGATCAAGGCATGTACAGCATTCCAACTTGGTGCATTCAACTTCCCCTGTGAGTTCCCCACTTACTGACCATGCCTACTTGATTTATAGGGCAAAGAAGGCAATTTGCCAGTAATAGCCTCACAAGTTTACAGTAACTCATTGTTATATCTCACTGCACAGTCGCAGCGGATATTTACAATTTTAAGCACAAATGTTTATATTATTTATTATTATATAATGAATGCTGCACAAGCATGGTGGAGATGTTTACAAGCTATGAGCCTGAGAATGAGAGACTGCTATGGCCATGGATCCTGGGTGCTATTATCTTAAAAAGAATAACAAAAATCCACGTTATACACACAAAAATCCACCTTACATACAGTGGCTAAGTTTGTTGGTAAATGAGGATGGTGGTCACCTCTGCCCTATTGCCACGAGCTTCCCTCTCTCCTTTGCTGCCTGGCTAGGCAGGCAGAGAGCCTTGAGCTTCAGTGGAGTAATTCCTGGAGGCATGGTTTTTCATCTAGCAATAGCTTAACCAAAGAAGGAAAAGGAGATTAGAGACAGCAGGTTTTTCCCTTTCTTACTTCGAGATTCTTCTGACATGTCAGCCCCTGCTCCTGCCCCTCCCTGTCCTGTCTAGTGTTGCCTCTCCTCTCCCCTGCATTTTATGGATTATTTCATGGTTACTGTGTTTAAAAAATATTATCAGAATTAATGTTTTATTATAAAAAATTACATGCAAAAAAGTTTATTTTCAGCAATTTGTAGTGAAAGAATACATTTTTTGGTGGTTAGAGGAACTTAACCTCATTTTCAATAAATTCAATGAAGAAACATTTAAGTTTTTTACTTCTGTGTCATTTTCTAGGAATGTTACACCAGCAAATGTTGAAGACTGACTATATATACACACTCAACTGGTTATAGGAATCTATCTTGCCCAAAAGAGAAATAGAATGGGAAGGGATAAGAGATATGGATTGGGGTCAGGAGAGGAGGAGGGATGATAAAAGAAAGGGTAGATTAAGGGAGTCAGTGTTCAGAAGCAAAATGGGCTTTTGAGGAGGGTCAGGGTAAAGAGACAGAGAGGAAGGTAAGCAGAAGAAAACAGGATGGAGGGAAATACACAGTTAGTAATCATAACTGTGAATGTAAATGGGATGAAGTCACCCATAAAATAGAAGCAGACAGCAGAATGGATTAGCAACTAGAATCTAACAATTTGTTACCTAACAAGAGACACACTTTAAACAGAAACACACACAGAGAGCTTAAATAAAGGCCTGGAGCAGAATCTATTATGCGCAAAAAAAAAAAAAAAAAAAAAAACCCACAGGGGTAACAATCATGATCTCAGATAAAGCAAAAGCATAAACAGAGCTAATTAAAAGAGATAGTCAGGGAAGCTACATTTTGCTAAATGGTACCACAGACAATGAAATTGTATCAAAATTTTATAGCAAGTTTCTCTGATAAAGGACTTGTTTCTCAAATATACAGAGACTTGAGTTAAATGGGCAAAGAATATGAACAGGCAGTTTGCAGAAGAAGAGATCAAAGCTATCTCTAGTCACATGAAAAAAATGTTTTAAATCACTATTGATTAAAGAAATGAAAGGTGCTATAAGAAATGAGGAGGGAGAAAGATGTCAGAAAAAAAATTCCAAGACCTATATGAACTGATACAAAGCAAAGTGCACGGTAACAGCACAGTTATAATGATGACCAACTGTGAAAGACTTGGTGATTCTGATCAATACAAAGATCTAAGACAATTCCAAAAGACTCATGATAAAAAAATTGTTTTTTAAATGTTCTCCACTTCCAGAGAGAGAACTGATGAACTCCAAGTACAAATTGAGGCACAGTTTTTTTTGTTTAAATTTTTTTTGCCCTCTTTTTTTTTTTGCAATATGGCTAATATGGAAACATATTTTGCATGATTTCACATATACAATTGCTATAATTTTGCTTGCCTTCACAGTGGGTGGGTGAGTAGTAGGAAAAAGGGAAAGCATCTGGAATTCAAAATTAAAAGTAAAGAATATTAAAAATAAATCATCATTTTTGGGGGAGGGAGATTTTATATGTATACACACAAAACAACCTACCGCTACTAACGTTTAAAAGTGTGGCACAAGAAGTCCTAGTGGAAATATAATTTTTTACCTATACCTAAAATCTGCCTTACCCATTTTCTCATTTTATTTTAATGTTCTGTATCATAACCTAAAAATAAATAAAGATGTTTCCTGCATCAGAAATTTTAAAAGGCCTGTTTGACTTGTTTTATGCTGAAGGAAGCTATGACTTTCTGAGACACCCAAAGTTACCAACCAGGATACCCAAAGAAGATCTTTGGGTTTCCAAAAGAAATGTAACTCCATCCTCCAGACACAAACAACTTTGCCTCCCTGATGTGCTCAGGCTTACAGTTGTCCTTTTGTCATTTGGGAAATTGTATAATTTTGTCCCAAGCCCCTCTTTTCCTCAATTTCTTTTGAATATATACCCCAACATGAGTGCTAAATACAGCATTCAAATTCCCCCCCACTCTCTGATTCTGATCCCACTAAAGGCAACCTGCAACATATCCATCACACATGAATTTAATAACATATATGTAACCAGAGTCTATTATTGCTTAAGAATTCTACCCCAATTTCCCACATGTGGAGCTGTGAGAAATGAACATTAATTATCTGACTGATAACCACAGTACAGTATTGTTTGTTACACAAGCAAATCTTTCCACAACCAAAACACTGGTCATTTTTTAGTTTTGTTGGTCATTGTCTGGGAGCAAATGGTGACTATATACAAATTTCAGTGAAAACTAATAGTTTACAGATCATGGCTAGGTAACTGATCTTAGTGGATGAGCACACAATAGGTTTTTTTTTAAAGCCAATCATACTGCAGCAATGTAATACTGGTAAAAGACATAAGATCCTATGAAGCCTGCACGAGAAGCCAGAAAGTTTTATCACCAGAATCATCACCACCAAGACTTTACATGAGCAACAATTTTCAAATCTGTTTTTCACTCTGTCCCCTAGCAAAGTATAATTCAGAGTTCTGACAGTTCTATCAGATGTGAGATTTCTGAACATATGAAATGATATATAAATCATGAAAACAAAGAAAAAGAAAAAAAATCTCACAAGACAATGGATTATGGCACAGGCAGCAGAACGTCTCAAGAAGGAAGAGGCCTACCACCAATTTGTTAGTGGGCTCAGTGAAGATGACTACAGATTAATAAGAAACAAAAATCTTCTTGGCACTCCTGGAGAAAAGACAATGGAGGAACTACAGCTTCTCTTACAACAAGCAAAGGAAAATTTAGCAGCCCAATCAAATGTATGTAATTTAGGAGCTGAAGAAGAAAGCAGCTGCACCGAAGTTCCTGGGGAAAATTTAAATGAAGAGTCAATACTTCAATGGATAAATACATTTTGTAGCACAGGAACTGCCATACTCAGTGGACAAAATAGAAACCAGATTTGGAGAGCTTTAAGTCAGAGAAGTTCAGATACAAGAGAATTCCAATTTAGACTTAAAATTAACACATATGATGAATTCCAAAATGTTGGTATCCCCAGGGAAGGATACATAAATATGCCATATTTGAATACCAATGGATGCCAACACCAACAAATAAGTAGATTTCAGCCCTTCAACAGCCCAGTAGCCAGACAAAATAGAAGTAATGCCTCAAAGGTGAATACTGCAATGTTGGGAGTCATGAGAGGCTCTAGAAGGCAGCACACAACAGAAGAGCCTTCTTCCTGGATGATGGGCAGGCTTAGAAATGGAGCCCAGGAATTCAGAGAAAGGTTCACAGATTGTCACTCTAGTGCCAGACCTACTCAGTTCACTACACACGTCAATGCTGTTATCCTAAGAGAAGCTCATGAAAGAAATGAATCTACAATGTACCAGAGGCACAGAGTAAGAAACAACAGTCCACTGAGTGATCTAAGAGAAAAAACTGAAACTCTAAGATTAAGACCTACTCGGAATAGTAGTCATCATTCAGGGTTGCAAAGACCAACTGACATCATTTCAAGAAGAAAACAAATCAACAAAAAATTTAAGCGGTGTCATCAGCATCATATAGTTCAAAATGAACAAGAAATAGAGGGCATTCCACAATTTTCACATTCATCAGAGTTTTCAAGAATTCTTTCCACAAATGTAAGAAGTCATCCAACTCTAAGGCTCAACCTTAGGGTAAAAGTTCTCCCTGAAGAAATATCACAAGGGAATATTTCAAGCAGAACTCGATCTAGGTTTCAAAGACCCAGAGAAGCAAACAGGAGTAACAGAGGTATATTTCAACTAGTCATTTCTCGTTCTGAAAATAATGGGTCACAAATCTGTTTCAGAACAACATGGCTACCCCTTCATGGTATCTCAGAGCCTGAGTTTCGTCAGCCAAGAGTCCTACAGATACTTCTCCAACAGGTCCTAGCTGGGCTGAGCACTCTAAATTTTTCAAATGAAACTCGGGCCTATCTGGAAACACAGAGAGACAATCAGCATTTATGGGACATCAATTCTGAGCTAAACAGAGTAAGAGCTCAAAGAGAACTAAATGAAACTCTAATTAGCTACACCAGTGAAAATCATGCCAGGCAGAACGATGTGAGTAATTTGATTGAAAATATCATAATACCAACTCTCCGTCTTGCTCGTACTTTTTTACTAAGTGATGATAGCTGGTACTGCTCTGGGGGATTAACCAATGAAGAAATTGATAAATTTTCTACCAAAAGCTACGAAAGCAGCATAAATGGAGAGATAAATAAGGCCTGCAGTATTTGTGTAAACACCTACACAGAGGGAAACAAACTGAGACAACTGCCTTGCACACATGAATTTCATGTCCATTGTATTGATCGCTGGCTGGCTGAAAATAATTCTTGCCCCATTTGCCGCCAAGCTGTATTAGACTCAAATACAGTCTAACCAGTAGATTAAACATATGCAAATCTATTTAATTTTTGTGTGTTTTTAAAAAATTTTTAATTTATGTAGATAGTTTCCAATTTGTGGGTCATAAAGAAGGAGGGGAAGGGAAATAAGCATTTATATAGCTCCCACTATGTGACATGCAACACCAGTGGTTCTCAACCTGTGGGTCATGACCCCTTTGGGGGTCGAACATGGTCGTCTAAGAATATGGGAAAACACGTATTTCTGATGGTCTTAGGAACCAAGACACTGCTCCTCTATCCATCTCCAGGCGGGTCCGCCCACATGCAGATAGGCCCACATACATATTAAAGGGTCACGGCAGTAGGAAGGTTGAGAACCACTGTACTAAGTGCTTTACAAAAACAGTATCTCATTTGATCCTCACAACAACCTTGGGAGATAGGTACTATTATTATCATACTCATTTTACAGCTGAGGAAACTATGGCAAAGAAAGGCTAAGTGCCTTATCTAGGATCACACAGATATTAAGTTGTCTGAGGCTGGATTTGAACTCGGGTATTCCTGACTCTGGGCGTAGCACTCTATTCTCTATGTACTACTTAGCTACCATGAGAACCTCCTATAAAAATTACCGTTGTCCTTTTCAATTCACTTTGCTGATGCTTGAAGACCTTCAGGGATAGTTCAGGATTGGCTCTGTGGTAAAGGGCAGTAGTAGCAAGGGAAAAGAAAGAATAAATCCTCTTCTTCCTCACCTCAAAAAAAATAACATTTTTTCAAACTAATCCCAGTACTGGTCTATGTAGCATTATCTCCAGTTTTTGCAGTTCACATTCCTATATACTTTGTTATTCTTTTCACTGAATACCTACCCCAAACTCTAGTTCCTGTGAGGTAATATGAAATCTGAAGCATGCCTAAAGCTTCCTCAAATTCTCAAATATCATTATGATTTTCTCATCTACAATTCTGTTAGCATCTATAGGGAATGCGTGAAAAAAAAGCAGCACTAGAAGGGAGGCATTTTTAATTTGATATTTTCCCTGTTACTAGTAATTAACCTTTAGAAAATATCAAAAGGACTATGCATGTGATTTAAGGACAGGAACAAAGTGGGAAAGATAGGTCAGAAATAACATAAAGGGAGGTGAATCAAGTGGCCCAGTCTCTAATAGATGAGAGAACAAAGAAAGAAAAGGTGCTCAGGGCCTAGCTGGAGATGGGAGTTATTTATACATACAGCCATTAACTACTCCTTACCACTGGATGATCATCTCTAATATTCCTCCTTCCTGCCAAGAATCTGAGGTACTAAGTCAAGAATTCCCAAGTCAAGGACTGCCTGCACTGGTTTTTTCTTAAAGCAATATACCTGTAGTACAAATTATACTAAAATAAGGAACTTCAAGGAAATCAAAACAAATATCTCGTGCACAGAGTTACTCAAGTACTATGTACATTATAACTTGCCATCTATGTAATCTACAAACCCGGTAAGATATTTATGAGATCATTAGATGCAGTTTATTTCAAAATTTCTTTTACTGTTACATATTAACAAGAAATGTTTAGGAAACATAGAATACCAAAATCAAGAAACATAAATCATACTCAGCACTATAAAGCATGTACAGAGTGCAATACCCAAAACTTTTTTTTTAACTTTGCCATTCAAAGCCCTTCCTATCCTAACCCGCCCCCACCTTTCCAGTCTCCAGTGCAATTCCTCTTTGCAATCCCTAACAAGACACTCCATCTCCCAACTCAGGGCATTTTTACTGGCTGTGCTCCCATTGGCTGGAACGCTTTCTTTCACATCCACCACCTGGCTTCCCTGGCTTCCTTCAAGACACAGCTAACATCCTGCCTTCCCATTTCCTCTTAATTTCTGGTGCCTTCCCTCTGTTACTTCCTATTTATCCTGCATTTAGCTTGTGCTGGTACATAGATGTTTATACGTTAATCTCCCTTATTAGATGTTGAGCTCCTTGAGGGCAGGGACTGTCTCTTGCCTTTTTTTGTATCCCCAGCGTTTAGGATGGTGCTAGATATAGCCATCATCTTGACAAATTTTTGATAGTAATATAATCTGATTTTTAAAAAATTGTTTGCTAAATTATTTCCCTTTATCTGATTTCTTAAAATCAATTCCTCAATACTCTCAAATTTGTATCCCCTTCAGCACAAATATTGGCTATATGTCTGTTCTAGCCACTTTTCCGGATTTCAATTTCATAATCTTGAGAGCCATTTCTACTTCCTCATACACACAGGCTGATAAATTAGCAGAACCAGGATTTGGAATCCAGGTTTTCTAACTTACTCTTTACAATATATTCGACTCTACTAACAAAACTTTTTTTATACTCCAAACTGGATCCTGAGCAAAGTGGTTAATATAGATTATCTTATTTGATCACAATGAAAATTCTGTGAGGAAGTTATCACATTGACTAGCTTCTGACCTCATTATTCAATTGAAACCGCTCTTCCCAAAGTTACCAATGATCTTTCAGTTGATGAATCTAAAGGTCTTCTATTAATTCTCATCCTTCTTGATCTCTCTGCAACTTTCTATCTGTCGATCACCCTCTTCTCCTTAATTTCCTCTTCTTGCTAGGTTTCGTGACACTGCTTTCTAGTTTTCCTCCTACCTGTCTAAAGGCTCCCTCTCTGCATTTATCTAAAACCATTAGCAAGTATTATCTGTAATAGGGATAAGCTAGAAGCCTTCCCAATAAGATCAGGGGTGAAGCAAGGATGTCTATTATCAACACTATTATTCAATATGGTACTACAAATGCTAGCCACAGGAGTATGAGTAGAACAAGAAATTGAAGGCGTTAGAACAATGCAGAAACAAAACTATTACTCTTTGCAGACAATATGATGATACATATAGTTGGAGAATCCTACAGAATCAACTAAAAAACTACCTGAAATAATTAACAACTGTAGCAAAGTTACAGAATATAAAATAAACCCACACAAATTAGCATTTCTACATATTACCAACAAAGTCCACCAGCAAAAGATGGAAAGAGAAATTCCATTTAAAATAATTGTAGACAATATAAAATATTTGTGAATCTACCTACCAAAACAAACCCAGGAACTATATGAATATAATTACAAAACACTTTTCACATTAATAAAAACATATCTGCTTAATTGGAAAAATATCAGTTGCTCATGGGTAGGCTGAGCCAATATAATAAAAATGACAATTCACCTAAATTAATTTACTCATTCAGTGCCAAACCAATTAAACTACCAAAAAATTATTTTATAGAGGTAGAAGAAAATAAGAAAATTCATCTGAAAGAACAAAAAGTCAAGAATATCAAGGGAATTAATAAAAAAAAATGTGAAGGAAGGTGGCCTAGCTGTATCAGATTTCAAACTGTATAATAAAGTGATAATCTTCCAAATAAACTGGCCTAAGAAATAAAGTAGTGGATCAAGGGAATAGATTAGGTACACAATACAAAGTAGGTAATGAATGACCATAGTAATCTAGTGTTTGATGAACTCAAAGATCCCAACTTTGGGGATTTGACAAAAACTGCTAGGAAAACTGGGAAAACAGTTTGGCAGAAACTAGGTATAGACCAACATCTCACACCATATGCCAAGATATAAGGTCAAAATAGGTACACGATTTAGACATAAAGAAAAATACCATAAACAAACATATGGAATAGTTTACCTGTCAAGATCTATGGATAAGAGAAGAATTTACAACCAAACAAGAGATAGAGAACATTATGGGATATAAAATGAATAATTTTAATTATAACAAATTTTAAAAGTTTTGCACAAAAAACCCGAATAGAGCTAAGATTAGAATGAAAGGAGAAAACTGGGAGAGAGGAGGGAGAAGAGAAATTTATAGCAAGTTCCTTTGATAAAGACCTTATTTCTCACATATATAGAAAACCAAGTCAAATTTATAAGAATACAAGTCATTCCCCAACTGAAAAATGTGGTAAAAGCTATGAAGACAGTTTTCAGACAAAGAAATTAAAGCTATCTATAATCATATGAAAAAATGCTCTAAATCACTATTAGAGAAATGCAAATTAAAATAACTCTAAGGTATCATCTCATACCTACCATGCTGGCTAATATGACAGAAAAGGAAAATGACATATGTTGGAGGAGATATAGGAGAATTGGGACACTAATGGTGGAGTTGTGAACTGATAGAACCATTCTGTAGAATAATTTGGAACTATACCAAAAGGGCTATAAAACTTTGTATACCCTTTGACCCAGCAATAGCAATACTAGGTCTGTACCCCAAAGAGATCAAAGGAAAAGGAAAAGGACCTATAAACATACTTATAGTAGCTCTTTTTGTGATGGCAAAGAATTGAAAATTGAGGGGATACCCATCAACTGGGGAACGGTTGAACAAGTTGTGCTGTATGACTGGTGGAATACTATTATACTACAGGGTGTCCCTAAAGTCTGGACACACAGGAAATCTCATTAACTATGCATATTTTCAAGAAATGAAATGAATGAAATTTTTGACAACATTTTATTTAATTAGCATAAATGAGATTTCATAGGAATACATAGGAAGACACAGAAGACACAAAGGAAATATCATTAATTGATTAAATTAAATTAATCTTATTAATCTCAATATGGAAATATAGTCCCCAACAGCTAATGAAAGCTTTTATTCCATATGAAATTGTCATGGCTAAAATTTATGCTAATTAAATAAAATGTTGTTGAATATTTCATTCATTTTATTTCTTGAAAATATGCATAGTTAATGAAATTTCCTATGTGTCCAGGCTTTAGGGACAGCCCTGTACAATGAAATGACGAGCAGGATGCTTTCAGAAAAACCTGGAAAGACTTACATGAATTGATGCAAATGGAAATGACCAGAATCAGGAGAACATTGTACACAGTAACAGCAATATTGTATGATGATCACCTGTGAATGATTTAGCTATTCTCAGCAATACAATAATACCAGACAATTCTGAAGGTCTTATGATGAAAAATGCTATCTACCTCCAGAGAAAAAATTTGATGGGAGTGTGAATGCAGACTGAAATATACTATTTTTTATTTTTCATGTTTGTTTTTTTATTTTGGTCTGTGGTTTCTTTACACAACATGACTTAATATGGAAATATACTTTACATGAATGCACATGTATTACCTACATCAAATTGTTTGCCATCTTAGAGAGGGGAGAAGTGAAAGGAAGGGAGAAAATTTAGAACTCAAAATTTTAAAAAATGTTAAAATTGTTTTTACATGTAATTGGAAAAAAATATTCAAATTGATCTTCTGATAGAACAGGTCTGATTACATCATTTTCCCTTTCTCCTCCTTCAATAAACTCCAATAGTGGTTACCTATTGCTTCCAGGATCAACATAAAATCTATCTGGCTTTTAGAGTCCTTCATAACCTTGCCCCTTACTATCTGTCCAGACTTCTTAAACATTACTCCTCTCTAAATAATCTGCAAGTCACTGATTGGCTATCTTACTGTTCCTTGAACACAACATTCCATCTCCCTACTCTGAGCTCTTTCTTTCTCTTCCTCTTTCTTTCTTTTCTTCTTTCCTTTTTGTAGAATAAAAATTAATCTGTTAGTCCAATTTCAGTTTACTGTGGCTCTGGATGGTCACTTGCTAGTCCCTGCCCTTCCCTAAGTAGAAATGTGGGTAGTAGGACTAATCCAGCTCCAGCTCCCTCACCACCCACTTATATTCCTATCCTTATCCCTATGCCTTGGTGGGGGTTAGAGAAGAAATGGGTAGTGTGATTTCACTCCTTAGCTAAAGCAAACAAGGTACTGGCAAATGTTCTCAGAAGAGTGTCATAAACCTTGGGGCAACCTGGGCTTTATATATTTTAATCTATGCAAATGGAGAGTTTGGAGTCCAACTCCCAGGCCACCAGCTCAATAGTCAGAAAAGAAAGGTGCTAGGCAGTCATTGCTACCAATGGCCTCCTAGCAAGAGCATCATCTCGAGACACCTTCAAAATGAGCTATGGTGACTATCCAGGAATGCAAAAAGCCATGGGGACCCCCTCCCTAAATGGGCAAGTATTCACTTCTTATATCTACTGCTGGATGCATGGAAACAAATATTCTCAAATGGAAGCCCCAGAAGAGGGTAGAGAAAACTCCACAAGTGGCATTAGGAGAAAAGAAGAAAGGCTGGAGTAAAGGAGGACCATTGAGATGAAATGAGAAAATAATAAAGTACTTTGTAAATCTCCAAATAACACATAAATGGTAGCTATGATTATTTAGAAGTATTAACTCTTAGCTCCTTTTAAAGATTCTATGTTAAATGAGAAATAATATGATCAGGAAGGTGCTTCTAGACACCAAAAACAGACCAGTTCTTTGAATGGATTTCCTTCATGAGAGAAGAACTCTGGGACTTGCTCCCACTTAGCTGTTCATAGGCCCTAGACCTGGAGAAGGGGGAGAAGTTTGGGCTCTGTGGGAGAATGAAGGAACAGAAAGGTAGCTGTCTTGGGAATGAGGAAAGCTGGGAGGCTCCGCTGGTTGTAATTGGACTTTTGTTCTAAGGAGTGCTCCCTGGGCCAGAGTAGTTGGGCTCATGACTAGGCAGGAGAGCAATTATCTGGAAAGGGGGGTAAGGAAGTATGAGGAGCTGAGAAGGCTTGGAGAGTGATGGGAAGGAAAGTCAAAATTGCTTACCACTCTATCCAGGTATGACTCATGGCCTGTCATTTCTATTTGAGGGAAACCATGATCTAGAAACAGCCTAGCCATATATCTCGACTGCTCAGAAGGATCAGGGAATGGTAGTTACCACGGTTGGGTAAAGAGGACAACTTCACAGAAAGTATTTCAAAGATGGAATCTTGAGCTGAGAGTAGGTACCCTTGTCAAAGGTGCAGAAGCAGGGCAGAGCAGGCCAGGTAGGATGAAGGAGTCAGTTATCTCATATATATTCTCACAGAGGCAGCTTACAATCTTTTTAATATAGGAGACTGGTAGACATAATCCATGAGCCATTTCCCTCTCCACAGTCAACAACCCCTTCAGAGCAGCAGTGAAGGCTTTGCTGATCTTGCCTTTCAGGATGAGAATCACATTCCCAGACATGTTGAGGGGCATTAGTTCTACCACCAGGCTCAAGATCACTGCTGGGTATTTTTTGTCACCACAGCTGTCTCATGAAAAAACACTGAATTTGCTCAAATGGAATGAAGTCTGAATGTCCTCTTTGGCAGGTGGAAGTCAAGGTTGTACTACAGAAAGGGCATCTAACAGTCTGAAGATCCATGCATCTTCACTACCTGTTCCACATGCCTAGAATGCTCTCCTTCCTTATCTCCAGCTCCTAGTTTCCCTAATTTCCTTCAAGTCTTGACTACAGTCCTACTTTGTACAAGAAACCTTTCTCAGACCTCCTTAATTTTAGTTCCTTCCATCTGGGACTATCCCCCAATTCAGAATAGAATATATAGATACACACACACACACACACATCTGACTTGTATGTAGTTGTTTGTATGTTGTGTCCCCCACTAGGTTATTAACTTCTGTTAACAGGGACTGTTTTTGACCTTTCTTTGCATTCCCAGCCCTTAACATGGTGCCTGGCATATAGCAGGTGCTCAATAAATATTTAACTGATTGATTCTTCATACAGCCCCAGATCACATCATCTTTTTTGGCCACTACATCACAATACTGACCAAAAGTAAACTTGCAGTCCACTAAAACCTCTATATTTTTTGTAGAATAACTATTGTCTAAACTAACCTTCCCTCATCTTACACTTGGGAAGTTAATTTTTTTTGTATCTAAATGCAAAACTCTATACTTATCCCTAATGAATTTCATATTATTAGATTCCCAAGCAGTGGTTCTTAACCTGGGTTCTGTGAGCTTATTTTTAAAATATTTTGGTAACAGTATTTTAATGTAATTGGGTTCCTTTGTAATGCTATGTATTTATTTTATGCATTTAAAAATATGATTCTGAGAAGGGCCCCACACACAGATCTCACCCAATTGCCTCAATCAATGGACAGACACCCAATGCTTCCAATGTTCCTGCTACCAGAGAAGGCTGCTATGAATATTTTGGTATATATAGGACCTTTCTTATTCTCCCTGAATTTCTTAAGAAGCATGCCCAGTAATGGGATTGTTGATTAAATGGAATGAACAATTTAAAATTTTTCTCCCATAATTCCAAAATATTTTTCCAACATTGGACCAATTCATAGTTCCATCAAGAGTGTCTAATATCCTACCACTTTTTCAACATTAACTATTTTCAACTTTATTAATTTGATGGAGTGATATGAAACTTCAGCTGCCTTAATTTGCATTTTTTTTAAACCATCAGTGATTTGAAGCCTCTTTCCATATGGTTTCTGACAGTTTGCATTTCTTTCTGTGAAAATCTCATTTCAAAAAATATACATGGGGACCAGCAAGATGGCCAAATAGTTGTTTTCTATAAATTACTCTAACACCGAAACCTCAAATGAAAGGAATTAGGGAGCCACACTGGGTAATTACATTGAATCTATAAGACTGTATCCCTTCTCCTATAAAGTAAAGCATTTTAACACTTAGAACTCTTATTCTATACCAGTGTCCATATCCTCAAATTAGCTTATTTCTCAGGGTTCAGCTTTATGGATTTCCCATGGCAGTGACTCTGACCGAGGTCCCTTCTCCACAAAAAGGGGTAGACACAGATTCTGCTCAGTCATTTGAAGAAATGAAGGGGGGAGACAGAATCCAGAAAGACATAAGATAGCACACAGGCTCAGAGCTACAGGAGAGAAAAGAGCTCCCCTCTAACAGAAAGGGGATGAGAAAATCATCTCAGGATATGTCCTCTCCTCTTAATCAGATGTACTCAAGCCAGAGTTGGCCTGGTCCCTATGTACTCCAAAACAGGAAGGCTAGCTAAAGCAGTTCTGTCTACAGGTCCCTGAATCAAAGCAAGGGGGGGAGGAACTCAGGAGTCAGAATTTCCAATGGTGACTGATAAGGGGAAAGAAGAAAAACTGAAAGACCAAAATATCAAGAGTAAAAGCCTGAACAAAAACCCAGGACACAATCAGATAAACCAATGAGAAGATCTAAAAACAGAAAAATGAGAAAACTATTTGTATCCTCTACCTACTGATCCAATGCCAAATGGTTTTTGGCATTATATGTTTGTCAATTTATTATATAATCTTGTAATTCAAAGTATAAGTACAGATATGTTTAAGGCAAAGATTTTTCCTCACTCTGTAATATCTCCTTTATTTTAATTACAGTTCATGCAAAAGATTTTAAATTTTGTATTACCAGAAATTTTTTTATTTATTTTATATTTTATGAATTCTGTGCATTATTTGGCTAAGATTCCATTGTCTTAATGCCTTGCAATCTGATTTCCAATTTCCCCCACTTCACTAAAAACTGCTCTCTCCAAGTTCATCAATGATCTAAATTCCTAAATCCTAAAATGATCTTTACTCAGACATCCTCCTTGAATCTTCTGATCACCAGCCCCTTTTCCCTGGAGATTCTCCCCTCCTAGGTTTTTGAGACGTGGATCTCCTATTTGTCTGATCACTCTCAGTTTCCATGGCAAGGCCATCATCCATGTCTTAACCCTTGTACCCCAGGGCTTTGTCCTAGACCCTCTTATATTCTCTCAATAACAATATTTCATCCCTTAACTGTCTCTCATCAATTCCCAAGAGTTCAACTTTCATCTCTAGGCAGATAACTCCTAAATCTACATGCGCAGGTCTCATTTCCCTCCTGAGCTCTAATACAATTTCAGCAACTATCTGCTTAGGCTGCTCCACCTGCATGTCATATATGCACTTTAAAGCTGACAAATCCAAAAGTGGACTCATTATGTTCTTCCTTAAGCCCACCAGCCCTCTTAAATTTTGGTTATTGCTGTCAAGGATTCCATCATTCTTCCAATTATTTAAGTGCGCAGTCTAGAAGAGACATTTAACTCTTTACTCTCCCTGAATCTCCCCCGCCTCCCCAACCATCCAATCAGATACCAATCCTCGTTAATTCCACCTCCCCTGACATCTTTCATTTTGTTTTCCCTTCTCTCCATTCAGAAAACCACCACCCTAGGTTTAGACCTTCATCATCTGCAGTGACAAAGAAGCTAATGGCTGTTGTCTTATTTGGTTATTATTATTATTAATAACGATGATGCCTGGGGAGACAGGTGTTATTATTATCTCCATTTTTACAGATGAGGAACTGAAGCAGACTTTAAGTGACTTGTTTAAATGACACTGCTAATAAATGTGTGAGTCTGCATTCGAACTCAGTTCTTCTTGACTCCAGGGCTAAAGCTCCATCTACTCCAGCCGTCAAGTACGCACTCTTTTCTAAGGGCACCACCCTGCCTCCCAGGCCAAGTTTTACTTAAATAAACTGACAAGGAGATCATTCTTATTCAATTACCAAATTGCAGGGGCCACTACGCTATTGCCAGGAAATAACCAGCGCCGGAAGAAAACATCAGACGTCATCTAGTCCGAGGCCCTCATTTCACAAATAAGGAAACTGAGGCTCGAAGTGCGGCGGCCCCAGCCCGTCGGCGGCTCGACAGCGACAGCTGCGCAGCCTCGCTTATCCCGCCGGCCCTCCGCGAAGGCGGGCGGGCGGGCTTCCCCGGGCTGATCCTCGCCCCATCTCCCCTCGCAGTCCCGGGGGGAGGTAGCCGGAGCCGCAGCCGCAGCCGCAGCGCGGGGGGGGGGGGGGGGGGGGGGGGCCAGACCACGCCGGGAGGCAGGGACCCGCCAGCCCGCCGGCGGAATACGAGCCTGGGGGCCGTCTCCGCCGCCGCTTCTCACTCCCAGCCCGCCAGGCCCCGCGGCAGCCCTACCTTGACAGCACCTCCAGGTCCTCCAGCACAGACAGCAGCTTCTCCCGCGTGCTGTTACCCGGCACGTTGGCGATGCTGACCGACCCGGGTCGCTCCTTCTCCTTCTCCGAAGCCGAAGACGCAGCCATGGTCGAAGTCGAGAGAGCAGACAGCGCGCGCCTTCCCAGTGCCTGCAGACAGACGAATGCGGCAACCGCAGCAGTGCGACAAGATCTAGTGCGCAGTTAGAAGAGATGGGAGAGCACGCTGCTCCGACAGCGGCCGCTAGCGGTGCGGAGGAGCAACTGCAGGCGCCGGCACCGACGCCTATGCCATCTCCTGGGGAAGTAGTGACTTGCATCTTCTCCTGCAGAAGCTTTATCTCAAATCCAAGAAGGCAAAGACATTTGAGGAAAATAGGGAAGGAAAAAGAGCGCAAGTACCGTTTTTTCCTGGTACATCACAAGGTTTCTACTAACCAACTCAATCCTTTTCTTTTTTTTAATGACTTCATTGCTATGGAAACCACTTCAAATGTGGAAACTCCCCTCCACTGATGCAAATCACAGGATCATAGGGCTAGTATTGAAAGGGACCTTAGAGACCCTCTAGTCCAACCCTCCGCATTACAGATGAGGAGGGTGAGGGGTAGTGTTCTGTCCAAGGTCACACAGCTACTGTGTGACAGAATCAGAACTTGAACCCACTATATCATCCTGCCTCTCAAATCACTTTTAATATTTGACTGAAACAAAATAATCGTTGGTAGCATCCTAGTCTTCTTTAGTAAGTAGTGATTTTGAATTGGTAAAGCATAATAAGATAACAGAATACAACCCAGCTTTGCCTAATAAATACTGTATTAGGGTGGCAGATTGCAAACATTTTAAATTCTGTCTCCCCAACCTGCACCTTCTTTGCAATTTACAGTCTTTGTTGCCTAGAGCATTTTGAAATAAAGTGACTTGCCCAGGTTTCCCTACTGGCTATGGGTCAGAATTAGGATTATGAACCAAAATCTTCCTAACTTCCTTAGTCAGTCAGCTTTCTATCCACTACACCATACTGCCTCTATATATATTTGACATAAAGCACACAGATTGTAAGAGTCTCAGTGTGAGAAGAGATACAAAGATAAACGTGAAACTAGTTTTTGTCCTCAAGAAACTTACATTCTATTGGGGGGACAATGCATATATAAATAAGTATTAAAATATACCAACTCAATTTTTTAGGGGAGGATCCTAGAAGCTAGGTGTTCACGAAAGGCTTCATGTAAAAGGTGGGTGATCTGCTTTTTTTTTTTGAAGGAAACAAAGTATTCTAATCAAACAATAAACATTTATTAAGTACATACTTTATGGCAGGCACCACATTAAGTGCTGGTGATCTAAGAGAAGGCAAAAGATAGTCCCTGTCCTCAAGGAGCTCACAGTCTAATGGTGGGGACAACAAACATATAAACAAGAGTAATGGGAATGGGGATTTGAAGATCTTACCTGCCCTTTAATAGACCTGGGGGAATTTGAAGACCTTTCCTGCTTTGAAAGTAAAATCCACCTTCTGCTAGGCTGAATGTAGTCACATGGAGCCTGTGGTAGGAGTAGTTTGCTGAAGAGTAGAGCAGAGCCCACAAAAAGGTGGGAGCCAGAGCCAGAGAGATGGTGGGAGAGAGAGGAATTTCAGGCAAGGAGTCAGATGGGCTCATGAGTAGATAGTAATCTAATATTGGTGTGTGGGAAGGCTAAAGGATGCTGTGGTTCTCAGTGTTATTATGGCTTCTTAATATCTTTGGTACTATGATGGAATCAGCTTACTGGTATTGGGATTTGGTTTTCTGGTGTCTAAATAAATGCTTCAGTTGTATTCTCTATATGGAGAGTTTGTTATATTTTGTGATCAAACATCATGCGATATTTATAATCACAGTCTTTATCATGATCATGGGCACTGTAAATATTGCACTGGCAATATAACAAGTTATATAGAGAATGAATAGGAAATAATTAACAAAAGGAAAGCATTAGAATTAAGTGGCTTTGGGGGAGGCTTCCTATAAAAGATGAGATTTTTTATCAGAGGATTTTGGAAAGATGGCAAAGTAGATCAGAAAACTCCAGGCTCTACAAATTTCCTCCACAAAAAAAGACAGAGCATTGATGGAATACTACTGATGGACCCCTAAAAGGCTCTGGACTTTCCCACACAGCCCAGATTCCTGGCATTCACCTGAGGCACCCTCACTCCAGCCCACCTTGATTACTTAACTTACTTGACACTCCTTAATCCCATCCAGGTCACTTTCTTTGTTACCTCCAGACCACTCCAGGCTACTTGCCACTCTTTAATCCCATCCAGATCTTCCCACAGTCTTTCTGTATAAAAGTGTCCATCTTGATGCCATTAGGTTGCTCAGATTCTTAAAATCTGGTCTGCTTGTATTGGCATCACAAATAGCACAGACTCATTAGGAATTTCACCCACCCCTACTGATGTTTTTTTTTAACTTTTGTTTATTTTTAGTTTACATCATTCATTTCCAAGCAATTTTCAATTACAAATTTTCTCCTTGTCCTTCCCCTACACACCACCCCAAAACAGCAATCCCACTGTGTACCCCCTGCCCCCAATCTGCTCTCTCCTATATCCTCCCCCATCACCCCTCTGACTTTCCAGTAGGGCAAGATGGATCTCCCTACCCCAGTGCCTGCATAACCTATTTCCCAGTTACATGTAAATAATAATAATAAAAAATATATATCTATATATATGTATATATAGATATATATACATACATATTTTTCTCATTTCTCTTCCCAATTTTTCCTCCACTTCTCTTATTTGGTTTTCAAAATCCTTCTTAAGCTCCTCTATGGTCTGTAACCAGTTTCCATTTTTCTTGGAAGCTTTTGGTGCAGAAGTTCTGACTGTGTTGTCTTCCTCCCGTTCCATGCTTTGATCCTTTTTGTCCCCAAAAAAGGAATCTAAAGTTGGATTGCTGGGCTTGCTTTGCTTCCTTTTCCTGCTCATGTCATAGAACTCTGCTTCCAGAGGGGAGAGCTCTGTCCCAAATCGCTGGAGTTTTTGCAGCTGCCAGAGCTATTAGGAGGCCGCCATCTCTGTAGCCTCCTCCAGCTTTGACTCACTGAAAACGCACCTCAGGACTACCACCCCAGACTGCGATCCGATCCAGGCAGCCGAAGGCAAGAGCACTTAGCCTCTGAATGTTCTCTTGGCCCCCCTGCAATCTGCAGGCTGTGAGCTCTGAAGTAGCCATGTGGAGGCGGCTGCAGGGCTACCACTTCAGCTGCTTCTAGCTCTGGGGCAGTTAGCTAGCCCCTTTCCCCCAAATTTAGCCGAGTTCCACTGACCTTTCCTTTTGTCTCTTATGGGTTGATAATTCGGGAAACCACCACAACTGCTGGTGATCTACTCTCCTGAAAGCTCCAGCCACGGTTTGTACTTGGCCGCCCTTATGCTACAGCCAGGAGTTCATGTGATGCTGCTCTGGGCTCCCAGCACACTGCAATGAACCCCTTTCTGTCTGCCTGCCAGGCTGCCTTCAGCAGGAACTTTGTTTCTCTGTCCTTTTGTGTGTTCTGGAATTCTAACATTTGTTTAGAGTCATATTTTATAGGTATTTGAGGTTGTTACAGGGGGAGCTGTGGAATTTTGCTGCTTCTACGCCACCATCTTGACTCCACCCCCACCCCACTGGTGTTTTAATAAACTACTTGGGCTGAAAGAAGGCTTGCATGGTCGAATTCTTTCTAGACAGACCCACTTCTTTTGCCCTTGAATTTCAGTGTTACCAAGACCCCTAGACTACAACAAACATTACCCTCAAAGTAAACATAGAGGAGCAGAAATAAATAAAAGTCAGGGTAAAACAGTTGTCCTCCTAAGACAACTTGAAAGGAAAGACTTCAGGAAAGACTCAAACCCTGGGGGAATTTGGGTCAAGGGGCAACCAGCTCAGATCTCAGAAACTTTCACTTCATATTCAGTGTGGGAGTCCAAAGCAGGGTAAGATTAAAAGATCCTCTGCTGTTGTTGGATACAAGACCCAGCTATGCTGATCAGACTTTGGTCCTGGGCTGCAGCTGTGGGCAAGAGGGAGCAAGCACATGCCTGGGAGCAGAGAGGGGCCCTGCTGACTGTGGCACTTGCAGGAGAGCAGAGTCCCTGGTTTCAGTTCCAGGGCAGAGAGGAGAGCTGAAGTTTGCAGCCACTGGGAGGGACTGCAGGGAGCAAGAGCATTTACGGGTCAGTGTGGTTGGTGGCCCTAACCATGGCTGAGGAGTAAAAAGGAGTGGCCAAGATCAGTCCTGGGACAGAGCTCAGAAAATAATAGTAAGAAAGACCTGACACTGGGGCCACAATTCCCCATGTATTGGGACTAGAACCTGATAATAATAATAAGCTGTTAAAAATAAAAACAAAAATAAAAATGAGTAAGCAAAGGAGTAAGCAAAAAAATAAAAAAGGAGTAAGCAAAGCCACCATAGATGGCTACTTTGAAGATAAAGAAGATTTGAGTTCACATTTAGAGGAAGATAATGAAATTGAAAAAAAACACTCCTTCTTCAAAGAGAAATGTCAAATGGTCACAAGCCCAAAAGAGTTCTTGGGAGAACTTAAAATGGATTTCAAAAATCAAATAAAAGAGGTTGAGGAAAAAATAGAAGAAAAAATTAGAGCAATGCAAGAAAATTATGAAAAGAAAGTCAATCAACTAGAAAAAGAGATGCAAAGACTTAAGAAAACAACTCTTTGAAAACTAAAATTGGAAGAATAGCATGGAGGGAAATACAGTTAACAATGGTAACTATGAAAACAATTTTGAAGCAAGTTTCTCGGATATAGGCCTCATTTCTTAGACATATAGAGAATTGAGACAAATTTGTAAAAATGAAAATTAGAATTGGGCAAAGAGAAGCTAATGACATTGTAAGACACCAAGAAATAATCAAATAAAATCAAAAGAATGAAAATATAGACAAGAATGTGAAATATCTCATTAGAAAAACAACTTTTCTGGAGAACAGAGTGAGAAGAGACAATATAAGGATTATTGGACTACCTGAAAGTTGTGTTCAAAAAAATAATCTTGATACAATATTGCAAAAAATTATTTTTAAAAATTACTCTGAAGTTCTACAACAAGATGGTAAAGCAGAAATAGAAAAAAATCTACCTTTCAACATCAAGAAGAAATCCCAGGAGGAAAACCTACAGGGCTATCATAGTCAAGTTTCAAAGCTCCTGGGTTAAGGAGAAAATGCTGCAATCAACAAGAAAAAAAAATTTAAATATGGTGGAACAACAATCTGGATCACACAAGACCTAGTGGCTTCTATGTTGAAGAATCATAGGTCTTAGAACACTATATTTTGAAGAGCAAAAGAGCTGGGTTGCAACCAATAGTAACTTACCCAACAAAATTAAGTATAATCCTGAATGGAAAAAAAAGGACATTTAATAAACAAAAAGTCTTTCAGGCATTTGTGGTGAAAAGACCAGAAGTTAAGGAAAAATTTGACATATAAGATCCAGGAGAAATATAAGGTACATTAAAGACCAATTATCAGGGACTATAAGGTCAAACTGTTACTTCTTTTGTGTGAAAATGTTGTCAGTACTCTTATGACTGTCATTACTTGAGTAGTTTGAAAGAAAGACTTGGGCTGAGCTGAGTATGATGGGATGATTCTAAAAAACAAAACTGGGTAGGGAAAGGTAAAAAGGAGCAATTATCTCATACAAATGAGGTGTCAAAGGAAGAAATGATGCAGAAGAAGAACCCATCTGAAATGCATTAAAGAGTGAACAACATATACATCTAAAAATGTTCTACATTTCAAAAGAAATGAGAGGGTGAGGGGATAAAATAAGGGAAGGACTTTTAAAAATGTATGTAGATTAAAAAGTAGGAGGATGGGGGAGAGGAGAAGGGAGGGACTCTTAGCGGACTACGTAGATTAAGGAATAGCAGAACAAGGTAGTGGGTAGAAGTAAATGAGATGTGTAAGGAGGGAGAGGGTAAATAGGGTGAGAAGGATAGGGAGGAAAAATAGGATGGAGGGAAATACATAATGAGTAATTATAATTTTGAGTGTGAATTTACCCATAAAATGGAAATGGATAACAGAATGGATTAAAAATATGAATTTGACAATATGTTGCTTAAAAGAGACACAATAAAAATGAGAGGTACACAGTTAAAATAAAGGGCTGGAGTAGAATTTATTATATTTCAGCTGATGTTAAAAAAAGTAGGGGTAGCAATCATGATTAATTAAAAGAAAAACAGGGAAACTGTACTATGTGACGCCAATGTTATTTAATAGTAATTGTTCATTGGTAGGCAAAGCCAATATAGTAAAAATGACAATTTTACCTAACTAGTCTATTTATTCAATGCCATCCCAATTAATTTACTAAAAAAAATTATTGACTTAGAAAAAAATAATAACAAAACTTATCTGGAAGAACAAAAGGTCAAGAATTCCAAAGAAATTAATAAAAAATGTAAAGGAAGGAGATTCAGCAGTACCAGACCTTAAACAATATTATAAGGTAGAAAATATCAAGATTATCTGGGGGGTGGCTAGGTGGCACAATGAATAGAACACCAGCCCTGGAATCAGGAACACCTGAGTCCAAATCTGGCTTCAGACACTTAACACTTACTAGTTGTGTGACCTTGGGCAAATCACTTAACCCCAATTGCCCCGCCTTCCCCCCTACAAAAAGCAAAAAAAAAAAAAAAAAAAAAAGATTATCTCGTACCGGCTAAGAAATAGAGAGGTAGATCAGTGGAATAGAGTATACACACAATTCATAATAGTGAAGGACTATAGTAACCTTGTTTTTGACAACTGTAAAGATTTAAGTTTTGGGTATAAGACTTCATTATTTGGTAAGCATTATTGGGAAGGCTGGAAAGCAATCTGGCATAAATTAAGCACTGAGACCAGTTTCTTAAACTATGTACCAAGATAAGGTTAAAATGGACACATGACCTAGATATAAAGGGAGCTATCACGAGAAAATCAGAACATTGAACATATTACCTATTAGACTCATGGTTAGGAGAATAATATATGAAGAAACAAGAGAACAGAGAGCATTTGAGGTGTGAAATGGATGGTTTCAATTATCAATGAAGCTAAAATTAGAAGGAAAGCAGAAAATTGGGGGGGAAACTTTCACAGACAATCTGTCAGATAAAGGTCTCATTTCTCAAATATATAAGGAACTTTGTCAAATTTATAAGAATACAAGTCATTCCCCCATGATAAATGGTCAAAGGTTATAAACAGGCAGTTTTTCAATGAAGAAATCAAAGTTATAATCATATGAAAAAATGCTCTGAATCATTGTTGATTAGAGAAATGCAATTTAAAATAGCTTTGAGATATCATCTTACATCTATCAGATTGGCAAAAATGATATATGACCTTCAACTGAGGAATGGCTAAACAAGTTGGGGTAGATAATTGTGATAGAATACTACTGTGACAGAAGAAATGATGAGCTGGTTGATTTTAGAAAGACATGGAAAGGCTTTGATCCATGAAAGAAGATGCTTTCTACCTCCAGAGAAAGAACTGACATAGAAATATGGATAGCATGGTCTTACATATATTGTATGTGTGTGTGTATATTATATATAGGTATGTATATAGATATAGATGTATACGTGTGTATGTATATATTCATGTTTAATTGTAGCCTTCTCTAGAGCAAGGTGGGGAGAGGGGGAAAAAAGTGCACAGCAGAGAACAAAAGAAAACTTAGAGGGATGCACAGAAAAGCAGGGTAGCTATGAAAACAATGTGTAGTATTTATTACATAGGTTTTCAAAAAATGTAAACAGTTTGAAATATAAATTTATTGTTTTATAATGCATCCTCTCTTTATGTTCTGCTATGTGTATGGAAATGTTCATTTTTTTCTTTTCTCATTTTGTATTTAAGTTTTAAAATGAATTTTTGAAATAGAATGAAAAAAAAAGATAGGATTAGTTGAGACTTAAAGAAAGCCAGGAAAATCAGTAGGTGGAGTTGAGGAGGAAGAGCATTCCAGGCATGGAGGACAACCAGAGAAAATACCCGGAGCCCAGAGATAAAGTGTTTTATTTGAGGAACAGCCAGGAGGTCAACGATACTGGATTAAAAAGCACCTGTCAGGGAGTAAGGAACTGTGTGGTTTGTCCTTCATTCTCGAAGAGGATGATGACATCAGGGAGATGATGACATGACTTGCAATTGACTTTGATTTCAGTGAAGGAAGGCTGTGCAAAGTCACCAGCCTCCAGACTCATCTAGGTCCAGTGGCCAGATATGGATCAATACAACCAAAGAAGACCCAGGGGGAATGAGGTGTGTGAAAATTGGAAAAGTAGAAAGGGGGTAGGTTATGAAGGACTTTGAATGACAGAGGATTTTGTTTTTGATTTTGGAATTGAAAGGCAACCACTGGAGTTTATTGAGGTGGAGGCAGGTGGGGGGAAGGGAGAGAAGTGTCATGGTCTCAGAGGCAGAGGTGAAAAGGGAGTATATTCAAGGCAGAAGGAGGGACTGCCAGGACAAAAGAACAAAGACAGGAGATGGGGGGTTGTGTGTGAAAAGCATTAAGAAGACAAGTTGACTGAATCATAGAGTACAAGAAGAGGAGTAATATATAATAAGGTTGGAAAAGTATTTGGAGACCAGATTATGAATGTTTTAAAAGTCCAACAGGTGGCTAAGTGGATAGAACACTGGACTTGGAATCAGGAAGTCTCATCGTCCACGGTTCAAATTCAGCCTTAGACACTTTGTATGTATGTATGTATGACCTTTGTCAAGTCATTTAACTCTCTTTGCTTCAGTTCCCCATCTATAAAATGAACTACAGAAGGAAATGGCAGTATCTTTGCCTAGACTCTCTTTACCAAAAACAAAACAAAACAAAACAAAACCCAAAACAGGATCACAGAGAATCAGACACAATTGAAACAATTTAACAATAACAAAAACCAAACAAGGGGTTTCTATTTTATCCTAGAGGTTCCTAGGAACTTCTGGAGTATGTTGAACAGGGGAATTACATGTTTAGACCTATACTTTAGGAAGTCACATTGGCATTTGTAGCCAGATAGATTGGAGAGGGAAAATAATTGAGGCAAAGAAACTATTGTAATAGTCTGTGGATTTTTTTAAGAGAAGGGGAAAAGAAGTTTGGTAAAGCCAACCAACATATCAACTGGGATATTTCATATGCGTAGTTTTCCCTTCTCTGAAAGAAAGGGGGAAAGTGCATTTTCTCACTCCTTCTCTAGGACCAAGTTTGTATAACAGACTACTTTAAATTATTAGCCAAAAATTTTTATTAACTATACCTTATCAAGATCATTAAGAGTCACCATTCTAACTTGGGTAACTGAGTGTTTTCATGGTTCAATGGAAAGGATGATAGATTTATAGTCAGAGATATGCATTAGAATCCCTACTCTACTCCTTAGCAGGATGACCTTTGACAAGTTACTGAATCTCTCTACACCAGTGTCTTCCTTATCTGTAAAATGAGGGATTGGATTAAATGACTTTGAAGGTCTCTTCTACCTTTAAGTCTAATATTTTATGATCTTAAGCATAAACCATTTTTCATTTTGACTTCAGTGCCTTAATGAATTCAATAGGAAGGATGATGTGGAGGAGTTTTGGCCTGTGAATTTGGGGAGGAAAAATTGGAGGAAGTTGAGAAAAATTTGAAGGGGAACAATCTCTAGGTCCAGCTCCTACTTCAGGCATGTAGGAGAGAAAGTTGAAGGAAAAGGAGCAGGACTAAGGAGGATCAATAAGGAAATTAATAAGTATGGACCGGAAACTACAGATTAAAGAAGAAGGAAATTTAAAAAGCAAGATAAGTAAGGAATAGTAAATGATACCAAGTAAGTTAAACAAATTAATAAAATAAATTAGTAAGGGGGAAAAATTAGTGAAATAAAAGGGTAATATGGAAAGGGAAATGAATCTGGGTCTGATTCTAAAATTGCCCTTAAAGAAAGGAAAACAAGACAAACCTAGGCACTATATGAACACAATTACAAAACACTTTGCACACAAAGTTAGATCTAAACAAGCACACACTTTTAAAAAGGGACAGGGTCAAAGTAGAAAACAGAACAAGTGGGGGCGGGATAGGATGGAGGGAAATGTAGTCAGTCTTTCACAACATATCCACTATGGAAATGTTTTGCGTAACTACACATGTACAACCTCTGTTGAATTGCTTATCTTCCCAGTAAGGGTGGGTGATGAGGGAGGAAGGGAAAGAATCTGGATCATTATTATCATTATTATTTTACATGCAAGTTGGAAATAAGACATACAGGCACTGGAATATGGAGATCCATCTTGCCCTACTGGAAAGTTGGAGAGGAGATGGGGAAAGATATAGGAGAGAGCAGATTGCGGGAGGGGGAATTCAGTGGGATCACTGTTTTGGGGTGGTGGTAGGGGACAGACAGGGAGAAAATTTGTAACTCAAAATCTTGTAGAAATGAATGTTGTAAACTAAAAACAAACAAAATTTATTTAAAAAAAATAAAGTCCTTCACCTAAAAAAAAAAAAGTTAGATCTAAACAGTTGGAGAAATATGATTTGCTCATGGGTAGGCCAATCCAATATAATAAAAATTACAATTCCACCTAAATTAACTTACTTATTCAGTATCATACCAATTTTTTTTTTGAGGAGGGGAAGGCAAGGCAATTGGGGTTAAGTGACTTGCCCAAGGTCACACAGCTAGTGTTAAGTGTCTGAAACCAGATTTTCTTCAGTGAGCTTTTGTACCTCTTTTTCCATTTTGCCAATTCTACTTTTCTTTTTCAGTCCAAGTAGCGAGTTTATTGTAACACCTATAGAAGGGGATCAGACTACTAGTGAGTCAGCATTTGATATGGACAAGACTGATAATTTTAAAAAATCTTTAATTTATTTATTTTTAGTTTTCAACATTCATTTCCACAAGATTTTGAGTTACAAATTTTCTCCCCATCTTTCCCCTACTCTACCCCAAGATATCAAGCCTACTGAATACTCCTTCCCCTAATCTGTTCTCTCTTACATCCTTCCCTTTCACCCTTCTAACTTTCTAGTAGGGCAGGATGGATTTCTATACCTCAGTGCCTGTATACCTTATTTCCCAGTTGCATGAAAAAAACCAATTATTTTTTAACATTTGTTTTTAAAACTTTGATTTCCAGATTCTTTACCTTCTTCCCTCATCATCCACCCTCACTGGGAATGCAAGCAATTCAGTATAGATTGTATATATGTAGTTACACAAAATGTTTCCATAGTAGTTATGTTGTGAGAGACTAACTGTATTTCTCTCTATCCCATCCCACCCCCCACTTATTCTATTTTCTACTTTGACCCTGTCTCTTTTCAAAAATGTATACTTTTAACTACCCTCTCCCCCAATCTGCCCTCACTTCTATCATCCCCCCTGTTATCCCCTTCCCCCATACTTTCCTGTAGGGTAAGATACCAATTGAGTATGTATGTTATTTCCTCCTTAAACCAAATTCAATGAGAATAAGGTTAACCCATTCCCTTTCACCTTCCTGCTCTTCCCCTCCATTGTAACAGTTTTCTCTTGCCTCTTTTATATGAGATAATTTACCCTTTTCTATCTCTTCCTTTCTATTTCTTCCATTATATTCCTCTCTCACCTCTTAATTTTTTTAGATATCATCCCTTCCTATTCAACAGATCCTGTGCCCTCTGTCTATATATACATGTACACACATATATACACATACTCACATATGTATTTATGCACACATGCACCCTCCTATATATACATATATGTGTATGTATGTGTCTATATGTGTGTGTATATATAATAATTTTGAAGGGATAAAGGCCTAATTTCTCAAATATAGAAAAAAACTGAGTCAAATTTATAAAAATAATAGCCATTCTCTCATTGATAAATTATCAAAAGATATGAATAGTTTTGAGATGAAGTAACCAAAGATATATATAGCCATATTAAAAAAATGCTCTAAATCACTATTGATTGGAGAAATGCAAATTAAAACAATTTTGAGGTACTATTTCATGCATATTAGATAGGACAGGAAAGAAAAAAAACAAATGTTGGAGGAGATGTGGGAAAAATGAGACATTAATGCATTGTTGTGGAGTTGTGAACTAATTTAACCATTCTTTAGAGCAATTGGGAATTATGCCCAAAGGGCTATAAAACAGTGCATATCCTTTCACCTAGCAATACCAATACTAAGTCTGTATCCAATGAGAGATTTTTAAAAAAGAGAAAAGGGCCTATATGTACCAAAAAATTATAGCAGTTCCTTTCTGGTGGCAAAGAACTGGGAAATTGAGAGGATGCCCATTAACTGGGGAACAGTTGAACAAATTGTGATATACGATTGTTATGGAATACTATTGTGCTATAAGAAATGATGAGCAGGAGTGAGGGAAGCAGAACTGGGAGAACATTGTACACAGTTACAGGCACATTATATCTGTGATAACTAACTTTGATAGACTTGGCTCTTCTCAACAATGCAAGATTTTAAGACAACTCCAAAAGCTTCATAATGGAAAAGGGTATCCACATCCAGAGAAAGAATTATGGAGTCTGAATGCAGATTGAAGCAAACTATTTTCTGTCTCCCTTTTTTTGTTTTGTTTTGTTTCTTCTTTCCTGTGGTTCATTCCATTGGTTATAATTCTTCTTTACAACTTGACTATTGTAAAAATATGTTTAATGTGAAGGTATATGTAGAACCTATATTGAATTAAATGCCATCTTAGAGGGGGAAAAGGGGGAAGGAGAAGGAGGGTGAGAAAATTTGGAACTCAAAAACTTGTGGAATTGAATGTTGTAAATTAAAAATAAATAAATTTCAAAGAAAAAAAAGAAATAATGAACAGGTTACTTTCAGAGAAACTTGGAAAGATTTACATGAACTGATGCAAAAGGAAGCGAGCAGAACCAGGGAAACATTGTACATAGTAACAGCAGCATTATATAATGATCACTTGTGAATGGCTTAGCTATTCTTGGGAAGACAAAGATCCAAGACAATTCTGAAGGACTTAAGATGGAAAAAATGCCTTCTACTTCCAGAGAAAGTGCTGATGAAGTCTGAATGCAGATCGAAGAATACTATTTTTTACATTTTTTTCCTCCATGGGTTGTTTTTGGGTCATTTTTTTGGTTTTGTTTTTTGGTCTGCGTTTTCTTTCATAACATGACTATTATGGAAATATGTTTTACATGATACACATGTATAAATTGCTTGTCTTCTCAATGAGGGGAGAGAAGAGATAGAGAGAGGAGGAGAAAATTTGAGACCCAAAACTTTAAAAAATGAATGCTAAAAATTGTTTTTACATGTAATTGGAAAAAGTAAAATATTAAAAAAAATTTCATGAAAGCATTTGTTAACTGCCCATTGTGTGTCAGACATTTAGCTACATCTTGGGAATGCAGGTGTAAACAAAATGAAAGACAATCTCTGTCCTCAAGGAGCTTATATTCCAATGGCAAAAGACTTAAGAAAGTGTAGAGAGAGGGATGAAAGCATCAGGCCCAGGCATATGGTTGAGAAGAACAAAATACAGCCTGGTGAAAAATAAAACATATGGCTAATCAGACTGTCTAAGGAGGTCCTACCCTTCTTAAATGGAGGTCCTTAGAAGAGCTATCCAATCTGAAGAAGATGCTTCAGAGGTAGAGGCTGGAGTGTACTGCTCAGCTCTCAACAATTGATAGTCAATTGTTAAATTTTCATTGCAGGTGTTTTACACCTCAGAAATTGTCAAATGCTCCAAATCAGGGTTTGATTTACTGTTCTATTAATTGTCTAGGCTTAAAAAGTGATGGAGAATGTTAATAATTCACATTAAATTTAAAAGTGTGTTTTTTGTACTTTTTTTTTTGAGAGGGGATTGTTAAACATTTACCAGCGCACCCTCATGTAAATGACACTTCTGAGATGTAAATTTTAGGGTTGGAGAGATCTTCTGGGGTGAAGAGGTTTCTGGGGTGTTATAAGAAATTAATTACCTGGACTCAAAAACATCAACTTCATAAGTATAGGACAAGGAAAGAATGATTCAATAGCACTTTGAAGAAAAAAAAAAGTATGGGGTTTAGTGGATTGTAAACTAATATGAGGTAGCAGAGTTATATGCAAACCCCCAAAAGATAATGGAGTCACAAAGATCAGATACAACTGAACAACAACAAATATTAAAGTAGGCACAGTTTCCTGAAATAAATAATAAAGAATAAAGAACTGATAGCTACTCTGTAATCTAGTTAGTAAGACCACATCTAGAGTATTAATTTCAATTCTAGGTGCCATAGTTTAAACAGCAAAGTATTAAGCTGGAGAATATCCAGAGGTAGGCAACAGGATGGAAAAGAGCCTAGAGTTTATGTCCTTTGACAATCATTTGAAGGAAGTGAGGACGTATGGAGAAAAGAGCATGGGAAAAAATGTCAAGTATTTGAAGGATTGTCATATGAAAGACAGGATAGGTTTGGGTTTTTTGGTCTCAGAAGGAAGAATCAGGAATAATGAGTGGAAGTTAAATAATATTTTTTTAAAAACCAGATTTAGGCTTGATATCAAGAAAAACTTCTCAATTTCTAATAATTCTACCCAAAGTAAAAAGAGCTGCCTGGTAGGTTATCTTCCTTGGAAGTCTTCAAGTACAAGCTTGTTGGATTTCTTTTTAGGGATTTCTTTTTAGATTGGATTAAATGACTGCTCAGGTCCCTTCCAACTCTGACTCTAAAATTCTGTGATTCTTTGAGGAGCCAGCCAGGACTGATCCTATAAGTATGCAAAATAGATACAAATGAAAATGGATATCCTGAGGGATATCTGCCCAAATGTATCTCTTCCACCTGACTTCCCAGTGTTTTAAATTTTCATTTCTTCCTAACTTTGGATTGACTTAAAAGCCACAAAAGAACAATCTATTATTATGGCTACAGAGACATTAAAGGCCTTGTTAAAATGTAAATTCACTCTATTCATCGAATTAAACAAATTCATCTGATATATATATATTGAATCCCTTCTCTGTGTAAGAATTATGCTAGGTTCTGTGGGACTATACAGAGTTTAAGACTAAATCCCTACCTGTGGGAGCTTATGATGTATGTGGAGACACAAGATAAATACACATGAAAAGTAACAATACACAACTGTTTATGATTAAGTGCTAAAAGAATGACAGATTATAAAATTCCAGAGAAGGGAGAAATTACTGTGTTAGCATGTTCATAGAGACTTCATTTAGGAAGTTTACCTAAGAATATTATGATTTGAAGTGACCTTAGATGTCATCTAGTCCAGCCCCTACCTGAAGCATGATCAATAACATGGTTGACAATTGGTGGTCCAGGTTCCCCTTGAAGAGCCTATAGTCAGTTGAAGATCAGCTGAAGGAGCTGAGAAAGCACTGTCTCCCAGGACAATTTATTGTAGTGTTAGACTATTATAATTGTTTGGAAATTTTTCTTTATGTAGTCTTTATAAACTCTGAGAGTTCTTTATCTCAACTCCCACCCTAACTGATGAATTTTGTCTTTTAGGGCAAGGCTAATTCCCTCTCAGGATTCTAGGGGTACCCCTTGAAAAGTTGTGAGGGTTTTCTCTAATGCTATTAACTAGGGCTCCCATTCTGTTGTGCTACAATATAAGTTTTGTTGTTTGGTCTTTTTCAGTCATGTCTGATTCTTTGTGACCCCATTTGGGGTTTCCTTGACAAAGATACTGGAGTGGTTGACCATTTCCTTCTCCAGCTCATTTTATAGGTGAGGAAACTAAGGCAGACAGGGTTAAGTGACTTTGCCCAGGGTCACATAGCTAGTAAGCGTCTGAGGCCAAGATTTGAATGCAGAAAGATGAATTTTCCTGACTCCAGACCCAGTACTCCATTCACTGTACCACCCAGCTGCCCCATACCCAATATCAATTACCAGTTATCTTTTCAGTATCATTCTGTTAGTTAATTTCTCATCAATATCATTGATACTATTGATTAGCACCCTGGTATCTTTTCACCAACTTAACATTAGTTGAATTTCATAAACAATGTATTTACCAAGAAGATAAATAGCAAGAACAAAAGTACAAAAGGCAGGGGGAGGAGTGGGATGGGGCGCACTCTCTTCTCAGTGATCCCAGTCCCCAGGACTCAAAGTCCAAGTTCATTTCCAAATCAGACATGTCTAATGAATGGAGTTGATCCCTTGCTGCATCAGGACATAGTCTCAGTCAGCCTGCTTCTGGGATGGGTCAAGCATGTCACTTCTCATGGTCTTGCTAGCTCACTTGACTCTGTTGTTGGAAAACTCTGGCATGGACTTCAATTCCTAGATCTCTGGTGGCTCCTTTCCTACATTTTGAAGTCACATCCAAGACACCTTTCTGTAAGAGGTGGAAAGAATAAACACTAGAGAGAAACAGCAACAAGACCACATATTCATGATTTCAGAGTGACCCTGGTTGGGAGAATATCTCTCCCCAGCACTTTCCTCATCTGGTGACTCATAGCAGTTATGGACAGATAGGATTTGAGCTGTCTCTTTAGGATTGTTTTGTTCTTCTCTGATGGAAAGCCAGGCCTCTTCATTCCTTATAAGCAAGGTTTACCAGATTCCAACATTTGCACATGCTCCTAGGACTGGGCTGTCATTGGCCAGTATCGTCTTCCTCATGCTGAGCCAGAATCTGTCTCTTTTCCATTTCTGGTATTTAAAGTCAAGCAGAATAAATATCTTTCCTATGATGACCAGCAGAGTCGGGGGGAGGAGGGGGAAGAAGGTGGGGGAATCACTAGATTTTGAGTCAGAAGAACTGGGTTAAAATCTTAGCTTGTCCCCTGTGTGACTGTGGGCAAATTGCTTAACATCTCTGGGCTTTGTATTCCTCAACTGCAAAATGAGGGATTTAGACTAGATGACCTCTAAGATTCTTTCTGACCCTAGAGCTGTGATCCTATAAATGTTTCAAATACTTGAAGACAGAGACACCTTCTTCCCTAAGCTTTGCTATAAGGAGAAAGGAGGGAAGGAACAAGAGGGAGCAAAAACATGGCAGCAGAGTGAGCTCACTGAATAGCAGAAAATTTGTTTTGGGGAGTAGTTGGAAATGAGATTAGAAAGTTAGGTTGGGATCAGAGAGTGCTGAGTCTTAAATTTAGCCAGTAGTAGGCAATCATGAGTCACTGAGGGTCTTTAAACATATTATACAGCAATTGATGATGTTATTCAAGTATGTATACTTGAAAGTGGATTTGAAGGGACTGATCTCCTTGGACATTAATAATCGACAAAATTGCTGACTGCTTAAAGCGCCAATTAGGGAAGGAGGAGTTTGATATTTTAGGGCATTATTGCACAAGTGAGTTTAAAAATAAATGGTTGCAGGGGCAGCTAGGTGGCACAGTGAAGAGAGCACCTACCTTGAAGTAAGAAGGACCTGAGTTCAAATATGACCTCAGATTCTTGATATACTTACTAACTGTGTGGCCTTGGGCAAATCACTTAACCCCAATTGCCTTGCCTTACCCCTTCCCAGCCCCCCCCAAAAGAATAAATGGTTGCTTGACTTCTAAAAGGCAAGGATCCATTAAAAAATGACTGTCCCAAATGCCTTATGTCAAATAAAGCAGATTGCACTGAAGGACATCAGACTTCAAGGAAATGTTTCCATTTTGCATTTAAGGGGGTAGGAGAGTTTGGGAGAAAGGTGGGGCTCAGATTAGAGTGGAATAAGCATAGTAGCAGTAATAATATATTTTACTTACATATAAAAATTTATAGAGGGAAGGGAATGAAGTCCTATTGTATTTCCTTGCTCAAATTTCATATCACAAGCATTTGTCCATAAAGGATTTGTATTTCAGTAGATGAACAAATTTCTGATTTGTCCTCAGATGTAATTCTTCATAGACCTGTTTACAAATACTTATGTTCAATCCACTGCTTTTAATAAAGCATGAAAATAAAAAAAACAAAAAACCTAATAAGACTGACTTCTGGAGGCATCTGGGATAGATCTGCAGGGAGAAAGGCTAGCTAACTTTTAGCCATTGTTACTTTTTTATTTTACATTTTAAAAAAAATTGATTTGTTTATTTACTTTTAGTTTAAAGATTCAGTTCCACAATCTCTGGAGTTTCAAATTTTCTCCCTTCCCTTTTCCCCCTCTCCCAATGGCAGCTTGCAATCAAGTAGAGGATCTGCAAATACTTTCACATTGGACATCAGTCTGGTTGTATAGAAGGATTGTAACCCATGTAGCGAACAATGGGAAAAAAAAAACAAAACCGAACATGGGAAAGAACGAGAGAATGTAATTTGCTTCAGTCTCGATTTAAACTCTGTTCTTTCTAGATCTTTCTCTGAATGTAGACATCTCCTTCCATCCTGAGACTTGTAGAGTTGTCTTATAACTGTGCATTGCTGAGAAGAGTCCAGTTTATCAAGGTTGGTC
>CM053588.1:90044288-90077642 GCA_028646515.1 Pseudochirops corinnae | reverse complement strand
GGGGGCGCTCTGGCTGCGCTCTCCTCCTCCCTCTCTCTCCCATGATCTTTCTTTTCCCCAAAGAAGGAATCTAGGGTTTGGGAGCTGTTCTTACTTTGCTTCTTATGCTTATTCTTACTCATGATTCTTCAGACTGTGAATTTTTTTTTTAAATCTCTGTGGGGCTCTGCTTCCAGAAGGGAAAGCTCTGTCCCAAATCGCTGGGGTCCTCCCGGCTGCCGTAGACTTCCGGCTGACTGGATAATGAAGACTCCAAGACCGAGGCCCAAGACGACGATCCGGATCCAGGCCGCTCAACATGAGAGCACTGGCCTGAAAACAATTGCTCAGTCCCCCTGCTGTCTGCAGGCTGTGGGCGGGAAGCTACAATGCGGAGGCGGGTGCAAAACCTCTGTCTTTCACTTTTCCGCTCTGGAGACCTTTTGGCCGGACTGTTTATCTCCCCCTTTCACAATCCCCACTCGCAGCTGGTGCTAATCCACTCACCTGAGAGTGTTCTCTCCACCTCCCGCCTAGCCGCCCCCGGGGCACAGCCCCGGCTTCAGGCCAGGCTGGTTTCAGTTCACAGTGCTGATATAGTTCCTCGTAGCCGAGCTGACTTTAGTGGGAAGTATCCTTGTTTTGGAGTTCTAGGATTGGTTTAGAGTCCTGTTTCATGGGTATTTTGGGGTGGCTATGTGAGAGCTGCGATATGTTGCTGCTGCTACGCCGCCATCTTGGCTCCGCCCCGCTAAAATATCTAAATTCAATTAAAATTAATTAAATTTTAAAAATTGCTTGTTGATGTTTCAGGAAATGGTTGAAAAAACTTATTCTTATGACCTAAATATTTAAAATTTTTTGTGACTTTAACATATGTATAGGGGCTCCCAATATAACCTTAACTGCCCCCCTGCCCTATTAGCCAATTAGCCTCTTCCTCCAACTCTCCTCTCAATTCCCATCCTCCTGCTACTGGCTTCTCATGACACTGCAAGCTCCCAATCCTCTTCTCTTTTGCTCCAGGTGTGTGTTTATGATGTAATAAGGATTAAGGCACCAAAACTAGCAGCTGTATAGGAAAAATTGTAACCTCCTCCCAATGTACCTATACTTTGCTCCCCAGTTCACCTCTTGGTTGTGGCTGACGCCCTTCAGTGGACTTCCAGGTCTGAGGCACACCTCCATTCAACTCCACCTCCTCACTAAGATGGCCATAATTGAGAAAGGTAAGTGAACAAGTTTCAACTGCCCAGGGCTCTTTGGACAGGCAACCCACCATGGTCTTAGGACATTCGCCCATAGAAAGTAGTTGGTCCCCCAAAGGTAAAAAGAGTGACTAATGCAGCTGCTTGGGAAGTATGTTGGCCCCCCCCCACCCCCCATCAGAGACTTCCTTCAGCACATAGCCTTTTTACACTATTTTACTCTCACAGTGCACCGGGTGATATAGCTAAGAGAAGGTTTGAGTTCAAATCCAGCCTCAGACTCTTAACTAGCTGTGTAACCTTAGAAAAGTTCCTTAACCTCTGTTTGCCTCAGTTTCCTCATATGTAAAGTGTAGATCATGATAACACCTACTTCATAGTGTTGTTGTGAGGATCAAATGAGATAATAATTATAAAGTGCTTCCTGGTGCTCTGTCAGTTTTTAAAAGAGCACAAGGCTGCAATCTAGTCCCTTCCATCCCCAGGGCTCCTTTACAAAGGCAGGACAGCATAAACATAACAGGGACAGAAATAAGAACAGGGTCATGTGCTCACAGCTTCATGCAGACCTGAAAGGGTGGAGAAGGAGGGCTTCCTTTTGTTCTCTTTCTCTCTCTCTCTCTTTTGGAAGGTGAGGTGGGGAGGAGAACCCTATGCCAAGCCCCCTAATCCTCCCATATTACCTCCCTACTTCAGTCACTTTCCCTACATTTCCCATACAACCCAGAAGAATAGCGTGCCAAGTCAGCTGGCAATAAATAAAGTCCTGCCCGTTGCCATATAAGGTGAGTTCAGTGCTACTTTAATAACAGTATATGCTCAGCTTTACAAACTGTATATCATGTACACTTTATAATCAGTGGCTAATTATACAGTAAGATGGCTGTAATTACCCCCATTTTGATAGCAGAAATGGAGGCAGAGTAATCTTCTTAAAGCCAGTGAATAACAGCAAGAAAATCAGGAAATCCAAGAATTCTGACTCACCTTTTCCTTCAGTTCCTATGAAGGAACTCAGACACGGATTAACTAACTGCTTAAGTAAGCCCCAAGTTCAACCAGTGCGCCTCTCTTTCTCTGCCACCTGACTACCACCATCACTTGCAGTATGGTGAAGACATCTCCAGCACCATCAGTTTTACACTGAGTGTCCAGAATTGAAATTCACCTCACCAGACATTCCCAACATTTCAAGAACAGTCATAACTGTCTATGAGTAAATAGTGATTCTGCTTTCAGGACATTGTTCATCTCTAACCCTTATTTCTCTTTCGGTTTTTCTTTATTTTTCTTTCTATGAACTGAATAAGCAGACTGTGGAGGGACTTTCCATTCTGGTCACTGATAAGAGTTTAGGCAGAATCATCTTTGGAGCACAGTATGCACATTGCTTTCCCGATAACAGGAGGAAGGCACCCATATGGTGACCTTTCAAATTTCGAAGTGAAACGTGGCTAGGCTGATTTTATTCTTCTGCCATGCTGGCATTTTACAACTTACATCTGTCAGTACTGACTTTAACATTTTAGAAATATAGGCCTGAACCAAAAACTCGAAATATGGTGGTGGCCCATCAATTAGGGAATGGTTGAATAAAAGATGATATACATTTGTGCTGGAATGCTATTGTCCTATGAGAAAGGATAAATATGAGGAATTCAGAGAACTATGGGAGGATTAGAAAAAACTGATTCAGGGTGAAGAAAGTATAACAAAGAGAATAATATAAACAATGACTACAAAAACAACACACACACACACACACACACACACACACACACACAAACCAAAAAAGCATTGAAATATAGCTGAATGTCAGATTGATTTCAAGGTCCATGCTTGGTCCTGAAGAACTAATGAGCTAATGATGCACTTATCTTCTCTCAGAAAAAAGGTAGCAGACTATAGAGTTTTATTTTATTTATTTGTTTTAAAGAATGACTCAATGGAAAGAGGGATAGTTGGGGTATGATGCTGGTTTTAAAAGTAAAAGTTTCAGTTCTGGACACCCAATGGAAAATTATGTTTAACCCTTATTGCCCTTCACAATGGGAGAGGCTGGGAGCAGTAACGACACTAGCCTTGAGGGAGACAAAAATTAAGTGAAGGGCTTGCTTAAGCAGTTAATTAACAATCAAGTTTTTAAACCACTTAGACTTCTGGTTAATTAGAATATGTGTCAATAAACTCCAGTGGCTCCCTATTGGTTCCAGGAACCAATACAAAACACTCTGGCATTCAAAGCCCTTCATAACCCAGCCCTCTCCTATCTTCCTAGTCTTAGTACATCTTATTTCCTGACACATACTCTTTGATCTAATAACATTGACTTCCCGCTGTTTGGTGAGCAAAACACTCCATCTCTTGACTCCAGGCATTTTTTCTGATTGTCCTCCATACCTGGAACATTTTCCCTTCTTAACTCAGCCTACTGCCTTCCTTTAATTCCCAACTAAAATCCCATCTTCTACAGGAAGCCTTTCCTAACTCCTTTTAATTCTACTGCCTTCCCTCTGTTCATTATTTCATATTCATCCTGTATATTGCTTGCTTTGTAAATATTTGTTTCCATGTTGTCTCCTCCATCAGATTGTAAACTCCTAGAGGGCAGGAACTGTCTTTCACCTCTTTGTATTCCCAGCGTTTAGCACAGTATTTGGCACATGGTAGGTACTTAATAAATGTCTTGATTACTTGTAAGTCAGATTGAGAATTCCTGCATGAACTTGTCCACATTTTCCTTTTTTGATAGACAAGCTCAAAACTATTGAGCATCATTTATATGAAGTATAAAGGGCTTCCTCATCCATTCCAAGTTTTAGTAGATGGCTTCATGAGTTGCTGTGTTACCCTTCCTCTCCTCAAACACCACATAGACACACACAAATTCATTACCTAATGATCACCTCACCTTCTGATGATGAGACTCTCCAAATTTTGGGGCACTCTCCTTTGATGATGGTCCGTAGCCAATTTGAGACTCAACATTTTGCAACATGATAATACTGGCCAGAGATTGAGTTTTGATGACATAGCTTTTGAGAATCCATTGCTACCTCCAAGACAGCACGAGGCACTGGAAATGGCTAATATTATTCTTTTACCCTTTTCCCAGTGCAGCTGATTTAGTCCTCTTTTTTGGTTTGTTTTGTTTTCTTGTGTTTGACTTCTTAAGAGAAAAACACATTCTAGAGGAAACAGTGATTTGATATAGTAGAAGGAATATTGGCCTAGAAACCTACAGGAAGATTTAGTTTTTTACCTACCTTGTGTGACCTTGGTCAATTCACTTAACCACTCTGCCTGGATTTCCTCGCCTACAAAATGACAGAACTAGATAGACAGTCTCTGCAGTACCTGCTGGCTCATCATTCTACAATTTACTAAGACCAAAGGCAAAAGAATGAATGTTGCAAATCCTCAGTTATTCTTAGCTGACAGTCACTCATGAGTGGAACACCAGTCTTATGATTAATTTAATATTAGAAACTATGGAGATCATATATTATATATTATCATAGAGAACAGATATAGAACTCACTTATTCTCTACCCTTTATTTTACATATGCAGAAATTGAGGCCCAGAAACTTCAAATAACTTGCCCAAGATCACACAGTTATTTAATAGAAGAGCTAGACAAGACCTGTCCCTCCCACCCCCACCCACCATCTCCCAATCAGGGGCAGTTTTCATTCTATCACACAGTGGCTGTAAGCTTTTTAAGGACTCAGAGTTAGAGCGACAAATGGATCAGAGAGCTTACACTTGGCAAACTGAGACATGGGCAAGGGTTAGACAGATTGTGAATTTCATAATGAATAAATTTTAAAAATTCTTAAAAGTATTCAATGAGGGTATCAATCTAAGTTAATTAACTTGGGGAAGAGTATAATGCAGTTAGAAAATTGGGGAATTTATACTAAATTTAAGATATGCGTGGGGAACTATTTGCCTCCTACACAAAAGTTCTGATTTGAAAGTAAAAACCCTTTCTTGCTACTGAGTTGGGAGAATTGATTCAAATTCTGGATGTCTAAAATTAAAATTTATGCATATACACCAAACGGATCAAAGTATTGACAGCAGGAAGTGACTAATTGGAACAGAGATCTTTACCCATGCAGAGCAGTGAAGACATTTCATTACAATATAGGAACTTGTAATGAGAATTCTGGCACATCTCCAGGTAATTAAACACTTCTTTGGGGGAAAGCAGGCCGTACTATAACAGTGACATAATGGCCCAGTCAGAAGTCTGATGCTTTTGCTCTTTGTTACTTTGTAAGAACTACTTAGGAGGTCTTTACACCCAAGGGGAGAATGGGGAGAGGAGAGGAGAGGTAGTAAGCCAGGGACTCTTGCTTATTCTCTATTGATTTTTCTGCTTTCTCTATGTAGATCAGGGATCTGGGAATAATTAAACCTCAGAGAATGTAGTAATTTCTGAATAAGCATGATTTTTGAGGGCCCAATGTGTTTTGAGGGCCCACTGAAGGCAAAACACTATTCAAAGTCATGGGGAATATGAGAAAGCAATAACCTTTGGTTAATGGGTAAATTCTGCAAATTTAAAGTGTTTAGTTAAAGTAGTTGTTTATGTGCTTTAACAGTCTTAGAAATCTCTCAAAATATTCTGCAAAGATCCTGGGTCGAATTAGTGGTTTCTATTTCAGCTGAATTATGGTTTGGGCTTGTGAGTTTTTTATAAGCTCTGGGTCCCAAGATTTATAGGGATAGCTGTATAGTAAGATGAACCAAGATATGTTGGAGCCATCCATAACAATATCAGTTAGACAGCTGATTTAGAAAAATAAAAGCAAAGGGCTCTGAACCAATAAGTACTAGAGATATTTTCTTCTAAGACAAAAAAAAATGTTTACTATTTTGTAAGTTGCTGGTTTCAATATCTTTTTCAGTGAAGAAATTAAATTAATTCTATACTTTTGATCAAGTCCAGCTGACATAAATTTTCTTTATTTTTTTAAAAATAAAACTGAGTACGAACTTTTATTTTTGCCGCCTAAAAATAAGAAGTCAGGATTTAGAGCTGAAAGGGGTTTTAGAGATCACGAAGTCCAAATCTTCTCATTTTACTGATGAGAAAACCGAGATGGAGTGACTTGACCAAGGTCACACAGATTATAAGTGAGACAGGAAGGATTTGAGCTTAGGCTCCCTTGTTCTTTCCATTTTCATGTCATTTTCCCTACCTCCCATTCATCATACAGAGGTCATATTGTGTTGTGTGAATAGATGTCTGCCCATTTAGATACCTTCTCTGTGCCTCTATTTTCTCTACAAAACAAATTTTGGATAATCTCATTTAACTGGGTTCCTTTCCTTCCTTCCCTCCTCCTTTCCTTTCTTCAATCCTTTCCTCCCTCCCTTCCCTCCTCATTCTCTTCCTTCCTTCATCTCTCCCTCTCTCTTTTCCTCTCTCTCCCTCCCTCTCTCCCTCCCTTCCTTCCCATCCTCCTTCCCTTCCCCATTCCTCCCTCCCTCCCTCCTTCCTTCTCTTCCTTCCTTCCTTCCTCTTTCTCCCTTTCAAAGATAACCTTTTCAGTTCTCTGTTTGCCCAGGTACTGGACAGCTACATATGTACAACAAATAAAAAGACTTTTCTGACTGCCTACCAAAACCAATGAAGACAAAAGCATGGAAGGTATTGATGAAGGCAGTAGTCACAAAGGCAAGAATGCTGTTTTCAGGACCTTCTCATCAGCCAAGCCCTTTGCTTCTGTTACAGGCTGCTCTGTTATTCAGTAGCAATTTACTTCAAACTTCTTTCTATTTCATATAATAGACAGAAGCATATGGCCTTGAACTTCAAATACAAAAATGTACTAAAATAATCTATGATATTTTGAATAGAGCCATTTGAATGTGAGTGCCTCTGGGTGTTATGGAAAGCCAAGTACAATTCACCTTAGCCTAATCTGAAATTTGATACCATAGTCCATCAGCTAGTCTCCTAGGGGACTTGCTTGGTCTCCTGGTTGTGGTTTTCTCCTCTGTTGATCAGTGCATCAACTCTCCTTGTACTGCTGAGGTAGTATAAAATCAATGAAGACTTTTAGCCTGGTATCTCCAGTGAGAATCATTGGCTGTCTGTAGGATTTTCCTAGTGCAGGCTGGGACGTGACCTTGGTCTTCTTCAGGCTAGCTGCCAGATCATATCTCTTTATTGCCTCTGATCTCTGCCACGACTAGTATACTTGTGCCCAGGAAGCACAATCATTGCCATGTAATAGTGAACTGTCTTAATTTTCAGGGGCTTAGGGAAATGAGATAATGACATGGAAGGTTTGAAGAGTTAAAAAGTGTGATAGAACCAGAAGGGAACATTATGCTTACTTGTTTTCAACAGTACCAAGCATAGCACAATGCACGAATAGGCACTTAAACATTTTTGACGATCAAGGACTCTTAAAGACATTTTCAGCCCATTAAATTTCACTGACTACAGCATATTCTAACAGCTTCAGGTTTCTTGTTATGGCCTTAGCACGGTTTTGCAAAGCATACGGGAGGCAATAACAAGACCTGTTCCATCAGCTGACTTTCCTCCTTTAACGGGAAGTGGTTCCAGTACGGTGTTTTCCGCTGACCCAGTTGGCCATATTCGGAAGAGTACATACACATGTAAATACAAACTGGAAGAATGCAAAAGACGGAAAATTCAAATTTAGGATTCTTCTAGCAACATGGAACCACATTCTATGGTCTGTATATTATAATAAAACTGCTGAATTTTCCACTGATTTTTTAAAAACACCCCAAAGTTGATGATTTTTATGCTTAGGCTCGGTTATTAACTTCACTTTGGCATTTTAATTTTCTGACTTTGTCATGTTTATATTCTCAAGCTGAAAGATGCTAGGTTTTTTTCTTTTTTGGGGGGGTGAGGTGGGGCTAAATTTGATTCTGTCACATTATATCTTCCCTCCATATGTGAAGCTTACATTGAATTTCCTTGGGGGGAGGGGAAGAGAGAGAGAGAGAGAGACAGAGACAGAGAGAGACAGAGAGACAGAGAGAGAAGGAAGGGATAGAGAAAGGAAAAATGAGAAAGAAAAAGAATAAGAAAAGAAAAAAGGAAAGGAAAAAACAAAAGTGAAAAAGAGAAGAAAATAAGGAAGAAAAAAAGAAATGTTGAGAATAGCTTTCCCAGGGGGTGGCTAGGTGGCTAGGTGGCTCAGTGAGTAGAGCACCAGCCCTGAAGTCAGGAGGACCTGAGTTCAAATTTGGCCTCAGACACTTGATACACTTACTAGCCGTGTGACTTTGGGCAGGTCACTTAACCCCAATTGCCCTCCAAAAAGCAAAAAAAAAAAAAAGAATAGCTTTCTCTTCTAACTCTCCTACATAGAAGAGTCCCTAAAGTGCCCTAAGAACTCAGCTCTAAAATTTTTCCAATATGTATTCTCAACTGTGTCCTTTAAAGATTCATAAATTTAAAACCTAAATGTATGCTTTTGTTCTTGTCCTCAGCAGTAATTAACACATGGCCAAGCTTCAGTTTGTTTGAATTAAAAGAGTATACAAAAAAGTGATTTATGTTTTTGAAGTTTTTTTTTTAACATCTTGGTAATGCAAACACCTTCATTTTTTCTATCTTTACACTTCAAATTCTATCTCTGGGCTAAGTTCAATTATTATAAAATGCTAAAAAATATATCCAAGTACATTCATACATGAGGAAAAATTAGTCTGAAAGTGATGTGAATGATGTATAGAAAGAGGAACAGAGACCAAGGCAGAAATACTAGTTAAGAAGCTACTTAAACAGTCTAAGCAGGTGGTAATGAGATCCTGTACTGTGCAAGCAGTTGAGACAGAAAGACAGACAGATAGCCAGAGACAGATTCAGAGAGGCAGAGAGAGAGGAGGTCAGATGTGATACATATGGCCAGATAGAATTTACACTGATTATGTAGATTGGATTATATATTTATTGAGGACAGAATGTCCAGGACCAAAGGGGTGCCAATGCAACTAGATAGGGAGTTGGGATGGTTAATATTCTAATGGCATAAAAGGGCATTGCCTTGAAGGATGCTGTGCATAAGAAAAGCTGTCATTGACCCACTGGTGCTGTCCCCTCCATGGTATTAGCTAAGGGTGGCAGTATGGGGCAGTGGAAAGATCTATAACATGGAAGCCAAAGGAACACACTATCTGTGTGACCTAAATCTGTGTTGTCTAAACAAGTCACTTCCTCTGTCTGGGTCTAAGTTTCTGATGTCTCTAAAATGGGGTGTTTGGAAAGATAGACTAGTCTCTAGATGACCTGTAAGATTCCTTCCAGCTCTAAACCTATATTTTCTGATCACCTTTTGATCCAGGCTCTTCAATTATGTCCCACCATTCCCCCCCTCTTCCCCTTTCCTAACTCTGATTGTTTCCGGTTCTTTGTTGAATTGTTTCAATCGTCCCTTACTCTTTGGGACCCCATTTGGGGTTTTCTTGGCAAAGATACTAGAGTGGTTTGCCAATTCTTTCTCCATCTCATTTTACAGATGAGGAATTGAGGCAGACAGGGTTAAGTGTCTCACCCTGGGTCACACAGCTAGTAAGTGTTTGAGGTAATATTTGAACTCAAGTCCTCCTGACTCCAAAGCTGGCACTCTATCCACTGAGTCACCATCTAACTGCCCTTTTAGTTCTTAATTACCATAAAAAGTGATGCTATGAATGTTTTGGTATATGTTGGATTTTTCTTCCTGTTTTTGCCCTCCTCGGAGCATACAACTGCCAGTTGTTTTGAAACTACCCACTATCATTCTGAAGACGAAGAATGTGTCTTCTTTGTGTTGAGTTCAAGAGAGACAGGGTAGCTGTAGTGAGATGTAGTGAAGGTATCACAGTCATGGAGAGTTATGGTTCCACTTCCACTGAGATTTGATGTTTTAGTTAGTTCAATCAGATGCCTAAAGAATACATAGTCTGTATTTGCTTCAAGAAAGTGACATCTGATTGTTCGGCTGATGCAGTCTGCTCAGGGCTATGAGAGTAGTCATCTAGAAGACCAGAGCTGCAGTGATCACTAGGGAATGTGCCTGCCAGGGATGCCCCCAGCCTCCAGGTTATGCTGTTAACTGCCTATCTGAGTCACCTCTTACTTACCTAGGTACTCCCCTCCCCTTAGGGTAAGCAGCTTCTTCAGAGGCATCAAATACTGACTTAAACCCAGCCTCTCCAGAAAGCCTTCCATGACTAATCTTATCCCGATTATTCCTTTACTCAGAGCGTCAGCCACACGTATCTATTAGCTTATGCTGTATTAACTTGCCCTTTTGGAATTGTTGTTCTATAAAAGTGAATTCCTTTCACGTGTATTTGGTCTCTCCAATTCCATTGTAAGCTCTGAATGAGTTCAGAAACAAATATTCTTTGCTATCAAAGAATATTTGTTTCTGAACTCATTCAGAGCTTCCCCTACAGTGCTCTGTACATTAGTCACCCATAAAGGTTATTGATCTGATTTTTCATGTATTTGTTCATTCAATTAACATTCATTTAATAAATGTTTATCGAGTACCTTTTCTCTGTGGATATCATTCTTATTTCTTTATTCCTTTTTTGTTCTCTTTCATTCTATCCTTTCAATCTTCTTTTTGTAGGTTAACCTAGTCCTTCTAGTTCCTAGGCTTTCTCTTGTCCTTTATTTTACTTAGGAGCTGTTTCGTTTCCCCCCATTCACTTGTTCTATTTACATGTTTATTAGATTGTGAGTTCTTTGGGTGCAAAGACTATCTTTTGCTTTTTTTTTGTATCCCTAATGCTTGGCACAGTGCATCGTACACAGTAGTTACTTAATACATGTTTCCTAATTGATTGATTGATCTGGGAATTGATTGCCACTGGGAATTTAAAAGTTCACATAAAATATGCAGAAGTAATTAAAAGCTAAAACATTTCCTTTGGCATGCAAGTATTCTTTGTTTCCTTAAAACCTGGTTTTGTAATCCCTTTTATAAAATCTTGCCCTTTTTTAAGGTAAAAATCAGAAACAAATCTCTTATTACAATCATCATCACATCCAGTACAGAGGACCAGTAGCCAGTGAATCTGAGAACTGGTCCTAGTTCCGTCACTGTCTATGTAGCCACAAAAACTAGTCACTTATAAGTTCTCCAGGTTTCAATTTCCTTATCTGTAAAGTAAGAAAAATGAATGGGTTGATCACTAAGGTCAGCTCCAGCTGAACAATCCTGAGATGGTCATCCCCTTCAAGGGCAACAAACATTTGTCTATCATCATTGTTCATAGGGCCCTGGGTTCAGGGACATGAAGTCCATGGCTGAACCACAAGATGGGGTCAGAACTGGACCGAGAGAACCCTGCTATGGTGAGTGGGGTCATGGCTCTGAAGCAAACAGCTGGCCAGTGAGAGAACTTTTTGCTAGTAATCAGAAGTGTGGATAGCCAGGAATCAACTTTAAGTAGTATCCAAGTGACTTGCAGTGAATGGTTTTTCAATACAAATGTTTTATTGATATGCTTTAAAAAAAATCTCTGTTAATTCCATATGATTGTTGTTCTCTACTTCTAATTGAATTCACTTCTGGAATAGAAAATACAATTAAAACTCACACATCAGCTGTCCAACACCCTCTGCTCTACCACCTCTTTACAAAGAAGAAGGAGGTAAATGTATACAGTAGAAAGAGTGGTGGATTTGGAAAATCTAGGTTCAAATTCTGACTTTGTCACTTATTACCCATGTGACCTTAGGCATATCACCTAACCTATCTGGGCCTTAGTTTCCTCATCTGTAAAAATGAAGAGGGTGGATTAGATATCCTCCATGGTTCCTTCCAATTCTAAATCAGTGATGTTATGATGCTATGATTAATCACTTTAATGAATATGAATTTCTTTCTTTTTTTTTCAATGAATACTGTTTTTAAAGAAAATGCTCCCTGAGATGGTGCTAAAGTTGGGGCTGGAGGTAATCTCACTGATTCTACTAACCTACTTAACTTTTATCAGGAGGGCTGGATCTGATTGATGTTCTTACTGACCATATAGGGGGAAAATGTGCATTTCCTTAATAATATTTGAAATGAGTTGGCAGATGCAGTCTGAGTGAGATGAGATTAAAGATGAATTGAAAGATGTCTCAGCCTGCCAAGATGTGAGGTCAGACCCTTAGATCTTTTTGTTCTTGTTACAATTGGTGACATTACTGAAGGGGAATGCTGGATAAGGTGATCCCTTTTATTTTAGACAGTAAGCTATTCATTAGAAACACAGTGTTCTTAACAGAGGCAGCCGCTGCAGGGAAGTGAAGGACAATCACTTTTTTTTAAGTATCTCTGTGGTTTTAAATGTTTTTTCTGTGGTGTGATAATGATCCTGAGACCTCCACTGGCTGCTGAATGCTAAACCTCTATTAGGTTTTGGAAGAGTAGAAGGAGTAAAAGAACTCTGAAGAATAAAGTACAAGATTTTATTTAGTTTTTCAAGCTCAGCCTGAATTTTCCTTTGAAAGAATCAACAGAGACCTTTTAAAAGTATGTGAACCCTGATGACTATAGGGAAAGATGCAAGTAGTTTCTCTGATAGGTGGTACCATTTTTTTTGTCAGTTTTTTAGTCAGTTCATCCTCTTTCTTCCTGATTTAACTGAAATAGTCCCCCTCATATATGGGTCCTTTTGAAAAACTACCCTAGGTTCTAGGCCCTTGGTGGGCCTATATCCACTCAAAAGCCCTCATCTTAGGGGCCCTCACCAATTAGATCATTGTTATCTGACTGTCAGATGCTACAGTAGTTCAAACAAAAGACATTTTAGTAAATAGAATAACAAGTTACTCTACTCCCATCCAATTGTAGTTCCCTATACCATGTAAATCACAGATCTGGACCCAAAAAAAGGCTGTGGATAGGGAATAACACGCAAACAATGATAACCATAGTGTGTAATACATGATAAATATATTAGTGCAGTGAAAAACAAAGAGCTATATGATAAGCATTATTAAGGAACTGCATTTTTCTCTTTATATAATAATAAATGAAAATATCATCCATCATTACTGATAAAGGTAAAAAGCTATCAAAATCAAAGAGACTTCTTCTAGTCCTAAGACCATTAATAGCTTAATGAGGTTTTTCTTTAAAAACTATATTTGGCCAATCTCAGCAGAGAAGTGGTGGATTATAGGTTGTCAGACATAGTGTGTTGATTTACTTAACTGTGTAATACTTTGTTTATAAGGGGAGATTCTATTGGAGCAAGCACTGAGAAATACAAAAGAGCATGTCATTGCTACTAGAGAGATTGGGGAATACTTCATGAAGAAGGTGGCATTTGAGTAACCATTTAAAGGACAGGTAGTAATCCATCCAGTGAATATCAGGGAAAGGGACATTGAATACAATAAGCAGAGGTGGAAGAGTATATAGTCCAGGCTGGCATGAAGAAGGGTTGTACTAGTAAGGTGACAATGGCAATCTAAACGAGGAGAAAAATGTAATAGATATTATAGAGATGGAATTGAAAGGACTTGTTAAGTGATTGGATATGAGAGGTAAGGAAAGAATCAAAGTTAATGCCAAGGGGTGATGGTTTAGGTGCTGTGAGGTATGAGGCGAATGGTGTGACAATAGGTAGTAGTAGTGAAGTTAGAAGGGGGAGCAAAGAGATCCAGCAAGATAATGGAGTGAGAGATAACATAAGAGCCACGCTCCCAAATACCCTTGACAAGAACAGGGATAAAGATGTTTCCAAATAAAAAGGGGAAGGTTGAAAGGAAGGGAAGGAATCATTGAGTCTCAAAAGATAATAGACTCTCAGATGAGGAAAAGGAAATGATAAAAGAATAAACAAATGGGGGGGAAATCCTCTAACATAACGAATAAATATTCTAGATTAAAAGCTTGAAGAGAAGTTACTGGAAGGAAAAAATAATGAATTAACTTCAACAGCAGCCTAGAAATATAGCCAAAATCAGAATGGGACACAACTGATTGGGTATTAATCACTTCAAAGAAAAATAGGAAGCAATTCACATTTGTAAAAAAGGATTTATCATCATTTAGAAAGGAAGAGGATAATGAAAATCAACAACATAAAGACAATAAGGGAAATATGAATAAAAACATGGAATCCGTGAGAAATAAAATTATTTTGCTAAAAGGTAGATAGGCAAATGATAGAGCAAGAATCAAAGTTAGATCAAAAGACAAGTCAACTCAGGAATTCTTGAAGTAAAGACGGCAGAAGTGGAGGACAGAGCTTAGAGAAGGAATGTAAGAATATTGGGGTCCCAAAAATCATTCTGTTGCAGTGTTTGTTCTAGCTCTCTTTTCTAGACCGATAATCTTCCCCCAGGGCTCCAGGGGATAGCCCTGAGTTGGTCTCTATTGCCATTGGCTTGAGTCCCTATTGACTGCTTTCCTCCTATTATTAAACTCTAGTGACTAGCCCCCTTCAGTTCCATTTAACCACTTGAGATCGATTTGTTTTTTACAAAGGGATATTTACTTCAAAGGTGTAGCAAAAATAAATGGGCAAACCTTCCTCCCTCAACACCTAAGAGGGCATACTCTCCCCTAAACCCCCTCAATCTCTTATGGAAAAGATTCAAGAATTAGCTCAGTTTTTGCTGAGCATCAGTCTCCCCTAGTTCATGCCCAGATGCAGCATGACCACCGAATGAGGCTACATCTCAGCTACTGCTGGGTTGGGGTCCCTAAAAGTTACTTTAAAAGTTTGCTCCTTGATTCTCAGGGCATTGATTTTGTGCTCTCTGGGGAACCTGGCCTAGACACCAACATTTGTAGATTCCTGTGGTTTTTCTTTTCCAATCTTTCAAAACTCTAAAGGTCAGAGAATCCTCTCTCTTAACAATGGAATGGAAAAGAACAAATGTAAAGGCCTAGAATTGAGGCCTTTTCACTGGTGTCATTCAAGTGTCTTAAGAGAATAGAGGGCCCTAAGGTGTTTCCCTTCATAGTATGATCTGCCACTATATATCATAGGCAAAGAAGTCGTTGAATGGGGGTGGCTAGGTGGCACAGTGAATAGAGCACCAGAACCTGGAGTCAGGAGGACCTGAGTTCAAGTCCTGTCTCAAACACTTAACACTTTACTAGCTGTGTGACCTTGGGGAACTCACTTAACCCTAATTGTCCTGCCTTCCTCCCTCCAAAAACCAAAAAAAAAAAAAACACACAAAAAAGAAGTCATTGAATGAGAGGAAGAGAGGCAGCTGAGGCAGACTGAGGCTGAAGCTGCTTCTAGGTCCAGCTATGCAGTGAATTGAAAAAGGTGCCTCCAAACCACATGATTAACAGACTGGTACCACGTACAGGCTACCTCTGCATGCCCTACACTCCACAGTCTCTCCAAGGCATGCTCCTTGCACATCATTATGATTCTCCCAGAAACAAGGGCCTTAGCTGCTCTTCTTGGGGAGGTTAGATCAGCTGAGCCAAGTGATGGGCTCTGCATATGTACCAGAACCTGATTACAGTAAAAAAAGACCTAAACACCGTTCCTCCAGGAAATTTAACAAATATTTAACAAAGAATGTCGATTCAAGTTGCACCAGATTATTCACCTCATGTGAGGAAAGAAAGAAAAGACAGAACGTGACGTCTTAAAAGTCGAGGAAAATTAAATTTCATTCTAGAAAACTTCTTACAGGAGTAATAGGAGTAATATCTGAAGTACATTGTTAATTATCTACCTAAAATATTTCCAAGCACTTCAACTGGAAAAGGAAAGCTTTGCCTTTGATGCAAAGGAACAAAACTCTGTAAATTTCTTAAGAATTCCTTAAGTGAGAATATCTGATATGGAAATCAGCAATGAACTTAAGATAAAATCTAAACAACATAAAAGTGTGTCTGGTGGGGTGGGAGTAGGAAGTAAGAGTCCTGTCTTGTGATTTCATTCAAGTAGGAACTTTTGATGCAGAAACTCCCTTCACTGATACAGATTGGCAACATATTCCTAATATACAGTCTTAGATAATTACCTGGGGTGCAAATAGGTTAAGTGATTTATTAGTGTAATCCTTCCAGGTAGTGCTTGTGAATGAGACAAGCTAACTGTCAAACACTCCTTAGCTTGGTCTGGGGAAGAACTTACTGCTGCCTCCCTTTGCAGAGGGTATGACTTCCTTTCTCAGCAACTCACTCTCTCCTTCCTTCACAGGGATGGAGGTTTCTTAGCAAATTACTCCCTGTAGGAGCATGGCTTTCCTTTAAAGCCTAGCATGACAAAATGAGCATCCTTCTTGATCTTATTTAGCCATTTGCAGGGTTCTTAAAAAAAAAAAAAGAAATACTATTCCTCATTTCAAAGCATGTCACTCCTCTGAAACGGATTAGGCTTATTCAGATCAAGTTTACAATTTTGACTGATTTATTGTTGTGCTAATTCAATTTGATTTTGTCTGATAAAGATGTCAGGGTATAGAGCATCTTATTGACTACATTAATTGGGGTTAAAGGGCATGGGATACCACTCTTACAGATAGTTGACATTTATATAGTATTTCACATACACTTATTTTATTTGATCCTCACAATAACCTTGTGTGAGAAGCAATGTGATATAGTGGATAGAGAATTATCCTCCCAGCCAGAAAGATCTAAATTCAAATAATGCCTCTAAAACCTACTGCCTATGTGGTCCTGGGCAAGTCACTTAAACTCTCAGTGTTCTAGTAAACTATAAAACTATAAGTTGCAGAAACAGGGCCAACCTACATTCATAGAGGGTGCTTCTTCACCTGGTAATTCCCTATATCATTGATATCGTGGGCCCAGCCCCTGTTCCTAAAAACTTTATATGAAATGGATTCACAATTATTCCCTTTTTACAGGATTTGCCCAAGGTCATAACTGTCAAAGGAAGGACTTCAATTAAAGTTGCTCTTACCTCTAACTTCAGTAGTCTTTCCTTCCTATCTGGTCAATTGTATTAGCTTGGCCACTATCTTCCACAAGGTGACACAATGCCATTCTGGATATGCTGTTGTTGGTGCTGGTGGTGGTGGCGACACTGTTACTGTTGTTGTTATTTTAAGAGAAGTCAAAGGTTCGTAGGCTCATAGCTCTATGACTGGAAGGGACCCCAGAGGTGAGCTCATCCATCCTTCTCATTTCACAGATGTGGAAATGGAGGTTCACTGAAGCTCAGTGACTTGCAGGTCATAGGAGGCAGAGGTAGAATTTGAACCCAGGGTCTCTTACATGACAGTCTGTGTTCTTCCCATTGTACCCCACTACCTCCAATTTCTAAGACTTTCTCTGATATTTCTGCCCCCCCCCCCTCCCAAAACAAAGTAAGCTCACCAGTCAGTAAGCATTTCTTAAGCACTTACATGCCAGGTGCCGTGCTAAGGGTGGGGATACAAAAAAGGACCAAATTGTCCTTGCTTTTGTGGAACTCATTCTAATGGAGAAGAAAACATATAAATAACTGGATTAAAGCTATAATCAGAGCAATGGAAGACAATTTAAGATGGGGAAGTAGTGACACCTGGGAGGTTCTAAGAAAGGCCTCCGGAGAAGGTCGAGTTTGAGCTAAGTCTTGAAGGGAGCCAGGGAAACTCAGACATAGAGGTGAGGGTCCAGAGCACTTCAGGCATGGAGAATAGACAGGGAAAAGGCACAGAGATGGGAAATGCTGTCATGATGGAGGAACTGCAAGTAGACCATCATTGATGGATCAAAGAATTCATGGAAGAGAGTAAAGTATGAGAAGACTGGAAAGGTAGGAAGGGGCCAAGTTATGAAAGACCTGTAAATGTCAAACAGTGGAGTCTATAATTGATCCTGAAGGCAATAGGGAACCACTGGAGAGCATTGGGCAGGGGGGCAAAATTATTAGACTTACTCTTTAGAAAAAAATAACCTTGGTTTCTGGGTGGAGTAAGGAGAGAATTGAGGTGGAAAGACCAGTTAGAAGACTAGAGCAATAATCCAGACAAGAGATGGTGAGGATTTTGAACTAGGGTCATGGCTGTCAAGTGGAGAGAAAGGGATAAATAGGAGGGATGTTGTGAGAATAGAAATGACCAGACTGGATGGGATGAAAGAGAATGAAGTCAAGGATAACACCAGGGTTGTGAATCAGGGTAAATGGGAGAATAATGGTGTCCTGGAGAATAATAGGGAAGCTTGAGAGAGCAGAGGATATGGAGGAAAAGATAATGACAGCTGGGTAGTGTAGTAGATAATGTCAGACTTGCAGTCAAGAAATTTTGAGTTCAAATCCTACCTCAGACACTTGCTAGCTAGACAAATCACTTGAATTTTCTTAGCTTTATTTATTCTGTTTATATGGTGGCAAGTAGGTATAACAGTAGCACTTATCTTACAGGCTTGTGAGAATCAAATAAAATAATATATGTAAAACATTTTGAAAAACCTTAAAGCATGATATAAATATTATCTATCATTATTTAAAAAAATTTTTAAATTATTATTAATGTTATTGATTATAAACATTATTAATGCTAAGTTTGATATGCCTGGAAGGCATCTATTTGAGATGTCTAACAGGCAGTTGGTGATGTGTGGCTGTATTTCAGTAAAGATACTAGACTGGATATATAAATCTGGGAATCATCCACATAGAGATGATAATTGAAGCTATGGGAGCTAATGAGATCACTAAATGAGATAGTATAGAGGAAAAAAGAGAAAAGGCCCCAGAATTGAGCATTGTGGGACTCCCATGGTTAGTGGATATGATATAGATAAAACTCCTCAATAAACATTTCCCTTATCACCCTCACAACCACCAGGCCACAATAGTTGTTTTCCACTTTTGTCCCACTTTTGTCCAGTGAGATCCATTTCTCACAACTGGAACAGTTTATTTATATATTTATTTATATAGCTTACAGAGCCCTTTGTACTCACATTCACAGAATCACTGGATTTGAGAGTTTGAGAGGGAGCATTTAGCCCAACCCACACACTGAAGGGCTCTCCACTAAAACATACCTGACAAATGGTCCTTTAGCTTCTGTTTAAAGACCTCTAAAGCAAGGCAGAGCCCATTCTCTCGAAGAAACTCATTCTACTCATGACCAAACAAGAGACAGAGAGCATTATGTAATTAAAAATGAATATTTTTTATTATATTAAATTTAAAAGCTTTTTGCGCAAGCAAAACCTATGTAGCCAAGATTAGAAGGAAAACAGAAAGCTGCGAAACAATCATTACAGCAAATGTCTCTGATAAAGGCCTCATTTCTCAAATACATAGAGAACTGAGTAGAATTTATAAGAATATAAGCTATTCCCCAATTGATAAATGGTCAAAGGATATGAACAGGAAGTCTTTGGATGAAGAAATCAAAGCTATCTATAGGTATGTGAAGAAGTGTCCTAAATCACTTTTGATTAGAGAAATGCAAATTAAAACAAATCTGAGGTTGTTACACTTATCAAATTGGCTAATATGACTAAAAAAGGAAATGGTAAATGTTGAAGAAGATGTGGGAAAATTGGGACACTGATGCATTATTGAGCAATTTGAGCAATTTGGAACAATTTGCCCCAAGGGCAACCAAATTGTACATACCCTTTGATCCAGAAACATCACTAGTAGGTCTGTATCCCAAAGAGTTCATAAAAAAAGGAGGAAAGGACATACATGTACAAAAATATTTATAGAAGCCCTTTTTATGGTAGCAAAATATTGGAAATTGAGGGGAAGCCCATCAACAGGGGAATGGCTGAACAAGTTGTGGTAAATGAATGTAATGGAATATTATTGTGCAATAAGAAATGGTGAACAAACAGATTTCAGAAAAACCTGGAAAGATTTGTATGAACTGATGCAGAACCAGGAAAACATTGTACACACTATCAATAACATTGTGTGATGATCAATGATGAATGACTTGGCTCTTCTCAGCAACACAATGATCCAAGACAAGTACAAAAGACTCACCAAGGAAAATGCTATCTACATTCAGATAAAAAAACTGATAGACTCTAAATGCAGATTGAAACATACTTTCTTCACTTTATTCTTTTTCATGTTTTTTTCCTTTTGATCTTTTTCTTCTTTTACACAACTGTAAACTGTGACTAACATGGAAATATGTTTTACATGGTAACACACATATAACCTATATCAAATTGCCTATCATTTTTTAGGAAGAGAGAAGAGGAATGAGAGAGGAAGAAAACATTGGAACTCAAAATCTTATAAAAATGAATGCTAAAAATTGTCTTGACATGTAATTGGGGAAAAATAAAATACCATTAAAAAAAAGAAAAAGAAACCCATTCTAGCTTCTGAGGAAGGAGATAGTAGAAGAAGGAAAGAAGTTAGCATTACCACATGTTGTTGGTAAAGTTCCCTAGACAATTGCATCACGTATGCCTAATACCTTCACCTGTCCGTTCTTTCTTAATAGGCATTAACATTATTTTTGTATGTAATGCAACCTTTTTAAACATAAACATTGCCAAACAAATTTGGCAAATGAGCAAAGGACAACTTGGAGACGGGAGACTCTGGAGTCAGGAAAACAAAGTAGGAGCTTATTAGAGTACTCTAGGCAAGAGTTTGAACTAGAGTGGTGGCCATGTGAGTGCAGAACAAAGAAGAAGATAGATTCCCAATTTTTTATAGAGGTGGAACTACAGAACATGGCAACTGATTAAACATGGGGATTGAAGAAAAGAGTCAAAGATAACACCAAGATTTTCATTAGGTGTCTGAGAGAATGGTATCATCAATAGAAATAGAGGTAAAGATGGGTGGAGGGGCAGACTTGATGACAGTGGGGATGGCAATAATAATGATTCACATTACTGTAGCACTTTATGATTTGAAGAGCACATTTTTCACAAAAATGGAATAGGTAGGACAGGCATTGCCAATCCATTTTACAATGAGGCTCAGAGAAAGTAAATGACCTGAGTCAGAACTCAGACTTAGATCTCCTGCATTTTCTTCATTGTATAACATTGCCTTCTGGGGAGGATAATGAGTCCCATCTGGGCATGTTGAATTTAGATGCCCTCAGGATATTCAGGTGGACATGGCCAGATCACAGTTGAAAATGTAGAACTGGAGAGATTGAGGTTAGATATAAAGATTTGTGAGTCACTCATGTAGAGTCTGTATATGAAAACAGTGGAATGGCTAAGCTCCATGAGGGAGAGAATATAGCAAGAAGAGATGAGGAGCTGAGGCCAAAGTCTTATGTGTCACATACACTTAGAGAGGGAGAAAAGGAAACTGAAACAGCAGAAACCAGAAAGGAAGTCAGAAAGTGAGAGAGTGCAGTGTCATAAAAGCCAAGAGAGAAGAAATTATTCAAAGAGGAAATAGTCAACACAACAGAGAGAGAGCAAGGAAAATGAGAGCTGAGAAGATGTCATTGGTGACCTTGGGGAGGCATGTCCTAAAGAAAATATTTTTCTGCCTCATATTATGTCCATAAAAAATAGAAAAGGGAAAGAGAAAATTGGAAAGAAAGAAAAAGAAGACTCAAGGGAAGGAGAAAGAAAGAGAAGAGAATGGTTAAAGAGTTGGAAAGAGACAGAGATTCAATAGGTTTTGAGTTGTATTAGACATCAAATCCTATGGTTCACTTGTTTATTCCTCAAAGTGTTACCTGTTGCCCTCTGCACTTCTGACTAGCTAGTGTTCTACTCTGACCAGCTCATCTTTTCTAATCCTTAACTTAGAGATCTGTTTTGAACAAAATAATCAGAAGAGCCCAGCTCTGTGGAAATTTTTCTATGGGCTAAGAGTAGCAAAAACTAATATAATATTACTTCAACATCCAGGTAAAATAAGATGGAAAGTAAGATATTTAAAGAATAGCTGGAAAGTGGAGGATGAGAGGCAACTCAGTTGAATTCTCTCAATATTCCCCTCCAAACAACTTTAAAATAACATCTCACATCAAATTTTGGAGCAGTAGAGCCAACAAAAAGTCAGGGCGAGACCTTTTTCTGACTTAAGAAAACTTAGAAGGTTGGCAGGAAAAGTCTATGGCAATGGGGTGAAGGCCTGCCTGGAGCCTATGCACATGACAGCAGCAACAGCAGCTTCAGGAGCTCTCGGTCCAGATATGGTAAGGGGGCTGGATCAGAGAGAGATTATGGAGATCCTTTGCTGATATTGAGTGTAGTTGGTACTGATTGACAACTCTGGCATAAGCATTTCTGGGTCACAGTTCCAGTGTGGAGAGGAGGACTGGAGGTCAGTCTCAAGGGAGCAGGGACTCTGATCACAGTTCCAAGGCAAAGAGTGTGATAATGCTTGTGGCTATAGGGTACGAGAGGTCCTTCCTGGGTAAAGATCAGAGTGCAGACGAAGAGAGCAGTGACCTCTACCAGGATCACACAGTCTTGGAAGCACTGAAAACTGACAACAGCTTTAAAAAGAGCAGCATGAAAAAGCCTGAAGCTTAGCGCAGTGCTTCCCTACTCCCAGGAAAGCAGAGCGCAACTTTAATATTAAAGTTCAATGTCAAAAAATAGACTGGAAAAATGAGGAAACATCAAAAAAAGAATTTAACCATAAAAAGCTACTATGATGGCAGGGAAGACCAAGACATAAACTTAGGGGGAAAAAAAAAACAATAATGTGAAAACAGCTACAAGCAAAACCTCGGAAAAAAAATTACTACTTGGACTCAAGCCCAACAAAAATTCCTAGAAGAATTACAGAAAGAGATAAAAGTGGTAGGGGAAAATTGGAGAAAGAAATGAGAGTAATGCAAGAAAATTATGAAAAGAGAATTGGCAGCTTGGTAAAAGAGGCACAAAAAACCTGAAGAAAATCACACCTTAAAAAACAGAATTGGTCTAATGGTTAAAAAAAAGGACAAAAATTCCCCAAAGAAAAGAAATACTTAAAAATCAAAATAAGCCAAATGGAAAAGGAAATATAAAATCTCACTGAAGAAAAGAATTCCTTAAAAATTAGAATTGAGCAAGTGGAAGCTAATGACTCCATGATACTTCAAGAAATAATAAAACAAAGCTAAAAGAGCGAAAAAATAGAAGAAAATATGAAATATCTCATTGGAAAAACAACTGAACAGGAAAATAGATTGAAGAAAGATAATCTAAGAATTATTAGTCTACCTGAAAGCCATGATAAAAGAAAGCCTAGACATCATATTTCAAGAATTTATCAAGGAAAACTGCCCTGATGTCTTCGATTCAGAGAATAAAATAGAAATTGAAAGAATTGACCAATCTTTTCTTAAAACAGATCCCCAAATGAAATCCCCTGGGAATATTATAGACAAATTCCAGAGCTCCCAGGTAAAAGTGAAAATACTTCAAATAGTCAGAAAGGAACACTTCAAATATTGTGGCGCCACAGTTAGGATAACGTGAGATTTAGCAGCTTCCATGTTAAAGGAGCAGAGGGCTTGGAATGTGATATTCCAAAAGGCAAATGAGCTAGAATTACAATCCAGAATAACCTACCCAGCAAAACTGAGTGTAATCCTTCAGGGCCAAAAATGGATATGTAATGAAATAGAAGAAAAGACCGAAGGTAAACAGAAAATTTGACATCAAACAGAAGACTCAAGAAAAGCATAAAAAGGTAAACACGGAATAGTGATTGTGAGCTATTCAATAAAGTTAAACTGCTTACATTTCTACATGTGAAAATGATACATGTAACTCCTAAAAACTCTATCATTATTAGAGCAGTTAAAAGGAATTTACATAGACAGAGGGCATGAGTGTGTGTCAATTATGTTGGAATGATCTCCAAAATAACAAATAAATAAAGGAATGAGAAAAAAGGATGCACTAGGAGAAAGGGGATGGGAGAGGTAGAACGGGGAAATTTTCTCACATAAAAGAGGCACTCAAGGAAAATCTTTTACTGTAAAGGGGAAAATCAAGGGAGATGTAGCAGCAGTGGCTGAACCTCACTCTCATTGGAATTGGTACAACGAGTCAAGAATATACATACACATTCAGTTGTGTATAGAAATATAACTTAGCCAATTAGGAAATAGGAGAGAAAGGGGATAAGATATTGGGAGGTGGGAAATAATAAAAGGGAGGAAAGATTAAAGGAAGCAGTGGTTAGGAACAAAATAGACTTTTGAGGAAGAACAGGATAAAAAGTGGAGGCAAAACAGAAGAAAATGGGATGGAAGGAAATACATAGTAATTATAATTGTGATTGTGAAGGAGATGAGCTCAACTATAAAACAGAAGCAGATAGAAGAATCAATTAGAAACCAGAATCCAATAATATATTGTTTACAAGAGTTACACTTGAAATAGAAAGACACACACAGAGTTAAAATAAAGGCCTGGAGCAGAATCTATTATGCTTCAGCTAATGTAAAAATGTCAGGGGTAGCAATCATGATCTGAGACAAAAGAAAAGCAAAAATAGACCTAATTAAAAGAGGTAATCAGGGAAACTACATTTTGCTAAAAGGTACCATAGACAATGAAATAGTATCAAATTTTTTCCAGTAAGTTTCTCTGATAAAGGTCTTATTTCTCAAATATATACTGTGTATAGAATTGAGTCAAATTGATAAAAATAAGAGCCATTCCTCAACTGATAAATGGACAAAGAATATGAACAGGCAGTTTGGAGAAGAAATCAAAACTACCTCTAGTCATATCAAAAAATGCTCTAACTCACTATTGATTAGAGAAGGACAAATAAAAAAAGCCTCTGAGGTACCTCACATCTACCAGAAATGACAAATCCTGGAGGGGATGAAGGAATAATAGGTACACTAATGAACTGTTGGTAGAATAGTGAACTGATCCACCCATAATGGAGAACAATTTGAAACTATGCTCAAAGGACTATAAAACTGTGCATACCCTTTTGACTCAGCAATACTGTTACTAGGTCTGTACCCAAAGAGATCAAAGGAAAAGGAGAAGGACCCATATGTATAACCATATTTATAGCAGCTCTTTTTGTGATGGCAAAGAATTGGAAATTGAGAGGATGCTTATTCATTGGGGAATAACTAAACAAGTTGTGGTACATGATTGTGATGGAGTATTATTGTGCTATGGGAAATGATGAGGGGAGTGGCATCAGGAAAATATGCCAAGACCTGTATGAAATGATGCAAAGTAAAATGAGAAGAACTGGGAAATTATTGTGCACAGTAATAGTAATGCTGTAATGATGACCAACTGTGAAAGATTTGGCTACCCTGATCAATATAATTATCCAAGACACTTATCATGTCTCATGGTGAAAACTCATGATGAAAAAGAACTCATGATGAAACTCATGATGAAAAAATGCTAACCACCTTCAGAGAGAGAACTGATTAACTCTAAGTACAAATTGAAGTATATTTTTTTCACTTTAAAATTTTTTTTCTTGCTTTTAAAGAATATGGTTAATATGGAAATATGTTTTGCATGATTTCACATGTATAATTGACATCATATTACTTGCTTTTGCAGTGGGTATGGGAAGGGGTAGGAGAGGGAGAGAATTTGGAACTCAAAATTTTAAAAGAAAAAATATTTTAAAATAATAAAATTTTAAAACATTTTAAAAATAAAAATATCTGCATTTTAAAGTTCAGATGTCTCAAAAATGAAAAAAATTTTCTCGAAGTGGTCAAAGATATGAATTTATGATGGTAGATTCAGGTTCTAAGCAGTAAACATATTTATTTGTCACTTCCTGGTCATTTACAAACCATGTTACCTATACTCCAGTGGTTCTTCTTATCCCCCTCCCATCAGAAATGGGTTTCTGGACTCTAATAAGTGAATTTTTGTCTTATCTTGATCAGACCACCAAGTCACTTCCTGCCTCTTTCCAAACCATTCCACCATGAATCAACCTTCTTTCCTCCACCCCAACCTTTTTATGTGTTGTCTTTCCCTTTTAGAACGTAAGCTCCTTGAGAACAGGGACTTGCTTGCTTGCTTGTATTTGTATACTTAGCAATTTCTGATATATAATATACATTTAGAAAATGCTTTCTCATTCATTTATTAATTCATCTATTAATTCATTCTTTTGGGCAAGGAAAGAAGGTAGCCCAGTGTTTCTCCAAACATACTCCATAGATATTCACCTACCTGTCATTTACCGAAACCATCTTAGCACTGAACACAGCTAGAATTAGGCCAGTCTAAAAGGTAGAGACATATGTGTCCTTTGTATAATTGTCATAGGGTTAGAGCAGAGACATTTTCAGTATAATGGAGACCTTTTGTAGGTAATAAGTGCTAAAATCTTTCCTCCCCTGACCTTCCTCCACAAACGGCCTTGGTATGTATATACCCTTTTTGGTCTTTCTGTAGCACTTTGGTGCTTGCCATGTGTTAATCATGAAGTGACTGCCCCAGGGATGGAGGAGAGCCTGGCTTCAGGCACCCCTCCCGTTCCTTACTGCAATCCTCAGATTTCCTGGCTCTGGCCCCAGCAAGTCTTCAGGGACAACTCCACCCCTTATGACTACCCACCCCCTGACTAAAGCACTTAATGCTGTTCCCTTAGAGCACCTACACTCCTCCACATGTTTCATGCCTGTGTGATAGGCTTTCTCAGTCACTAATATTGGTATTTCACAGAGAGGGTGAAACGGACTCAGGATCTCTATTGAGTTTCTTACTTAAGAGTCAATGACAATTTCAGCACTAGAGAACCTCATATTGATTTTGGGCAATGATTTGCATTGAACAGAAATAATATTGTCCTGCAGCTTCTAGTGGACGTAATCTAGCTCCAGTGTATAAACTAATTTATTTTCTCTCTAGCTGTCCAATAGAATTTTTAAAGTTCAAAAACTTTCCTCTACATAAACGAGTTGAAATTTGCAGACAGAACTTTCCTTGGCAATCTATTCAGGAAAGCCAAATCAGAGCATCGAAAAGCTTCTGACTCCTGGACATGGACAGAGAGGGAATAAATTCCTGTGGTTGGGGGCAGCTGGTTATTTTAAATGTGAATGAGAGTTGTAGCTGTGTTTCTTTATCCCATGCTTACTATAAATAGAAGTCTTTCTTTCCCAACTCGTTTCCAGAGTCACAATTTCCTCCCAGAGGCTCTTGCCTGGGAGATTTGGGCACCCACAGATTGCCCCTCTTAGTTACCTTTCCTTTCTGTTGGTCAGAGCCTTTATCCCCTAGTAGCAAATAATCAAGTGTAATTTGTGCTCCCAGGTGACAATAATACTTAGCAACCAAGATCTGAGGCCTCTTGTCTGGGCTTGCTTAGAAAACCACTATGAAGAGGAGAGTGTAGTTACTCCTGGCTGTGCATTTTCTTCCAAATTATCAGGAAGCTCAAATCCCAGCAAATTTAGCTCATGAAACTCCCATTGATCCTAGGCTTAGGTTTGGGAGGGAGAAGGGAAAGGAGAAAAGAGAGGAGCCAGTGGGAAAGGCAGAGACAAAAGACAAAAATAGACAGAGAGAGAGGGAGACAGGAAGAAAGGCTTAGTTGGTTTTAGAGTGAGTAATAGTCTGAGGGCACACCCTGAAGTTCATTTGAGAGGATATAGCCACCTGTATGTTTGAAGAACAAGGATTAACTGACTGACCATTGCTCTCCAACCTTCAACTACTCCTTAAGTCTTAAAGCTTTAGAAACTTCTCTGAATTGGATAGTCAAAGCAGCTCACCAAAGCAGAAATTAATCTCTGAACTGCAGCAGTCATGACCAGAGCAATATCATCCCAAGGATCAGAGGAAGTCAAGTTCAGGGGTGGAGGTACTTTACCATTTTATTTACCAATTCCATTCTACCATTCTAATTACCAATTTGCACGACATTGTCTCGCACTCATAGTTAGAAAGCTCAGTGACATAGAATGCTAGAACTGGAAAATATTTTAGAGACCATCTTCTCTAATCCCTTAGTTTTACAGATGAGGAAACTGAAGCCCAGGGAGATGGCCTGGGTCATGTAACAAACTAAGGGCACAGGTGGCATTAGAACTCAGGTTGGTTCATAGTTGAGGCATAGTAGCTAGAACATGGGGACTAAAGTCAGGAAGACAAGTCTTCCCAAGTTCAAATCTGGCTTCAGATACTTAACTGTGTGATCCTGGGCAAGTCACCTAACCCTGCTTGCCTCAGTTTCCTCATCTGTAAAATGAGCTGGAGAAGAAAATGGCAAACTCCCAAGAAAACCCAAAATGGGGTCACTAAGAGTTAGACATGACTGAAACCAACTCAACAGCTCCTGGAGTAGTGTTCTTTCTTCTATAACAGTTATTTTGTATTGCTTCTATGTTGATTCATATGCATATGTTATCTCCCCAGATGTTTTTTAAGCTCCTTGAAGACATAAACCTTTATTTCCTCTTTAAAAAATTATACATGTACATAGTGCCTGGTATCATGGTTTTCTTATCATAAGAACTCAACAAATGCTTATTAAAGAAATTATATACTTCATTATTCTTACAGGCTAACTTGGAAAAGTTGTCTACAGCTCCACTGCTCACCATCCATGTCACCAATTCTTACAATGACATTATCTACCTTCTTCCTCAACCCCTTTTAATTCCCCTCAATCCTATTCATCCATCTGTAAAGCCAAGCATGAGCAGCTTTTCAGAGGACTGGTGCTGTGAACAATGTTCTGATTATATAGTATAGTGAACTCTCCATTTATTCAGTAACAAACTAAGACAAAACATTCACAGAAAATCAAAATACAGCGTTCACCATGTTATGGCATAACAACTTATCACTAAAATGGCCACAAGTTTTCACCAAAGTGGTCACATAGTTTAAACAAAGTACATTATTTAGTAACTCAATCTTTCTTAAGGAGGCAAGCCTCCTTAATTGACACAAAGTACAGAGGTCAAAAGTTTTCCACCCCTAGGTTACATTGTCTTAATCTCTTCAATCAAAATATCTTCTTTCTTCTTGATTGAAGATTAGTTTCCAATCATCCTTAATTAGTAAGTCCTTAACTCAATCATCTAATTGTAAAGGCCAAAGTTCTCAAACCCTAGTAAATCATGATCTTTTCAGTTTGTATTAAATACCCAAGGAGAGATCTTTTCATCTTAACTCAAGGCTGGCTCTCAGCTTCCATGGTTCCCCTTCCATGGTCCCAGCTCCTGCCAGCTCCTTGTTGTCTAGCTCCTTGTCCAGTTCCTGTTCTATACTGAAGCTTGCGGTGTCTAGTCCACCTCAAGTCTTTCACAGTTTCTGTTCTGGGAGGACAAAGCTAAACAAAGCCACAATAACATTCATCCACATTGCCAGTATCCTCATCAATTCACTTTCTGCCTGTGAAATCAACATAGACCCAACAATAAGACCTGAGGAATCAATACAAATCATCAATATGGTCCCTGGATATCTGAAATCATCAGCAAGACCTTCCTCTAGGATTTCTGTAAACATACAACAAGAAAATCCTCTTTTAGGGCTTCTGAACCAGCAGCAAGGTCCCAGGGCTTCTGTAATAAGAGCACTGTCCTCTATTAGCAGACGAATCTAACAAAATAACATCAAAACAGACAGAGTACCAATACCACAGCCATACTTCTTCCCACTTCTCCTCTTTTCTCATTTCTCAGTTCTTCTCAATTCTCAGTTCAGTCCTCAGCTCTCATTTCTCTTCTCCATTCTTCTCAGTTCTCAGTTCAGTTCTCAGTTCTCAGTCCTCTTTTTTCTCTCCATCAGTAGCTACTCTGCCTCCATGATGCTCACTCCCAGAAGTACTGGCCTCTCTCAGTTTGGACTTTTCCTTATATATGATATTACCTCCTCCCTGTTCTACCCCTTCGTGTTACATCAACAAGTCCATCCCACTGTGGGATTCACAAGTTATGGGTCTTAATACTTGAACTTGAAACTAAGCACTAAGTACAGTTAGCTTGCCAATACAAGGGGCAGGGAAGATCTTCAAATTCCCATTACCATTATACCATCCCTACCACTACTGAAATTGCTTCCTTAATAACTTCCTAAATGAATGGCCTTTTTTTTTTTTTTTGCTTTTTAGAGGGGGGAAAGGCAGGGCAATTGGAATTAAGTGACTTGCCCAAGGTCACAAGGCTAGTAAGTATTAAGTATCTGAGGCTAGATTTGAACTCAGGTCCTCTTAACTCCAGGGCCAGTGCTCTATTCGCTGTGCCACCTAGCCACCCCTACCTTTTCTGTTTTTTAGTCTTCATCCTCTTTGACCTCTCTGCAGTATTTGACCTTGGTAGCCATCTCCTATTTTAGGATGATTGTTCTTTCTTTGACTTCACAGGCAACATGCTCCCTTGGTTCTCTTCCTCCCTTTCTAACTACTCTTCTGGCTCCTTATCTTCTTCCCCACCCTTCCTTTCATCATTTCCTAAGTTTCTGTCCTCCATCCTTTCTCTCCTTTCTCTACAGTCTCCCATTTGGTAATCTCATCCACTCCCACAACATCAACTATTAGTTTTAAAAAGATAATTCCCAAATTTATACATCCAGCCCTGACCTCTTTTCTAAGTAGACCCAAGTTTCTAACATCCCGAAGGGCACCTCCACTTTGTTGTCCCTTTGATGCCACAGATTGGAACATCATCTCTTTCCCTCTAAAGTTATTTACCTTCTGACTTCATTAGTTCCATCAGGAACACATCAACCAAGCAATTTCCTATATTAAAAATAGATTAATCTTCTTTATGCAAAGCTCTAGATAGGGTACCCCTTTGATGAAAAATCTTCAGAGGTCCCTAGTACCAACCAAATAAAGTCTGAATGATCTAATTGGAAGGAAATTAAGGATATTAATAACCCTATATCACCCTAATTTCCCAGCTTTGTCCTTTTACGCAAGTTACACTCCAACTAAACTGGATTATTTTCTGTCCCTTAACATGCCCTGCTTCCTGCCCTTTACCCTAAATGCCTTTGTCCATATTATTTGCTGTCCCTGGAATGTTTTCTCTCCCCCTTTTCCCTAGTGTGAGTCAAATCAACAAGTATTTATTAAACATGTATTGTGTGATAAGTACTGGGAACACACATGTATGTGTAAATTATAATATATGTATATGTAGGCATATATACACACAAACACATGTGTATATGTATACACACATATAATCACTGCCCTCAAAAGAAATTACTTTCTAATAGAGGAAGACAACATATAAAAGGAAGCTGGGGAATGTGGGTGGAGAAGGTACCTATGATGGTCATGGTAGAGAGAGAAGTATAGAGGGATGGGAATGGAGCCCAGAAAGGAATGAAACTTGTTGAGTTACTCCACGTCCTTTAAATCCCAACTCATATGTGACCTCCTCCATGAAGCCTTAACTGATGCCACCTTAGTGGTAGTAACCTTTTCCCCCTTGGCCCATACATAAGATTTTGGGTTTTCCCTCTTTAATGCACAGTTCACATATTATTTTCATCATACGTTATAGTTTTCTGTGTGTATCATGCTTCCTTACTAAACTATAAGATTCATAAAGGTAGGGACCATGTCTTACCTAAACTTTGTACCTCTTAGAAATAGTACTCTGGGGGGCAGAGCCAAGATGGTGGAGTAAAAGCAAGAACTTGCTTGAGCTCCCACTAAATCACCTCTAATACCTGTAAAAAAATGACTCTAAACAAATTTTAGAGCTACATAACCCACAAAATGACAGAGAGAAACAAATCTCCCACTGAAGGCAGACTGGCAGGCCAACAGGAAGGGTCTATCACAACCAGGCTGGGAGCCAATTACAGTCCCACACAAGCCACACTGGCCCAGACTCTTGGCCCAGACCAACCAGAGCAGACTTCAGGGGAGTGAATCACCAGCAGTGGTGGCAGTTTCCAGACTTCTCAAACCATAAATGCCAAAGAGAAAGTAAAAGATCAGTAGGGACTCTGATGGAACTGGGTAAGATAAGAGCATGGTCCAGCCCCTGACTCCAGAGCAGCAGACGTGGCTGGGGTGCTGTGGTGGCAGCCAACTGCTGCCACATGGCTGCCTCCAGAGCTCCTGCCCTGCAGATTGTAGGGGGACCAAGTGACCATTCAGAGGGCAATCTCTCCTGCTTTGGCCTGCTTGGATCTGGGTCTCATTCTTGGGTAGTGGTCCTGGGGTGAGGAAGCTAGTGTGCCAGAGCTTGTGGTGGCTGTAGAGAGGGCACCCTCCTCATAGCTCTGACAATAGCTCTCACAACTGTGAAAACCCCAGCAATTTGGGAAACAGCTTTCTCCACTCTGGAAGCAGAGTTCTACTATGGCAAAGAGCTCAAAAGTCAAGTAATTGGCTGGCAAGATGAGCAAACAGAGGAAGCACATTCAGACCATAGAAGCTTTTTGGGGGGGACAAAAAGGAACAAAACATGGAACCAGAAGAAGACAAAAGGTCAAAAATCCTGCATCAAAAGTTACCAAGAAAAATATGAATCAGTTGCCGGCCATGGAGGAGCTCAAGAAGGATTTTGAAAATCAAGTAAGAGAAGTGGAAGAAAAATTGAGAAGAAAAATGAGAATGATGCAAGAAAATAATGAAAAACGAGTCAACAGACTGACTGAAGAAAATAATACCTTAAAAAATAGACTAACTCAAATGGCAAAAGAGGTCCAAAAAGCCAATGAGGAGAAGAATGACTTTCTTAAAAAGCTGAATTGGCCAGATGGAAAAGGAATTTCAAAAGCTCACTGAAGAAAATAATTCCTTCAAAATGAGACTGGAGCAAATGGAAGCTAATGACTTGATGAAAAATCAAGATACCATAAAACAAATCCAAATAAATGAAAAAATAGAAGGCAATGTGGAATATTGCAATGGAAAAACCACTGACCTGGAAAATAGAACCAGAAGAGACAATTTAAAAAATTATTGGATTACCTGAAAGTCATCATCAAAAAGGAGCCTAGAAACCATCTTTCAAGAAATTATCTTGCAAAATTGCCCTGATATTCTAGAACCAGAGGGAAAAATAGAAATTGAAAGAATTTACCAATTGCCTCTTGAAAAAGATCCCCAGAAGAAAACTCCTAGGAATATTATAGCCAAATTCCAGAGTTCCCAGGTCAAGGAGAAAATATTGTAAGCAGTCAGGAAGAAACAATTTGAGTATTGTGGAAACACAATCAGGATAACACAAGACCTAGCAGCTTCTACATTAAGGCATCAAAGAGCTTGGAATATGATATTCTGGAGGTCAAAGGAGCTAGGATTAAAACCAAGAATCACCTACCCAGCAAAACTGAGTATAATATTTCAGGGGAGAA
>CM053588.1:90022057-90043788 GCA_028646515.1 Pseudochirops corinnae | reverse complement strand
GAATATATATGTATATATACATATATGTATATGTTTATATAAATATATATGTGAGTATGTGTATATGTGTGTACATGTATACATAGACAGAAAGCACAGGATAAGTTGAATAGGAAGGGATGATACCTAAAAAACAAAATTAAGAGTTGAGAGAGGAATATGTTGGGAGAAGGAGAAAGGGAGAAATAAAATAGGGTAAATTATCACATATAAAAGAGGCAAGAGAAAATTGTTACAATGGAGAGGAAGAGCAGGAAGATGAAAGGGAATGGGTCAGCCTTACTCTCATTGAACTTGGCTTAAGGAGAGAATACTATACACATTCAATTGAATATCTTACCCTACAATAAAGTAGGATGGAAGGGGATAAGAGGGAGGATGATAGAAGAGAGGGCAGACTAGGGGAGAGGGTAGTTAGAAACACACACTTTTCAAAAGGGACAGGGTCAAAGTAGAAAACAGAATAGGTGGGAGGTGGGATAGATTGGAGGGGAAAATAGTCTTTCATAATATAACTACTATGAAAATGTTTTGTGTAACTACACATATATAACCTATATTGAACTGCATGTCCTCCCAGTAGGGGTGCGTGAGGATGGAAGAAGGTAAAGAATCTGGAAATCAAAGTTTTAAAAAACAAATGTTAAAAAAATTGTTTTTTACATGCAACTGGGAAATAAGATATACAGGCAATGGGGTATAGAAATCCATCTTGCCCCACAAGAAAGTAGTGGGGGAGGATATAAGAGAGAACAGATTGGGGGAAGGGGTATTCAGTAGGCTTGCTATCTTGGGGTGGGGGCTAGGGAAAGAAGGGGAGAAAATTTGTAACTTAAAATCTTATGGAAATGAATGTCTAAAACTAAAAATAAATAAATTGAAAAAAAGAGATCAATGATAAAAAATAGTACTCTGGGGCAACTAGGTGGAGCAGTGAATAGAGCACCAGCCCTGGAGTCAGGAAGACCTGAGTTCAAATCTGACCTCAGACACTTGACACACATACTATCTGTGTAACCTTTGGCAAGTCACTTCACCCCAGTTGCCTTGCCTTCCTCCCTCCAAAAAAAAAGAAAAAGAAATAGTACTCTACAAAAAACAGGTACTTAACAATTTTTTAAAAATTTAATAGCTCTACTCATTAAAGCTTGATTTTAAAATTATATTTCATTAAGGAATAGTAATGCTATATTATTGATAAATAGCTTATAATCCACTATGTCCTCTATTTGTCTTCTACTTGTCAAAAGTCCTGCTTCATCATCATATAATTAAATCATTTCCTTTGCCTCCCCAGGCATATTATTCTGTAAGTGTCCTTACTGAACTTCCTTCTGTTGGTTTCTCAACCCTCTAATTTACCAAGGCCAACATGAATTGTGATACTATTCAAAGTACTATCTCTATCCACTCTTTCTCTCTCATAATATCTCTTGAATAAGATGCACTTCATTCCAATACTACAGCTAATTAAGTTGCCTGCCTCCACTCTTTTTGCTTCCTAGTGTCCTTTTTCCAGGTCACTAATAGAAATGTTAAAGAACTATGTCCAGAACCTGTCCTTTGTGAACATATGCTTTTTATGTCTCCTCAGGTTGACATTGACTAGTCACATACACATCTTATATTATAAGCTTGTACTCTATACCACATTCCATTTTGGGGGCTAGCTGTAGTTGATAGGAAGTCTTTCCAGACATTAAACCTAAATTTTCCTCCTTGTAATTTTCACCCATTATTCCTTGTTATACACTCCAATGCCAAGCAGTACAAGACTAAATATCCTTCCAAATGGTAGTATTTTGAATACTTGAAGACAGTTAATAATGTCCTCCCTGAGCCTTTTCTTCTTCAGGTTAATTGTCTCTTTGACCAGCTCTCTTCAAAGTCTTTCAACCTTCATGGTTGCTCTTTTCTGGATGTGCTTTTTTTTTTTTTGGAGAAGGGAAAGCAGGGCAGTTGGGGTTAAGTGACTTGCCCAAGGTCACACAGCTAGTAAGTGTTAAGTGTCTGAGGTCAGATTTGGACTCAGGTCCTCCTGATTCCAGGGCTGGTGCTCTATTCACTGTACCACCTAGCTGCCCCATGGACACTTTTCTTAACTCATCCAAGAATAGATGATGGCAATTATGTAGAAGTGCATGTCAAGGCTTGTCCTTTGCCTGATAGGGAATTCAAGCACTGAACCATAACTTCCTGGGAGGAAAAGGGGGGTGTTTCCTAGTCTTTTAGTCAGAGAAAGGTGGTTTCCAGGACTGTACAAGCTTTGACAGTTATCTTAGGGCTGTCTTTAATTGAAGAGTTCCTGAGTTTGAGTAATCAGGCACCAGGCTTCTAGGGAAATTCCCTCAACTGGGTGCTTCTTGGGGAAGGAAGGATTGCCAACAGGACATTATCCTGTAGCTGAAGAACTAAATCAATGCCCAGGGTCAGAGGATAGAGGGTAGGATGGGAAGAGATTTAGACCTTGATAAGCCAGCTATTGCCATGAGTTTCTTAGATCTTGCAATTCTAGGGAAAGGTAAATGAATGTTTAACAGCCACCTCCCTTCCCACCCTCAAAGTCAGTTTATCTTCCACAGGAGTCCCAGGGACTATTTAGGGACTTCATGTGTTTCTGTATCTCTTCCTGGACTCTTGAGAGTCCTTTATGTTTTATGCTTTTTCTGTGGGGGTGAAATAAAGGCTGTTATACCAGTACCTATATTGTACATTAAGTGCCTAGGCAGGAGTTGCATACCCTGTCACCACATTTGGGAAAATATGAGTTTACCAAAGCTTTATTTAGAGATTATCCTCCAGAGAACACTAGGTAGGGACAGCAAACCAAAGAGAAATTGACTCTCTTTGAGTCAAGTCCCTAAGATTGGATTCAGTTTTTTTGAGGCTAGCATCTTTGGCGGGGCCTGGGCCACCAGTTACACTTGAGCATAATTATCATGTCCTCTTTGGTTCTCTGGGCTCAGACTTCCCAGGTCTATGAACCAAAATTCATATGACACGAACTCAAGACTTTTCACCATCCTGGTTGCCCTCCTTTGGATGTTCTTTAGCACATCAATGTCCTTCCTAACTTAGTGCCCCAAACAGAACAGAATAGTTCAGTTGGGGTCTGATGAGGACACAGTACAGAGGCACTGTCACTTCCTTAATCCTTGAAGCTGTGTCTCCCAAAATGTAACCCAAGGTCACACTAGGTTTTTCAAGCTGCCATATGGCATAATGCTGACTCATACTGAGCTTGCAGTCTACTAAAACATTGAAACATTTTTTTTCTAGACAAACTGTTATCTAACCATGCCCTCCATATCTCGAATTTTTGAGACTGATTTTTGAAAACTTAATTGTAAAGCTTTACATTTCTCCCTACTGATTTTATATTATTATATCCAGTCCAATACTCTAGCTTGACTAGACCTTTTTGTTCAACAATTTCGCAGAAGATCCTGGAATTATAGATGTAGAGCTGGAAGGGTCCTCAGAGGCCATCTAGTCCATCCCTTTCACTTTATAGAAAAGTAAACTGAGGCCTAGAGAAATTAAGGGACTTGGTCAAAGTCATGTAAGAGTACTATTTGAACTCATGCCATCTGAATCCAGAACCAATGTTGTTATCTGGTATGTTAGCTAGTCCTCTCAGTTTTGTGTTATCTGCAAAGCGAATAAGAATGCCATCTGTGCCTTCATTCAAATTGTTAATAAAAGTATCAATCAGTATAAAATGAAGGGCAAATCCTTGAGGTGTTCCACTGTATACCTGTGGAAAAACGAACATTTAATCACTAACTACTACTTTTTAAGTCTTACTTTACAACCACTTCTGAATTCATCTAAATGTTTTATCATCTAGTCAACATCTCTTTATCTTCTTCATAATACTAATATAAAGGTACTTTATCAAATGTTATGTTAAAATCCAAATAAAGCATATCTGCAACATTCCTCTGATCTAATAAGTTAATATTAGCGCCAAAAAGGCAATAAACAGTTTTGTACAACCTGTTCTCGATGAAACCTTGATGATTCCTTGTAATCACTATTTTCTTTTTCAGATGTTCACTAACCATTGCTTTATTGATCTGTTTCAGAACTTCCCCAGGAATCAAAGTCAAGTCCATTGGCTTCCAATTTGCAGACTGAACACATCCCTTTTGTCAAAATTGGAATAGCATTTGTACTTATCCAGATCTCCTACTGGATTCTCCTACTTTTATATTATTATTTATATCTGCCAGCAACAAACCCTTTGATTACGTTGTATTCTGGCCAACACAAAACCTCTCCCTACAAAGATATAAGAAGGCAACAAATAGATTTTTAAGTGATATTCCATAGTCAGGGGGTGTGCTGATAAAAGTTTAATAACCAGCTCTCCAAAAAAAGTACACATAATACATTCTTGAATTATTCTATATTATTAATACATTCACCATCACTTTCTGAAGTCTAGAGTAGACAATCAACAAAATAATAAGCCATCCCTGATTATAGCCTTTACCAGTTTCTGGGCAGGTAAATGTTCACACTGAAAAGACTTTAATATACCTGTGTCACAGTAGACCATATCTTTAAAACCATACAACTGACAGAGAGGTGTAGGGAATAGAAGATCCTACTGCATTTATTGTTTGTTGACTATTTAATAGCATTTTGGTACAACAAAATATGTTTTAAAGTCTTTCCTCCAACCAGGTGTCTCCCATGTATAAGTCAAAATCATTCAAGAATTCTTAGATAATATAATACCAAGGATAACTTTGTTCAACATATATTCACAGCACATGTTTTTTCTAAAGTTCTCAAATTAGGTTTAGGGGGATTGGATCCTCATAAGAGGCTAACTGGGAGTTAGAAGGAATTTCCTAACCCTAAGTCTTTACTACAAACTTTACTACAGACACGAGCAGTCAAAAGAGCAGACTTAATTTTAGCCTCCAAAACTCTGACTGTTTTCCAGAAAGCTTCCTTTCACTTACTAGAAAAATATGGTAGCTCATTGCCTCTGCTGTAGACTAAAGAGTTGTTACCTTCCCATTTCAGAAAGGGGTTTTAGGAGATGGAAGCTGGGAGCCTCACAGAGAACAGAAGAGCACCGAATACCTGAAGACTAGAAAATGGTAGCAGGGAGAAGCGGAGCAAGAGAGCACTATCTGAAACACCCAGCAAGAACAATGGGCTTATTAGAGATGATGTCTCAATGAAGATCTGAGATATGTTGTCTTGAGGAAGCCCTTTTCACATGTGGTCTCCCAGAAAATCTGACCCAGGTTCAAGGTACTTTATAGTTTAGACCCATTCAAGACCACAGGTCGTAAGTCCTCATCTATTTGCTAACTTTCAAAAAGCTAGGTAGAGAGTACATCAGTTCAAACAAAAAAATTAAACAGAAAATATAGGGACAAGAGAGGCTGCCTCCTATGTGCACTTGGGAACAACTTTTCCACAAATTGCCACATTGCTGGTAGAGAGGGAACACTCATGATCAGGTATGACACCTGAAGAGTCTCACTCCAAGAACATGTGTCCTGTGCACAGATGTTCATAAAAGGCACCCATGTAGCCAGGTCAGCTCATATCTCCATGACTATAAGGCTGCTGATATTCTCTGGCAAAGCCATTTGGTATCTCTGCCAAGTATATCATCTCCAGCTCAACATCCCAGGACTCTTGCCTGTTGGAGGTTTTACTCATTTGTATATAGGAATAGAGGATTTTACTACTTGATTATCTTTTCTTATTTAATGCTCTTCATTTTACAATTTTTGTTTGAAATTGAGGCAGAGTTTAAGTAACTTGCTCAGGGTCATACAACTAGTCAGTGTTGGAGGTGGATTTGACCTCAGGTCTTCTTGATTCCAGGCCCAGTGCTCTATCAACCAGGCCACCCACTACCTCTGTAGCACCAGGTTCCACATCTGTCTCTTCCTCTAGCCTCATAAGGCTACATCAGCAATCTGCCCCAGCAGAGGAGAGAGAAAACAAGGGGTTAATTAGAGGAAATAATTTCTGAGTGAACAGCTGGATGGACAAGGGAGTGCATGAGAATGCTTTGATGCATGTTATTTAGAGAGAAGAGGCTCTAAAATAATTGATAGCTACATAGGAACATCAAAGTATTTCAAGGACAATGCAGTTTGTAGAGTTAAGCCATTTGTACTTTTCCTGAATTAATAGTGTGTGCAATCCATAGGCATAATGATAATTTGTGCTCACACAAAATCTTGCATCTGGGAGGATCTCAAGGCACTTTGAAGATTTTAACAAGAAAAGTATCTGATTATTAAGACTTAAAAACAAAAAAAAAATATTTGTCCCTTCAGCGTGTTTTTTTCATGGGAAGGTTGTGATTTATAAGAGATTTATCGTGGCAGGTGGAATAGTTTATATTGTTTTCTCATCCATAGAGTTTGGACCATAGTGGTTAAATAACTCCCCTTGGGACAAGCACACCAGAAATAACAAGAGTGATTCAACAATCCTTACTCACTATGAGGATACATCTATACCATCAGTGAAATTGCTGCCTCAATTGTGAATCCTCACATTTGTCCTCAAATCCTTCTCTTTTTAGATTCATCCCAAAGCAATATTCTGTTGTGTATTTGTGATGAGAAGTTATGAGACTGTATGACAATGTTGTAGACTGAATCCCTCCAAGACAAAGTGAGGAAGGAAGGATAAGACACCCCTAAATCTCTTAAAGTTGATATTTATTTATGGAGGATCACTGATGGTATCCATATGTAAATAGGGATAATGATTGATGCTTTTACTACCTAACTCAAAGAGTTATGAGGAAAGTACTTTGTAAATGATGAAGCACTCTATAATTGTGAACTCTTAAAAGTCATTATTGCTTTTTATTAACTCCTCCACATCAAGCTCAACATTCTATCCCTTTGCTGTCCTCTCCTTGGTCCTGTATCTCATCTAGCCCCTTTCAGATTCTCCTAGATTTGATGTGGTTGAGATGACTTCTTATAAACCTCCAATTTGCTTTCTGTCAGATGACCTAGGAATTGATGAACTTCCTGATCTTTTCAGTGTTCAAACATCTACCATCTCTCTCTGGCTACGTGACTGGGTTTTTAATGGCAGAGCTCTCCCAATAAGCCAGAGGGGCAGCACAGCTACTGAGTATGGATTTAGCCTGCTTCAAAGTGACTCCCTGGAGCATCTCACTGGAGCTCTCTTCCGGTTTTCAGTTTCTAAATTTACTAATAGGCTTATGCAGATTCCTCACCTAGCTCTGGAAACTAGAAGAATCCTTGTGGTAATTCTTAGTTTTTGTGAAGGTCTTCCCTATTCTACTTATCTCTTAATGGTGTAGGCTCTTTAGAAGTAAAAACCCACCAGAAATACAGTATGGTTAGAAGCCAGGCGACAAAGATCATTCGCTTTGAAAGTTCTTTCAGTGTTTATTTTAATAGCAACTGGAGTTTTTTCCTTTCCTTGAAGGCTTTGGTACAGAGGCTGTGAAGTCAGAGTTATCTTCAAACTCTGCCTCTGACACTACCTGTCTGGCTTTCTTCAAGTCATTAAGCCTATTTAGGTCTCAGGTTTCCTCACCTGTAAAATGAGGGAATTAGACTAGATGACCTCTGATGCTCCTTTGAACCTGAGAGCTGGGTGCTAGCACAATGGCTGGCCAGTCCTGGCTAAGCTGAGGCCACAGGATCCAGTGATCTGTGACCTTCCCTTTAGGTGCCAAGGTTCAGCTCAGGTAGACTGACCCAGGGACTGGACTTTTTTTTTTTTTTTAATACAGTTACTGGCTCAGGTTCCCACTCTGGCTATTCCAGGGAAAGTAGTTAATTTTAGAAATGGTTACATGCTTGAAGTTTAAGAGTTCGTCTCTCTTCCCTTGCCCCAAAATGGGAAAGTAAAGAAGGATATAAATAAATATGTATGTATGCATTTATGTGTGGAGTAGGTACTTTATTCCTATGGATAAAAGAGAATACTAAGCAAAAAACCTCCGCACAAATAAATCAGAGAATGAATGAGAAGAATCGAATCTAGCCATCTATCACTATTAGCATAGTAAGTTGAGAGGCTGTCATTCAAGCTTCATTGGGACATGTATAAAGTTTCTTCTTGAGGTCTGTGAATTAATCATTTAACGTTTCACTTTTGGTGAGCATAGTCCAAACTACAGGTAGCAATCTTTTTTTCTTTCTGGTGAACTTTTACTCTCCTCTCCTCTCTCCCTCTCCTTCCTTCCCTCCTTCCCTACTCCCCCTCCCAACTCTCTTTCTCCCAGTTGACCCCTTTTCTGCCTTCCCACTTCCACTACTGTAGCTGCCCCAACTATTACAGTAGTCATTACGCTGCAGCTCAGATGCCTGGGAAGGGGAAGAGGTCAGCTGCCTTTCCAGATCTCACAAATCCTTATGCACCAAAGGCAAAAAGACACATACAGGGGAAGGTGGCCCCATCCTGGCCAGAGGCTTGCGTAAGAGGCCATGAGCTCCCACCATAAAAGGGGAAGTACATAAACCACCTGAGCCTCTAGGAAGTTCAGCATCGTCCTTGTATTTCAAAGTCAGCAGGAAGGGAAAACCTGAGTGGTAGGGATTGTCAGTTTAGTATTACCACAGAGTACCAGCTCAGCAAACAATGAAATGATCTTTTTGTCACCAGACAGTACAAATCTCTGAGTCATCATGGCCAATAGCAAGTAGTCAGAAGGTATCTGTAAGTACTCTGGAAGTGTGGGGTGGGAAGCAGGAGGGCCTTTCCATCCCTAGTACCTTAAAGTAAGCTTCTGTGCACTTAACTGGAATGTTTGGGGGGGTCCACGATATTACATCCTCAAGTTGAATATATTTCTGCACCACAATTTGTGCTCTGCTTTAACCTGTTCGAATGAAATTAAAGTTCAGGTGATTCCTGATCCCCCCATTTTTTGTTCCTCATTTGTAGCCTTCTACTTAGGCACTTTAGTTAAGTAAGATAGTCCCTCCCTTCCCCTCCTCCCCTCTTATTTCTTCTTTTTCTCCTAGTACATTCCTTTTTGCCTCTCCTTTTTTCTTTTTTTAAAAATTTTATTTGTTTATTTATTTATTTTCTCTCTGTCCTAGAATTCCAGTTTAAATAAAAGAAAAGCAAAAGATTGCAAAAATTGCTCATAGTAAAGTAAAACAAATTTCCACATCAACCATATCTGAAAATGTATGTCTTATTCTGATCTTGAGTCTATCACCTCTGTCAGGAGATGGAAAATGCAATTCCTTATTTGTCCTCTGGACTTGGGATGGTCATTGCACTGATCAGACTTCTTTAGTCTTTCCTAGTTGTTTGTCTTTACAATGGTGTTGTTATTGTCATTTCTTCTTTTAAAATTATTAAAGCGTCATATAACCACTTCCAGATCCTCTATCTTATTTAATGCTTATTCTACCTTTTACAACATCAGGGATTCTCAGGGGACACTTATTTCTTCTCTATTAGAATGTAAGAATTTCATTCTTATATATTCCCTTCCATAGTGCTCATACATATTTGCCTTTTTATGTTTCTCTTTGCTCCTAGATCTAATTTCAATATTTCCACTTTCTAGTCTTTTGATCTGGAATGCTAGGAATGCTCTATTTCATTAAGAATCCTTTTTTTTTTCTTGTGGGATTATGTTCAATTTTTCTTATTAAGTTATTCCCGTTTGTAAGCCTATTACTTTTTCTTATAGAATATTATATTCCAACCTGTTCACTTCTTTAAAGTGATAGCTGCCAAATCTTGATCCTAACTATGGTTCTGTGTTATTTGGAGTCTTTCTTTTTGCTGCCAACATTATTTTCTCTTTGACCCTGGAAGTTCTGGATTTTTTTGCTATGACATTCTTGGGAGTTTTCATTTGGGGAGATTTTTTTTTTTTAAAGAAATGACTGGTAAATGCATTCTATTTTCACTTTGTCCTTTAGTTTTAAAAGGTCTGGGCAGTTTTCATTCATTTGTGATTTCTTGAAATATGGTATTTGGGGTATTTTTTTTTACCATAGTTTTCAGATTCTTAGATTTTTAAAAAATCTGTTTTCTAGGTCAGTTGTTTTTTCATATGAGACGGCTTATATTTTCTTACATTTTTCCTGTTCTTTGATTTTTAAAAAATAATTCTTATCATTAATTTCTTTTTGGTCCGTTATGATTTTAAAGGCATCTGTTCCTTGGGTAAGGTTTTGTACTTATTGTTCTAAACTATTGATTCTCTTCTGTATCTCTCATTTCTTTTCCAACTTTTTTCCTTTAATGCTCTCATTTCTTTTATAAGAACATTTTAAAAATTCTTTTTAAAACTCCATTTCTTCAAGGAATTCTAGTTGAATTTGTGTCTAAGTTCTGTTCTTTGGGAAGAGGTGGGGAAACTTTGCTTATAGATGTTGTGGAGTCATTCTCTTCTCCTGGGAATGTATCTGAATCCACCGTATTTATTCATTGTCAATGTCTTCTGTTTACTAAATTTTCTCCCAAACTGACACTTGTTGTAATGGAAAAACTCCTTAAATTTTGTAGATTTTCCCTTGATTTCTGGATCATTTCTTGGTCTAGTGTTCTTTTTTTCACCTTTGGTATAGTAGTTGTGTGAGGGCTGTGCTTTCTGCTCTATCGCCCGTGCATCTTAGCCAGAATTACAGTTTGATTTAGTTAAGCAAGTTGCCTTAAGAGCTCTCCTTAACATACTGTTTCTCATGAATGTGTCAAAATCATCCAAGATCACCTGAGACATAACAATAGTAAAAACTTTGTTCAGTGAGCTTCTAATTGCTAATATCAAATGAAGCATAAAAACTATTTTTACTAAAAGGGTTTAGCATTGTCTTGGAAGAGACAGAGTGAAGGATCCAAATGGTGGAAGAGAGTTTCCAAATGGTGAGATCCTCTCTATATATGTTCCTGTTTATGGATGATGTTATGCTGATTGTACCAACCCCGGAACCCTGCAGAGCCTGCTAAATTAGATCTATAATCACTTTAGAGAATTCAGCTGAACTATCCAATCAGGAAAAAACAAATCAATGAATGCCTATTGTCAGTGATGGCAGTTGGATAGATATTCTGCAGAGTTAGTCTATCAGTATGCATATCTTGGACAGATATTACAGGTTGATAATGAACTGGGCCTAGAATTGAATGAGAGCTGAGTGGGCTGGGTTGCATTTGGGAAATTGCTTTTAATGGCTTCAAAATTATCTGTGAAACAAAGGCCTACCTTTTTTAAACCAGTATTCTCTAAGTGATTACAGTGTCACCAATAGAAGTAAAGAAGTTAGGAGGAGGAAGATGATGAGTTCAATTTTGGACATGATTAGTTTGAGGTGCTAGCAAGACTTTAGGCAGAGATATCCATCCATCAGGCAGTTGGAATTATAGGTTTAAAGCTCAGGGTAAAAGATTTGGGTTGAAGATGTAATTTAGGCATCCATTTGCAAAGAGGTAATAGAGTCATGGAAGCCCTGGTGTGATTACTAAAGGAAAAAGTAGAAAGAAAAGAGTTTCAGGGCACTGGAAAGGCAATGGAAAGATGCATAATTGGTGTTAGTAGGCCTAAGTATTACCAACAAGGAACCGTTCAAAAGAAGTTGGTTGTTGTCCTTCCTGCTCAAAGAGGACCAAAATGACATCACTATATTGGGGTCAAGGTACGGTGAATCCAACTGTGGCTGATCAGACTAGCATAAGCTTGAAAGGCTCTAACACAGGTTGGGCATAAATGGTATATATGAACATTCAGAGTAGAGATTTCTCTAAATTTGCTCATTTGGTGTCTCTTTTGAGCTACTGCAATAATGCTTTGCTCATAGAGCACAGAGCCTTCTTTGATGCAGGCAGACTATGCGGGATAGTCATGTGCCAGTGTCTTCTATGTCTCACAATTGATTCCAAGTTCCTCAGAGAGATCTTAAAAGTATACTTGTATTGCTTCTTCTGACCTCTGTGTGAGCACTTGGCTTGTGAACTTACATTCTCTGTAAAATGGTCTTTTAGGCAAATGTATGTCTGGCATTTGAACAGCATGGCCAACCTACCAGAGCTGGGCTTTTTGCAGAAGAAGTAGCATACAAAAAATATTATCAGAGAAATTGTTGTTGTTTGTCATTTGTTCTCAAAGAGGACCATAGCTTCAAGGAGATGATGCCATGACATGCAAGTAAATTGCATTTAAGTGAGGCAGGTCTGTGTAAAGTCACAAGCCTCACCTTCTCCTCTGGAACCATCTGGGTCCCGTGGGAAGAGACAGATCAGGACAACTGGAGATGGCCCTAGATGCAGTGGGAGACCTTGGCCTTTTTAAGCTAAGGTCTTTATATCACGTCTCAATCTGACTAAAGCAATGCCCAATCAGTGATGAGCAACCAGCAAAGGAAGTGGGGGTGGAACAACAGGTGGAGAGTCCATGTGCTCTACCAGGACACTTGCAATGTCAAAAAATTTAAAAGAAGGCACTCAGTACATTGGGTAGAACCCATGTGAAGGATATATGGGAGGTCATGAAAATGAGTTACACACAATGAAAAACCGTGAATGAAACATACTCTGTACCATTGGAGTAAGAACCCATATCTATGGATTGAATGTTGAAATATGAAATTATCGGGGTGGCTAGGTGGTGCAGTGAATACAGCACTGGCCCTGGAGTCAGGAGGACCAGAGTTCAAATCCCACCTCAGACACTTAACACAAAAACTAGCCATGTGACCTTGGGCAAGTCACTTAACCCCAATTGTCCTACCTCCCCTCCTCCAAAAAAAAAAAAGAAACATGGAATTGTAAGTTACTCAAAGGCAGAGACTGTATCTTATTTTGTTCTTATATCACCAGCGCCTAATATAATGCCTTTCACATAGAAGGCACTTAATTTAATCAATCTTTGATAAAAGTAAACAGAAAAAGTGATGAATGAGGTATGGATGGAATCATGAATAGACCAATGTGGTTGCAGTGGAAGGAAGGAAAAAGCATTTATTAAGTTCTTCGTAGGTGCCAGGCATTGTGCTAAGCACCGTACCAATATTATCTCATTAGGTCCTCACACCAACTCTCTAAGGTAAGGTTCTGTCTTTAATCTCATTTCACAGATGAGGACGCTGAGGCAGACAGAGGCTGTGATTTGGGTCATAGAAGTAATAAGTGTCTGCGTAGAAGGTTCCTGAGGCAGAGTAGTGGGAGTCAAGTTTGGATGGGTGGGTAGGGAGAGAGTGTGGAGAGTCAACACTGGATCACAGACTTTAGAGCTGTGAGGGATCACAGAATCATCATGTATTCAGAGGCAGATGACCTCAGAAATCAGCCAATCCAACACCTCCATTTTATAGATAAGGAAATAAGGCCCAAAGAGTTGATGGCTTGACTAAAACCATGCAGACTATTAAGTGACAGTGCTGAGATTTGAACTCTGTCTTCTAATTCTAAATCCATTCCTCTTTTCCACCCCACCCCACCCCATAAAATCTTGCCTCTTCATCTTACCTACGAAGAGCCTGAGGCCCAGAAAGGTGAAGTAATTTGTCCAAGGTCACCTTGATCTCCTAAATTGGGGGGTCAAACTCAAATAGAAACAGGTGTCACTAAACCATATATAAGCATCCCTGTGTTCTCATATTGACTTAGAAAACCACATAACATCATTTGTGTTTTATTCCATTTTTATTTATCTTGTTAAATATAACACTGCTCTCTACATCTGCTGCTCTGCCTGGTTTCAACTCTGTGGAACAAGTTGCCCCTCCCAGCATAAGCTCTTCACCTCTGAACTCACCGGCCATGTTACTGACTCAAGCCCTGATTGACCCATCTCCCTCAGCCTCCTCTCCCCTCTGATTGGAGGGCCGGAGGGTGGAGTACCAAACCCCTCCCAATGCCTTCCTTTGTAGAGGGCAGAGACTGAACTTAGCTCATTCCACTTTACATTTCTTGCTCCTTCTGGCTTTAATTCCATGGAACAAGAAGCCCTGTAATGTGCTCCCTCGTGCTGCCCCCATTCTTTTTTTTCTCCTTTTGTACATTGCCTTCCCCTTTCTCCTTGAGGGCAGAAGTTCTCTTTCTTTATATTAATTGTATCTCCAGCCTCTGCACTGTGCATAGCACGTAGTAGGTGACTGACAAGTGTTGATTGGGTTGGATTGGATATTTCCCTCTTATATTTTACTCAGGTTCAGGCCCCAATCTGGAGTGCTGTGGGCTTTGACACCTCTGTCCTAAATCCAAATCTTATTTGTGCATTGCACCTTGCTGTTATACTAAATGAGTCCTAACAATCATTGGGGAACTCCTGGCACCACCTTCCCTGAATAAAAGGATTTCTTTTGTACCTCTAGATAGCCTAATGGCTTCGGGTCTAATCACCTGAATTAATTGCCTGGTTGTTTTATTAAAGATTTAGTGGGAAGGGATGAGTAGGAAATAGGACAGACACCAAACTATTGGTGCAGAGAACTGGCGTGCCTATAGCTGTGCGCAGTGGACTCCACCCTGTCTTCAGGCTGGACCCTGGGCTCCAGTGGAGCAATCACTCTCTGGAGCAACTCCGGCTGTGTGGGTGTGGAATGGATCCTTTCGGTAAACAAAAAGCCTGGGGAGGCTCCAGAGCTGGAAGGAGGATCCCTGGGTCTTGGCTGATCCAGCCACCTCCTTTTACCCACCAAGAACGTGAGGCCCAGAGAGACGCTAAGAGACTTGTCCAAGGTCACTTAGGGAGAAAGCAGCAGAGCTGGAGCTGGAGCTGGAATGAAGGCCCTTTGACCCTTAATCCTGTGGATTTCCCACAACACCTGCCTCCTTTACTAAGAGCATGATTCAAGTTTTCATGCTTCCACGTGGACTGGAATTGTTCAATTAAATTGCTAATAGTCTCCCTTGGATTTTACTTCTTGACTGTATGCCTTTAGTGATCTCATCATAATTTTGGCATAACAATGCCAAAATATCCCAAATTATACTCAGAGCATGAAATTATCTAATTTCCTTCAGTGAATCTTTAACTCATCCAGTTTCTGTTATTCTTTATCAAAGAAAATTTTCCTTCTTGCATAGCCCAATATTTCAGTGAGTTTATAACACAAGTAACATTAAAATGCAAGGAAGTATGGTCTCTCCAGGGGAAAGATTATGGGAATTAGAGGCAAAAGACCTGGATTTTAGTCTTAGTTTTGTCATCTGCTAACTTTGGGACATTGAGCAAGGTATTTTAAACTTCACTTTTCTCAGCTATGAACTGGTGATATAAATATTGGCACTACCCATCTCCCAGTATAGTTGGGAGCTTCACATAAGCCCTTTATTGCTATGAAATAACATATTATTATGATAATTAAAAATTTTGACCCACGCAAAGATTGTAACCTGGTTTCAAGAGTAAGGGGAAAAAAATTCAGGGGTGGAGGTTCCTTGCCATCAATGACCCTGTTTTTATGGCATTGTTTTGCACTCCAGCTAGAAAGCTCAGTGGCATAGAATGTTAGGACTAGAAAGTATTAATAGAGATGGATCATTTGCTCCAACCCCTTAGTTTTACAAATAAGGAAACCGAAGCCCAGGGAGGTGATTGATATTTAACAGTGAATAAATATTAACTGAGATTTATATAGCATTTTAAGCCTGACAAAATACTTTCTATAATGTGTTGGTTAAACGAATGTATGTTATATTATTTGAGCCTTACAAAAACACTGCAAAGTGGGTGCTATCAATCAACCAACCAACCAATCAACAAGAATTTGTTAAGTGTTTACCATGTGCCAGACAGTGAATATAAATACAAGAATAAAACAATCCCTATTCTCAAAGAGCTTCTGAGTCTAATAGAGGCATTATTGTCCCCATTTTACAGATGAGGAAACTGAGGCTTAGAAAGGTTAAATGACTTGCCCAGACTCAAGCAGTTGTTGTCAGAAGGAGGATTTAAACCCAAGGCTTCTTGACTCTTAAATTCAGCACTTTATATACTATGGTGAGCTGTGGTTCAATTTATAGCTAAACAACTATGGAAGAAAAAAGCATTGATTTGAGTTCACACTGGACATAACTACTAATAGTCCCTTTGCTGAGAGAAAATTTTGATCCAGAGGGGTCTCTGAATAGGAGATAGGGAAGGGTGCAAGAGATATTGAAGAGGGATGCTGTTGTTGATGTTTGTCCTTTGTTCTTGGAGAAGACCATGATGTCAGGGAGATGGTGCCTTGACAAACAAGTGAACTGCATCTAGACGAGGGAGGGTTGTGCAAAGCCATAGGCCTCATTTTCTCCTCTGGAGTCATCTGGGTCCAGTAGCAAGATATAAATCAGGACAACTGGAGATGCTCCTGGATGCAGTGGGAGACCTTGGCCTTTTTAAGCTAAGGTTTTCTCCAGGTTTCTGTTTGTCTGAGGAAACACCCATTCAATGACTAAGGCTAGGTAAGAAAAGAGCCAAGGAATGGCTCATTTTACCTAATCCAGAAAAAAAGAATCAGTCTGGGAGAGGACAATCATCAAGGTTTCTGGCCAAAACAGAAACAATTACTATTTACGTTCACTCAGCCATCAGGGCCCAAATAACGACCCCCAAGTGGGGCTTGGGCTGGGACCTATTGGCCAATCATGAGAGCCAGAGTGAATTGGATTTAAGGCATCTCTTTAAGAAAGAAATCTAGCTGAAAACCCCAAGATATCTAACGAGGTTTCAATCATCAAAATTTACATTCCTTTGGGCAGAGCTCCCAAAGTTAAAGGTGACAAAGGGAGAAGAATTAGGCCAGGGAAAGAAAGGGATAGGGGAGGGGAAGGTGGAGGGGAAGATGGAGGGGAAAGAAAGGGAAGGGAGGAAAAGAAGGAAGGAAGGGAGGAAGCAAGGAAAGAAGGAAGTAAGGAAGAAAAGAAGGAAGGAAGAGAGGGAGAGAGGGAGGAAGGAAGGAAGGAAGGAAGGAAGAGCTGTGTCGCCCAACTGGAACTGGCCATTTGGGTCCTCAGTGGGGCATCAGACTACTCACAGGTTGTTGTTTCTTTGTCCTTTGTTCCAAAGAGAACCATGACATCAAGGAGGTGATGCCATGACCTGCAAGTAAATTGGATTTAAGTGAGGGAGAGCTTCACAAAGTCACCAGCCTCACTTTCTCTTCTGGAGCCATCTGGGTCCAGTGGCCAGATATAGACCAGGATGCCTGGAGATGGTTCCCAAAAAGGGATGTAGGAAGAGGGGGGTCTAAAGAGAAATCTCTTCACAGTTTGTGACGTTGTCAAACACAACACCACATTGAAAAATTCAACCACATTGTGCAACTTTTTAAGATTAAGGGATTTGTGATGTTTGTACAGTATCAATGGACTGTCTTCCTTTTCTGAGTCAATTTCTTTTTCTCTCTCAAAGCTCTTTTAATCTGTCCTATTTCTGATCCTGAATTTCCACTTTGACTCCTACTGGGCTTTGTTTGTGTATTAGGTCACAGAGAAGGCTCTGTTTCTCAGCTTGGGGTAGGCTATACATGGATCAAGATGTGAGCCTGTCCACTAGAAGAAGAGAATCTTTTCGAAATCAGTTTTTAAGTCACTTGTTTAACACTCAGAGCTATCAAAAATAGTATATGCATATATTTGGATTTTTCTATTTGTTGTTATGCATTAGTAACTGATGTTGTCTATTTATTTTTGTTAAGTAGGGAACCTTTCTCTACTTTTGGTTTTTCAGGCCTTAAGTTAACTTTCTTCTCCCAACGAACTCCTGCCTCCAATTGCTTTTTGTATTCAATTTGTCCTTAACGATCACCACTGTGATCATGCTGAGGCTAGCTTTGGCCCTGTAGACCTGTGACTTCCAGCATTCAGTTACCCTCCTTGTATCATGACTCAGGCAGATAAGCTGAGACCTTAGTATTAGGTATACCCTTGAGCTGGGGTGGTATCAATCAGATGAATATCATTTGAATCAAATACCTGGGCATGGTATCTGTTAGTAAATAAACTTTTCCTGGCATGGATTCAGCTGTTGAGTAATGACTTCTCTTTCCGATAAGTAGGTACCCATGCAATGTACTTATCTGAAGATTCTTATTTTGAATTTGGAAGTTTTATTTCTAAATAACTGGAAAAATCCCAGACAATGTAAGCATCTGACAGTTTTCCCTTAAGTCTGGGTGAGGTATAACTACTTTGTTCTCTTGTGTATTTGCAAGATATTTGCCTCAGTTAAAGGCCGGAGTGAAAAATCACAGACCTTTAATTGGTCCCATGCTAGTAAATCAAGGAGCTTGTCCAGCCTGCCTTGAGAACATCAAAAGAGAGGAATATGGGAGCATTCTCCTATTTTGACCCAGATTGAATCCCACATCCAGACTGCTCTGTACTCCACAAGTTCACTTAGTACTAATTTATGACCCCAATCATATTACAGTGTCAGCTCATTAACTCTCTCTACATTCTTTTTGATTCAGGGAGCTGGAATCCTGCCCATTTTTTCAAATGTGGGATCAATCAGTCAATCAATGAGCTGTGTCGGCACAGCAAGGCACACATGGTATGGACTTAATAAATGTTTGTAAAATTGACTGAGATTAAATGGTTACAACAGGATTGCTCATCTGGAGATGGATGAATCATTTGTTGTTGGGGGTGGGGGTGGGAATGCCTATCAGACTGTCCAGACTTCCTATTATTAATAAAGTACAAATGCTGAAGTAAAGTCTACAACTACCTATGTTCCCACCAGGCTGCATCCTCAGGGCCACCCAATACAAATCTCTTCATGGAACTTTGAATTGCCCTGTGACAGGTGAAGGTAAACATGCCAGGCCCTGGACAATGTTGTTGTTTGGGAAATTTATCTTTGGAGCTCTCATTGCCCTCAATGCTCTCAGTGTTCTTTTCCATCCTAGTGGGTCTCCCTCCTCTATGCTTCAGGTATGGAGAGCTCTCTTGTTCCCGTCCAACTGGCAAAATGTAAAAAGATCTGACATGAATCAAGTGACTCTTTAGTATAAATGAGTTTTGTTTATTGGTTGCTTTTCCCAGGATATTTGCATTTTAAGCTTTCTATCTCTAATTGTGGGTTGAAAAATTTGTAGCTAAGTCAATTGTTTCTCATACAACTGAGCAGATAAGAGAGACACATACCAGATTTGTACTAATCAGGAGGAGAGAGGATTCCACCATCCAGTCAAGTTTTTCCCTCAGTCCCATAGTTAAGTGATTGTGCTTTCATTCTCTAGGTGGGCCCTAGGCCAACATGCTTCTAACATCTACGATATCAGGATGGAGAATCAGAAGCCACCGGAAATTCTACTAAAGGACTCTTCTGATTTGAGGGAAGGACAAGAAGGGAAAAGAGCAGAGCATGAAGACAAGAATCAGTAGCTTCTGGGCTAAGGTTATATAGGAGGGTAGAGAGCACCAATTATTGGAGAAACATCTAGAACCTTTATCTTTGTTTGTAAGTATATGTGTACATAAGTATACACATCCAGGTAATGATGTGTTAGATTGTACAGAATATTGTGACATTTAAAAAGGTTCAAGAGACATAGTTTCTGGGTAATTTTATCATTTTACTAATAAGAACAACAGGTTATTAATAAAAGGATGGTTATTTGACCATCTCTCTCAGACCAAAGACCATCATCATGGTGGTAGACTCATAGTTTGTATACCCTTCAAAACAGTAGGTGGTCCATCAAACAGCAATCAACTCCAATTGGTTAACATGATTAGAGGTGGGCTATATTAAAATGAAGGGCTGAGTATCTCTTGGCCAGGGAAAGTATCTCCATACCAGATCACCCATAGCTTTAGTCTATCAGTTCAAAAGCCATATCTCTTCCAAGCCATAGAAGAACACAATAGGCTTCCCCACTTTAGATTAAATTCCTTGTGAAGTTGGGTGGGATCTGACCAAGATTGAGGAGAGCTAGTATAATCTCATTATCAGCAATGTCCTTCTGAAGAAGAACTGCTTTTAAAGGACTTTAGAAGAAGGGGAAAGTTCTGAATCTCCCCCCAAAATTATGGGTTATTAATAATAATTTCTCACATATCAAGAGAAATTGTTGATGACATTAATTTATAGCTATTAGAGAACTAACAAAATGAGAAAATAAAAACCATAAAAAACATGATTTAGTTTTATCAAAGTACCAATAATTTCAGGCACTTAGTGAAGGCAATGATAAATAGTTCTTCACATTCCCTTCACTTAAGTCCTGCTCTGATTCTGGGGGATCAAAGCTTATGATGGCAGAGAACTGGTTCTAGCAGGTCCTACCACAGGCCTAGGGACAGACAATGTGTCTGTTAATTGGGACTCAATCTATATAAGTTAATCACCAAAAAGTTGAGACTAGGTAGTGAAATTTAATCTTTCTACTAAGGTATAGAGGGGTTATGATTCGCATTCATAATACTGTACAATGACATAATTATTCATCTTTTAAAATAAGAAGAAAATTACCATTTATAACTTCATAATGTAAACTCATAATGTAAACAGTCAAGTACTGTCTCACTTTCATATTTTTATCTTCAAGGCCTGGTGCAATGGTTGGCATATAGTAGATACCTAATAAAAGCTTATTGATTGATTGATGACTGCTGTGTCTGCTTGGTAACTGAGGAATCAGTCACAGTAACTCATAAAGACTGCCTACTACTAAGAGATAAAGAGGTTGTGATTTTTATTGCAAGATAGAGTGCCGCTATTGGAGAAATAATGGATCCTTCATGTTTTGAAGTACCGAGCAATACAACAGCAATTACATCTATCATGAAACATATCAGATTAACATATTTTAAAGTCTGATTTGATTATTGCACTAAACAAACTCTGTTCATTTCTGCCCAGGCTTTATCATCTCTTACTTAAGCAGCTTGCAGGGAAATCCTGGTTAGGAAATCCTAGAACTCCCTTTACAAATGCAGCTCAGCAACTTTTCATTTTAGATCTGCTTGGGCACTAAGAGGTTAAGTGGCTTGTCACGGATCACACAATGTATGTCGAGGGTAGGACTTGAAACCTGGTCTTCCTTACTACTCGGCCACTTCTCCATCCATTGTGCCTCTTATATTGTGCCCTAAATAGCTTGACTCATTCTCCAGAAGCATTGGTCCTTGACTGAGCTTCTGTTTATTACTAAGATTCCCTACCTTGCTGGCACAGGGAAAGCTTGGGGTGGTTTTTCATCCATTAATCCTTTGTGTTTTGACCTGCAATACTTTAATCTGCATATGATCTTTATTAAAATCTTAGTCTTGGTTATATCTGGATTCTTTTTTTTTTAATCATAACTTTTGGGCAGTCCAGTAATTTTAAAATTATCTTTCCTCTACCTATTGTCCAGTTCAATTGTTTTTCTAATAAGATACCTTGCATCGTCTTCTATTTTTTCATTTGTTTGACTTGGATTGTTTCTTGATGTTTCATAGAATTATTAGCTTCTAATTATCCAATTCTAATTTTTAAGGAATTCTTTTCTTCAGTGAGATTTTTGTACCTTTTTTTCCCATTTGAACAATTTTAAATGCTTTTTAAGGAGTTTTTTTCTTCAGCAATTTTTTTAACCTCTTCTATCATTAGGCCAATTCTCTTTCTTAAGGTGTGATTTTCTTCAACAGTTTTTGTATTTCTGTTACCAAGTGTAATGCCATGCACCAGCAGATTCCCAAAGGAATGCTACTGTGAACAGCCTTTAGAGTTCAGATTACAAAATATAGTGAACACTCTGTTTATTCCATTACAAATCAAGACAAACATTCAAAACATTATAATATTCACA
>CM053588.1:89989569-90021557 GCA_028646515.1 Pseudochirops corinnae | reverse complement strand
GCCACCATGGGGGAGGGGGGGAAGGAGGGGAGAAAATCTGAAACTCAAGTGATTGTGGAACTGAATCTTGTAAATTAAAAGTAAATGAGTAAATAAAAAAAAAAATACTACTTCCTTGGCCTTCAAGGTCTTTGATGTGGCTTTTCTCTTAGGAGGGATAACCATTTCCTTCTTTGCCTTTGACTCCATAATGGGGAAAGGCAGCACTGAGAGGTCATATGACTTGCTAGGGGTCACCATTATGTGTCAGAGTCAGGTCTTGAACTCAGGTCTTGCTTACCCCAGAGGCAGCCTATACCACTCTCCATTACTCCATGTTACCTCTCATCACCTATACTGGTGGATTTATTAGCTAAAACTTCAAGTCTGCCTCCAAAAATCTTAGAATTGTTCGGTTTTGTCCAACTTTTCATGACTCCATTTGGGGTTTTCTCAGCAAAGATACTGGAATGATTTGCCATTTCTTTCTCTAGATCATTTTACAGATGAGGAAACTGAGACAAGCAGGGTTAAGTAACTTGTCTGGGACGACACAGCTAGTAATTTTCTAGGGTCAGATTTGAACTCAGGACAATGTGTCTTCCTGACTCTGGGTCTGATACTCTATCCACTACACCACTTAGCTGCCCTAAAAATCTTGGAGAAGTAGGAGATTTTCCCCAGATGCCTACATTTTCATTACAGGACACATTAGAACATTACTACTACTAGGATTATTCTTCAGGGTCCCCAGAGATGATCCCATACTGAAAGAAAGATACATGTAGGGTAGAACTGAAAGGCTGCTTAAGAGTGACCTAATGGTAAAATTAGTCAGATGAGTATCCTGAAATCTCATTCAAGAAAAGCATTGGTTTAATTCTGCAAAGTGGAGCAGAATATAGAAATACTGAAGTTCAGATCAAAGAAATGATGTGAACTGCCTGCCCATAAAATGCTAATTGTATGAAGCACAAAAATGGAATGCAGTTATACAGGTAAGACTTGTCACTTATCCACTCACAGATATTCTCGCTTCACAGAGTGTCTTTGTGTTTAGAAGCAAGCCAGGCTGGGGGCCCTGTAGGCACTTAGAGAGGTGGAAGGCATCACTGTCTTCTAACTCATCACTGTTTTTTTTTTTTCTGGCTTTTTTAAAAACCAGAAAAATTGCTTATGTCACTACTTTTATTTTATTTTATTTTTATAAAGTGGTTAAAAGAATGGGATAAAAGACTAGAATGACCTTTCTGGTTTCCTTTGATTTTCTTTCCTTGATTGCTTTTTGGAGCAACCAGATTCCACCAAAAGCAACTTTTTTTTTCAGTATTAGCTTCCTAAAGAAAGACAAGTTTATAGAAAGACAAGAAGATTAGGATTAGTCATAGATACCCTTTGTAGCTCACATTTTGTCACATGATCATGTTCAATTTAACACTGGGCTCTACACAGCTTTTCCTTGTTTTCCATTTGACTACATGTAACCTTTGTCTCCTAAGCTAACTGTAAAGACTATGTCTTAAGCTATCTTGATTTTTCCAACGGCACCTGGTGCAATACTGGGTACACAAGAGGATTTTAGGGTAGATTTGATGAAGCGAATCCAATTTTGGAGCTCAATCTTGCTCTGGCTCTATTAACCATATCTTTTGCCCTTCAGGATCAAGTTTCTAAAGATGGATAGGACAATCCTCATGACTATTGACTTTCCATTATTATTCTCATCTTATGTTAGATATTCAGATGGAGTTTTCTCAGTGCCTTGACTTTTGCCCAGGCTGTTTCTGATATCCAGAATGCCCTTCTCCATCTCTGCCTTCTGAAATTTTATGCAACCTTCAAGGCATAACTCAAATGCTACCTCCTCAATTAAGCCTTCCCTGATAAATCTAATCAGAAATATTCTCTCCCTCTTGGAACTTTCTCCACACTTTGTATCTCTTTCTTTGCTAATGATATTCTATTTTATATAAATGTTTTATGCTAGTCCTAGTCAGAGTACAGCATAAAGTCAGGTGCTGATTGAAGGCAGATAGACAGAATAATAAAGACCTGAATGTGGACCATCAAATGTGGAGGGCCATCTAGGAAGATTGTGTTGCCCCAGAGCAAAATCCACTGTCTCTCTGAATAATTAATTATCTGCTTATAACTCATTCCCTTTACTGAATAGTCAGCCACTAAAGGACAGGTACTTTATCTTATTTATCTTTTTATCTCTTCCATTGCCTAGCTCATTGCTTTGAATAATGCAATGTGCTTAATAAATATTTGTTGAATTTAAATTTTAGCATGCCATAGAGTCTCTGGGCTATCTTTGACATCACAAGAGGGGTAATGTAATGTTGGTGGAAAGAGCTTTGGATTTTTTCTACTGGGAGCCTCCAAGACCTACATTCAAGTCCTGGCCCCATAAATTAAGTGACCCTAGTTTTTCTAGAGCTCCACTTCCTCATCTATAAAATGACAGAGTTGGATTGGATAATCTCTACAATCCTCTCCAGTAGTAAAAAAGAATGGAAGTTGACTATTCCTGTGGTCCAGCCCTCATTCCACCACCAGCTATGGGAAAGGTAGCCCATCTTCCTTTGACCTCTCCCCCTTTTCCCATCCCACCCCCTCCCCACAGGTGCACCAGATTTGAAAACATCATTGGCACACCACTTCCTACATTTTCTGACTCCCAGGCTGGTGCTCTATTCACTGCGCCACCTAGCCGCCCCTCACTTCCTACATTTTCGAAGAAGGAGGTTTCCTCATGAACACTAAAAATAAACTTATTAGAAAATTGTATCTACTATGGATAGAAAGATTGCTGTTTATTTTTCTTCTTGGGAGTAATCCATGAAAATCCGGGTTTTATTAGTTCAATCTCCTGATTCACAGAACTACTTGTTCTTCCTGACAAGTGTCTCCTATTTTCCCTCCTTTCCCATTTCTTTTTTTATTTGTCTCTGTACTCTCTCTGAGGACCACCCACCATTAACCACAGACCTTTCTCACCCCATTAAGATTGATGTAGCTCTTGTGAAATATGGAGGTTACCACAAATAAGGACTTTAAAGATACCTAATTGGATGGCTTTGATTAAATACTTTCAAGGCTTTTTCTGAATGTCTGCCTCTTCTTAGCAACTACATAGCTATAATATTTACTTCAGTTCATATGCATTCTGACTTTAAAATTAGCATAATCTCAATGCAACAAAGGAGTGGTTGAGTAGTTCTTCATATAATATTTGTACCATTCTCCCATTTACAAGAAAACTTTTAGAATGAAAAAAAAGGATGAGAGAGAATAGGGATGGTGACTGTCCCAAATAAAGGAGAAAACTGCCTTAAAGATACATTTGAAAAATGCAAAGTCTTTTGGAGATGTTGACCCACAAGAGCTAGTAGTCCTATACTGGAGAAAAGAGAGCTAGACAAAATAGCCTCATTGCTAGCCACACACACACACACACACACACACACACACACACACACACACACACACACACACACTCCATCACCACCACTTTACTAGTCTTTGCCTTCAGTGCTTACGTGATTCTTCTATCATTAAATCGGTTTATTCTCCTATACATACTTAGTCTGACAGCTAGTCTCTGTGAAAGTGTGTCCTGACTGGGTGTTTCTTGGACCACTACCAATCTTGATTCTTCCCGGTTGGTTAGTGGTTTGTTTGCAGTTCCAGGCAATTTGATTCCTTCTGGGAATATCTATTGTCTTTGTCCCTTCAAAGTTCATATGGATTAAACAATCAGCTCAGAGCACTTAGGGAGAAAGGGGAAGGGATTGGTGGCTTTCATTCCCTTCCCTTTGCTGCTGCTTCTGGTGTGTGTGTGTGTGTGTGTGTGTGTGTGTGTGTGTGTGTGTGTGTGTGTGTGTGTGTGTGTGTGTGAAGCCACAGGCAGACTACATCCTCAGTAAATTTTTGGCATCTTACCAGACTTTGTTTTATAAGACTTTCTCCTCTGGTGTGGTCCCTTAACGTAAATGGCAGTCTTTCTTCAACTGTTTAGCTGCTGTTTCTGGCCCTGTATACTTTCTCCAGAACAGAATTTATAGGCCCATTATACTCCATGATCTATAAGCTCCAAGAACTAACTTCCGGTTAGTTTTCTTTTGGATTTCAGACGTATTTTCCACTGTGCTACTCATTTTCTCTCCCTAAAACCCTCTATAGGAAATTGTTAAAAAATGTTTTCACATTAAAAACTTGTCTTTGTTCCCTATAATTTCAGTGAATAAAGCAGTCTCATTCTTTCATTTTAAAAATTAACCAGAAGAAAATTAGATGAAAAATTATATAGAAGCATAGATGCTCTCTGGCCTAAAAAGTCATATAATTTTCAGAAAAATATGAGTGATTTTGTGTAAGATTATCATCACTACTGGGGTAAAAAAACCCCAAGCCTCCCAAAGTATACCCTAGAAGTATTGGAATTACTACTATTACATACTATCATCTTTGCCATCAAACCTTTCATGTTTCCTTTGCCCTGTTCTGTCTTTTAGTTGGCAGCTATTCTAAGTCTAAGAGGTAGAGCTGTAACTAAAACAAGACAACTGGGGCACTGAAAAAGGTACGGATAGCCTTGAAGAAACAACCGAACTTCATACATAGTGTAGTGCCTCTTCAGCAATTCCCACTTATCTATCCAAGTCCCTGAAGAGCAGATGACTATTTCTCTTTCTTCATGGTTATATAAGAAACTTCAAGGGACTGAACTTTCTAGTATTATTGCTCCTGAGTCCCCAGTGGTAGATTCTCCATCAACAACCAAACAATAGATTCCATTATCTTTTATTTAGGAAAGGGATTTATTGAACAAGTATAGAAAGAACAGTTGGTGCAAAACTTTCTCCCCAAACCAGGATTACACTTTCCCCCTGTACATACAAGGTCCCTAAGGATGATGGACTCAAACTTAAGAACAAAGGTAGTAAGAGGCATGTATGTAGAGAATACATGGCTCTGAACACCTGATCCTGGAAATCTTTTTTTTTCCCCCTTGTGGAGTCCATACGAAGTTCATTAAGAGGTGTGGTATCAGAGATGGATGAGTGACTCCACTTCTGTAACAGGTCAATGTATTGCTGTGGCAAACCTTTCCACCTGCTTCTATGCTGGGCTGAATTAAACCACTCCACTGATGCTGGTATTCTCTTCTCCGTCCTGCTCAGGTGCTGGGAAAGGAGAAAAAGCCAGTTGGTACCCTGAAATCTCTCTGGGCCTGGCAACACTCACATGGTCATTTCTGGGGCATGCCTATCTTAAGACTGATGCTCAGCCACCTAATGGCTACCCATTGTAAATCAGGCAAGTAAACACAAATTTAAGAAGTCATGTGTGCATGTGCCATGGCTGAGTGGAAAATAGGGCTGCTGCCCCTGTCCCACCCAAATCTCAGGAATGGTCCTAAGTCGTCTTCCTTCCTCTTAGCCACAAAGGAAAAGAAAGCAAGATGAGCAGCTGATTCCATTTGTGTGCACATTGAGTTCTGGCTCAGCAACCCTATACAACCAGAAGACTTTTTCCCATCACAAATATCAGCCTCTAAGTCATGAGGTTAATGGGTCTACTTACAGCTGGAAACAAGGTCAGAGTTGGAGGGTCAGATACCGTACTGCTAAACTGGGAGACAAGCCCCATAGTCTCCTCACTTTCCTCTACTCTGTGTGCTGCGGTGGCTGTTCCATGGGCCAGAGCCCATGAAGTCTGTCTACAGCACTCAATTTTAAGAACATTTGTCCTTCTTTACAGCTGCTGCCAGACCAAGAGGGACTTATAGTCCCCTAAATTGGAAGCATTCAACCACCTCCTACTGCCTTTGCCCTTGGCATGAAACCAAATGACCAAAAGATAACTAGCTTTCTTTGATACTTGACATTTTTAAATGATCATAAGCAATACAGTTTTTGCTATGGATTTGGTCTTTTATTTATAGCTATGTCTAAACTAGCAAGATGTTCCCATTAATCGTGAGCTCAGAGGCAGGGGATGAAATAGTCATTAGAAGACCTTTTGACTTCTTTTTCCAGTCCTAATATTCCAAGTCTGATTAACTGGAACTTAGAACACAGAGCAAACTCCAATGGTAACGATGCCATACTTCTGAGGGCTTGATGTTCTAACTGAAATTCTTTGATTCTGTGACTTCGTGACTAGTCTTTTTGCTCTAGATTGACTTTAGTTTTAATTTGCATACAAGCCTTGAGAGGTTGATATTGAGGGTATGTATATACATTACTCCCCTCCCCACACTCTTCAATCCACCAAAACTACCTCCTTATTGCTCTTCACAAAGGACATTCCATCTTCTCTTCTGTGCCCTTATACAGGGGGTCTCCTATGCCTTGGATACGCTCTTCTCACCTCAATTTCTCATAATCCCAAGTATCCTTCAGAGCTCAGCCCAAATGTCATCTTCTTACTGATCCAATCAAACAAGAAGCACTTACTAAATGCGCACAAAGTACCAGGCTCTGTGCTGGGTGTTGCAGACACAGATGCAATGAATGAAACAAGCCTTACTTGCAAAAAGCTTATTGTTATTCTAATAGAATCCCCAAGCTGTTAGTGCTTCAGTCTGGTCCTTCCCTCACTGTTACCATGCACTTTTCTTGTATATATCTTGTATTTACTTATTTTGTATATTATTATGTGTATATGTTGTCTACCCTGACAGAATGCAAGCTCTATGAGAGGAGATGCTTCATTTTTTGTCTCTCTAGTACCTAGAGCACGGCTTAGTATACAGTAGGTACTTAATAAATACCTGCTGATTAATGATTGATTACATAAAAATCAAAGGAGAAAATGAACCAAATTGTGATGAAATTCAACTGACTGTAATCTCCTGTGTTTTTTTTTTCCTTTTTTTTTTGGAGAGGGGGAGGTAGGGCAATTGAAGTTAAGTGACTTGCCCAAGGTCACATGGCTAGTTTTTTGTGTTAAGTGTCTGAGGCTGGATTTGAGTCAGGTCCTCCTGACTCCAGGGCCAGTGCTCTATTCACTGCACCACCTAGACACCCCCTCGCATGTTTTTCTTATAAAAGTTCTATAAAAATGTATTCTTTCAAAGTAGGAGGTCAAAGGAAGTTATTTAGAAGCAGAATATACTAAAAATTTTTCTAGGACGTATCAGCTATTGCAATAAGAACCACTTATAAAAGCACCTGTCTTATAAGCAGCACTTTCTAAATTGGCAATGACCCGGGATGCAGTGGGTGACCTCAGCCTTTATAAAGTAAGGTTTGTTTTTTTTTTCCCCAAATATCAGTTTGTCTGAGACAACACCCATTCAGCGATTAAGGGCTAAGTAAGAATTGAGACAAAAGATGGCCTAGTTTGCCCTCGTGAAAGAATGGAGCTACTATAGATTAGATGCTGGAAAATGAAAAGTTCTCTGAATCATAACACTTAAAGGAATCTGGCTTCAGACAAGACTGCTTCCTCTAGTCTAGGCAGATGAGGATCTGCTGAATTATGAATAAGGCTAAAGAAGGAGATACAACTTCCTTCAATGACTCAGTCTGCTGGTTACCAACAGATATTAAATGGAAATAACTCTCTTCACTTTAACTTCCATCCTTTCTGGCTTTAGCATCAGCCCATTTCCTTAAGGCCTGTCCTTACTGAAGAAAAGGAACAATAGTGTGTGCTGTCAGTACAATACGAGTGAAGGTAAAAAGTGTGGAATGAGTTAGGCATCTTCATGGTCAAAAGACTAGCCTGAATAGGAAGAAGATAAGAATTAACGAATAGGGTGGCAGTATACACAAGAGATGAGGTTATATAGATGTCCCTTAGGTATCTTAAAATCAACATGTCTGTCAAAATTCAGCATCTTCTCCTTCCCAAATCCTACCAGTTTCCTAATTTTTCTATTACTACTGGAGGCTCCACTGTCCTTCCAGTCACCAAAGTTTACCCTCAACTCTTTCCTCCCTCTCTGTAACTACTCATATCTCAACAGGTAGCAAGTCTTATCAATTCTATTTCCAAAACATTTCTCATATCTATCCTCATCTCTCCTCCCACACCACAACCAATTTACTTGAAACCCTAATCACTATTCCCCTGGCCTACCCTCCCTCAAGTCTCTCTCCCCTTCGATCTATCTTCCACATGGATTCCAAATTGACATTTCTAAAGTACATGTCCGACCATATCACTCTCCCACTCAAGAAGTCCCAAAGGCTCTAAATTGCAGCTAAGATAAAATACAAATTACTCTGATTAGCATTTAAAGCCCTTTACAACCTGCCTTCAGTCAATCATTACAGGTTTATTGTATATTATTCCTTTCAATGCATTCTTCATTCAGGACATTTCATCTCCTGTTTCTGTTTTTGCAGACGTTTCCTGTAAAGCACTCCTTCCCCATCGCTCTGTCTTAAACTCTAGCTTCCTTCAAGACTCTGCTCAAGTACCATCTCCTAGAAGTTTATTGTGGTCCCTCATGTCATCCCTCTCCCTACTCCCAACAAATAAGTTTGTATTTACTTAACTTATCTGAGCACATGTGGATTTTCCTCAATAAAATGGAGGTTCCTTGAGGGAAGGAACTGTTTTCTTTTGTCCTTGTATCTCAAGTATTTAGCTCAGTATTTGGCACATTGAATAAACACTTGTTTGAATGAATGAATGAATGAATGCACAGTTAGGGTGGGGGCGGATTATAGAGAGCTTTGAATATTAGCCAGAGGAGTTTAGATCGAATAGTTGTTGACTGTATTTGAGCATTGGAGTAAGATCAATCAACCAACAAGTATATATTAAGATCTTACAAAGTGCCAGGCTCTATACTAGGTACTGGCATTTTAAGTATAAAGAACGAAACAATCTCTACTTGCAGTGAGCATATATTGTAATGGTACAGACAAATAGTGTCAAACTCAAATAGAAATTCAGCCTCTGAAGGTAGAATATTGATTTATAAAACCACAAATTTGTATTATCTATGTTGCATTTTATTTTATTTATTTTGTTAAATGTTTCCCAATTAAAATTTAATCTTGTTCAGGACCCACTGGGAATTTCTGTTAGCTTCAACCCAGAGTTTGACAGTTCTGGTGTGGATGACATATATGATACCTATATGTTATGCAACAAAACTACAAAAAAAAAGTTAAAAACAAGGTAATTTGGGAGGCAAGGCACTAGTGGTTGAAGTGGTTGAAGGAAAGTCTTCATGCAGAAGATGGCACTTGGAATTTTTCTTAAAGGAAGAGGGGGACACTATGAGGCAGAGGAAAGGAGGGAGCTTCTTCCAGACATGTGGAACAGTCAGTGCAAAGGTATAGACTAGAGATGGAGTTGTGTGTGTGAGGAACAGTCAATCAGTCCATCAATACATATTTATTTAGCACCTACTACATGTCAAGCACTGTGCTAAGTTTGGGGGGATACAAAAAAAGTAACAAAACAAAACAAAAAACCCAAAACAAAAACAGCCTCCACAATTAAGGTACTCATTCTAATGGGGGAAACGGCATGCAAATAATTAATTGGAAGGTAATTTCAGAAGAAAGTACTAGGAGTGAACAGGGATAAGGGTTAGTCATGTAACAAAATTGAGGGATGACCAATGCCCAGCGGCATGCTTCGCTGGTGTCCATATAATGTCAAGAGGTACAGGAAATGAACCTTGTTAGGGGAAAGCCATTAGTAAGTTACAGTGATATATATATAAAAGAAAGAAAGGGACATCAAAAAATGCCACTAAATGAAGGCCCTTAGCACACTAATGGAGAAATTGACCTTTGGAGGATATCTGGGAGTACGTGGATAAGAGTCACAATAGGATGAGATGTGGATGGCTTTATGATGTGCACCACTGAAGAAGTACCCATAGCTATGAGATCAGAGATCTATGGAAGCATCTAAGTCTGTCGGTGATATACCTTATGCATTAGAGAGGAAAAGTCTAGTTTTGGCAGTCATCAGATAGTTGAAATCAAGAAAATGGATTAGTTTTAGAAGAGAGAAACTAATGACTGAAAAACAGATAACCAATGACAGAGCCTAAAAGAACGGAGGAACAGTAGGTCATAGAAAACAATAGAGAGTGAAAATGAGAATTTCCAGCATCATAGAAAATTTTTAATCTTGTGTTTGTGTAGGGTTTTGTTTTCAGTATTGTAGAAGCAATATCCTCCTTCTTAGTTCTATTGAAAATATTAAGAAACAAATATTTCTCAATTCTAACATCCTTTCCATACTTTTCTTTTTAGAATAAAATTTAGAAGAAGGCTGAGAACAAAAGCTAAGGTCCCAGGGATATGGATTAACATTTCTGACCAAGTTTAACACACACAAAAAAATCTATTGTGTAGTTTAAATCATTGTCTTTTCCTTTAAAAAAAAAAGGAACATAGGGAGGAAGTCCTTTCATTCCTTGAGGGGAGTGTTCAAGGGAAAAATGGAATTGTTTTAGTAAAAGATTAACTAAAACTGTACCTTAACACATTGTTGCCTTTCTTTGTTCAAAATTCCTACAAATGTTGCCTCACATTGCCTTGAGGAACAAGACATCCAAGGACACATACAGAAAAGGGGAGGAGGACTGTGTCAGTTTGGGCATTTCTCTAGATAAGCTAGAGATACTTGGATTTGGAATGACATTAAATGAATAAATTTGCTTCTGGCAGATGTGTCTAAAACACAGAGGATAGTATTAATATTTTTTTCAACAATATAACCCCATACTTACTCTTGAAACTCACTTTATTTATGTCCACTTTTCTAACCTGTTAAGTTCATTCTGATCAACCAGGAGAGCTTCCATGACACTGAAAATATTTGTCATAGTTTATAGCACCAATTTCCTTAGTTTAATGGTGAGAAGTTTAAAGGTAAAATGGATAAAATTATATATGGTGGCTTATCTGATGTTTTATTTTTGCTCTCTTTCAACTTGAAAAGCAGTACATGAAGAACAAAGACAGTAAGAATTGCATTAAAAGTATCCGTAACCTAGAATCTTGAGAGAAAAGCAGGGGAAAGGGTAATGATATTATTAGTATGAGACACTGTTACTACCAATCACCATGGAAATAGAGCTAAAGAAAGACACAATTTCAGCCTAAAGCAGGCAGATTGACCTTAGAAATTTGAAGTTAGGGAAGAAACAATAAATAAAACTTAAAGATACTAAGCACAACTGACTATAGAGTAAGAGTCCCAGTTTAATATAGACCTGGAAAAGCCTCCTTACCAATTCTAGTAATTCATGTTTAGAGGATAGTGGTCCCAGTTCTTCTTTTGAACCAATCATATACTGTTAGACTTTATGATATAGTATGGTTTCCATTTAAAAATATTTTTAAAATTTTTATTTTATTTTTATTATATTTATTATTTTTATTTATATCTTTCTTATATTATAGTTATTTATCTCTATTTTAGTACATATAAAGACAATTTTTAACATTCACTCAAAAATTTTTTTGAGTTCAAATTTTCTCCCTCCCTCACTCCCCTACCCCCCATCCTCTGAGACAGTAGGCAATTTGATATAGGTTATATATGTTCAATCATATAAAACATATTACCATATTACGCATGTTGTCAAAGAAGATACAGACCCAAAGGGAAAAAAAAATAGCATTCTTCAAGACCAAGCTAGAATCCAAGCCCTTCTTCTCCAAAAAGACTACTCTAAACCATGGCGGCACAGTACAAAGAATACTAGCTCTGCAGAGGACTTGGGTTCAAATCCTGCCTCTGAGGCTTACTACCCTTGTGTAAATTGAGGAAGTTGGATTAAATACCTGAGTTCCATTTTGTGTCTATGATCTAACAGTTTCTTCCACCTTAAAATCCTAAAGCGATTATCCTCAGTGCCACTCTTCAGGTCATACACTACCTTCTGACATCTTTGAATTATGATTTAAACTCTTCAGGTGTAGTACTGTCCCAACTAAGACCACAAGTTCTTTGAAGGCAAGGACTACATATAATATTTCTCCATATCCTTCAAAATACTTAACATAGTTTTATTAGTATACATTAAGGAATACTAGAGGCAACTAGGTGTCATGGTGGAAATAGCACTAGACCTGGGATAAGGAAAACCTGAGTTCAAATTCAGCCTTTGACACTTCTGATTCTGGGCAAATCACTTAACCTTTGCCTTGCCTTAGTTTCCTCAACTATAAAATGGAGATCATAAGAGCACTTACTTCCCTGGGTTGTCGTAAGGATTAAATGAGATATTTGAAAAGAGCTTTGTAAACCTTAAAATACAACATGAATGATAGCTATCATTGAATGGATAGTTCTCCATTGCAGATGGAGATACGAAGCAAAGTCATAGAATAAGAGTTGGAAAGAACTCTAGAGTGCGACCCCTTCCTACTACAGGAATCCCCTTCATAAAAAAAGTCATCTAGCTTCTCCTTAAACACTTTCAATGAGGGGAAAATCACTACCTAACCAAAATCCCATCAATTTTTTGGACAACTTGAATTATTGGGAAGCTCTTCCTAATGCTGAGCAAAAATGTGCCTCTCTTTTACTGCTATTCAGTGGCCTTAATTCTACCTTCTGAAACTAATCAGATTAAGTTTATTCCCTTTTCTACCTGAAAGCTCTTGGTCAAATATTTTAAATTTATTAATATAGATACCATAAATTTAATTCTATTTAAGAAATATTTGTCATATCCAAGATTCTGGGCATACAAAGATTGATGCAATGCATACCTTGCTTTTGAGGAACTTATAATATAATAAGGGTGAAGGTCCTGTTCATCCCCAGTATAGGTGCCATGAACTAAACTGGGTGGTGGGAAGGCTACCATCAAGGAGTACACAGCCAGGTATAATGGTAATGGCATTTAAAGATCCCCCTGTATTGGCTTGGTTTTCAGGTTGAGTGTTGAAACCCAGAGCTTGTGAATCCCATTTGTAGGATGGACTTGTTGACGTAAAGAGAGAGGGCTGAACTGGGAGGAGCTGGTGCCATGGATTTAGAGAAAAGTCCAAGAAGAGAGAAGGCCCAAGCAGAGAAAGAGAGGCAGAATAACTTTTGGGTAGCAGCATCATGGAGGCAGAGAGAAAGGAGAATTGCTGGGGTCCAGAGTTGCAGAGAGAGAGAGAGAGAGAGAAAGAGGACTGCCCAGCCAAAGCCACCTGGACTGCTGAGGGCCAGTTGGAGCTGCCCAGGACTTTTGAGAGCTGCCATCCAGAGCTGCCAAGAACTGAGGAGGCATGACTGTGATGCTGGTATTTTGTCTGTCTGTTTTAATGTTGTTTTGCCAGATTTGTCTGCTGGTAAAGGATAGTGTTATTGTTGCAGAGGTTCTGGAACCTTGCTATTGGTTCAGAAACCCTAAAGGAGGATTTTCTTGTTGTATGCTTACAGAAATTCTGGAAGAGGGTCTTGCTGATGTTTTCTGGGGTCCTGAGACTGTTCTGCAGGGAGAGAGTGAATTGATGAGGACACTGGCAATGTATATTGTGGCTTTGTTAAGTCTTATCTCCCCAGGAACAGAGATTGCTGAGAACTTGCCTCGGGTCAAGATGAAGAAAAGACCTCTCTTTGGGTATTAAATGCTGTGATGATATCTTAACATTGTTGTAGCTTGGGGGTAGATGAGCTTTCTGCTCTCCACTGCTCCTTTTGAGAAGGCACTTGGCATTAACTGATGATAATTGTAATTCAGTTGTGATCCAGGAGTGGGAAACTTTTGACTTTTTGTGCTCTATGACTGACCAAATGAATGTACTTTGTTTATGATTGGAAACTAATCTCCACTTGAGAAGAGAGGCTTTGTGACTGACTAAATGAATGTACTAGCCAGGGGTGGGGTGCTTTGACTCTATACTTTGTGATTGAATTGAGAACTCTAAATGACTAAGTTATACTGTATTTTGATTTTCTCTGTTTTGTGAATGCTTTGCCTTAATTTGTCACTGAATGAATGGAGAGTTACTATGCTGGTATTCTGAACTTTGGAAGTTGCCTTTGCTTGGCATTACACCAGGTGACACAGTATATAGATGGCTGGGCCTGGAGTCAGAAAGAGCTGACATCAAATCAGGCCTCAGATACTTACTAGTTGTCCGATCCTGGGCAAATCACTTTAACCTCTGTCTGCCTCAGTTTTCTCACCTGTAAAATGGGGGAGATAATAGGGCTAATAGCTCCCTCGGCTAATGTGAGAGTCTAGTGAGATATTTATAAAGTGCTTAGCACAGTGCCTGGCACATAGTAGGTGCTTGATATTTATTTCCTTCTTTCCTTCTTCTTTAGGTCCCATCACTCAATGGGTTTGGGGTTTTGTCCATTTCAATTCTAAGCATACGAAGTTGAGTCCCTTGACCTAGGAACTGTAATGTTAATGGGATTTAAAATCTTCCCCACCCATTAACAGGCCTCAGAGACCATTAAGGGAAGCTTGCTTGTAGGAAAGCTTTCACACCTTTTGCTAATTTCTAATTAGGTAATGGGTCAGGATTGTTGTGATGCATTCTGGCTCAGAGAAGGTACATAGATTCTGAGTTGGTATTTTGCTTTGGGGGTTCACTTATGAAAAAGATCTTATGATTCCCTGGTTGCAATTCAGAGGTCCCTGCCTGCTCAGATGTAAAGGCTCTCAATTCAGGGATGCATGTAAAGTGTATAGCAATACTGCTTTGATTCGGACGGTCAGAGCCTTGTCTGTTGGCCTTTATTTCTCTGCTTGTATTTTCTCTGTTTGCATTTTCTCTGAACTTCAAGGTGCTGACTTTTCCCCTGAAATATTGAATGTGATTAAAAAATATGGTGGACCCTTTAAATAGCTATCTCTCTTAGTAAAGCAGATCTAAGAACCTGTGCTAACAGCCATCCTGGGTATGCCAATGCAGTTGCTGCTATTGGAACTCAAGCCGTAGGGACCTTAGAGGCAGGATTCTGGGTCAAATGTTGCTGTCAGACTGGAAAGGAAACCCAAGAAAACAGGTTTCTGAGACTCCAGTCCAGGGGGTTTGGGTTTGGAACTTTGAGGGACTATGCTATAGAGGAATTGAGTTAAACTGGGAATCTAGTAACCCTCTCTCCCCAAAGACTGAGGTGGTATAGTGATGGATTATCTCCCTCAGGTGTTGGAACAGATGTTTGTGTGTTTGTTCTATACCTTTAAAGTAAATATACCTTGAATATACCTTGAATAAAGTAAAATGTGCCCCTTGAGAGATGGGGGCTGTGCCCTTTCTCATGAGAAAGAATAAAGACCTTTTCTGATCTCTGCCTCAGACTCCGATTTTGAAGATCTGGCAGTGGTTTCTATCCCACACACTACTAATTGTTCTTTTAGTTTTGCTTACTCCTGTCTGCATTGGCTGAGACAAATCTTTCCAAGTCTCTTTGAAATAATCTATTTTCTCATTTCTTACATTTCTTGCAGCTGACAGATATTCCATCACATTTATATTCCACAATTTGTTCACTAATCTCAGAAGGAAGACACTATCATTGAGGGGAACTTGGAAAAGCCTTCTTAAAGAACACAGGATTTTAGCTGAAACTTGAAGAAAATCAGGGAAACCAGGAAAAGAAAGAGAGGAAAGAGAAAATTCCAGGCTTGAGGAAGAGCAAATGAAAATGCAAGGGAGTTGGGAGATAACGTGTCTTGTTTGAAGAACGGTAAAGAGGCAGATGCAACTTCATATTAAAGTCTGTGGGGGGGAGTAAAGTGTAAGAAGACTGGAAACATAGGAAGGGGCCAGATTGTGAAGGGCTTTAAAAGCCCAATAAAGGATTTTATATTTGACCCTAGAGGAACTAGGGAGCCACTGTAGTTTGTATACAAGCAGATAAGATAAGAGAATCTAAGACAGAAGGAATTCTAAGAAAGATCAAAGACTAATTTTCTGTATATTTGCAAATAGGACCAGGATTAGTTATAAAAATTTTGAAAGTTTATAAACTCAAGAGGCAATATGGCACTCTGAGTATTGAACATGAGAGTCAGGAAAACCAAAGTGGGAATTCTGCCATGAATACTTACTAGTATTCTCAAAGACAAGTCACTTAACCTGCTCTGAACCTGTGCTTCCTTTTCTGTAAAAAGGCAGGGTAGTTGTAAAGATCAAACGAGAAAGTGCTTTGCAAAAGTAATGTTCTTTGTAAACGTCAACTATTATTTTTTTAAAAAATTATTTGGTGAGAGTTAGTGAAATACAGTAAATAGGTAATGATTTTGGAGTACCAGACAGACATCAATTAAATTTTTAAAATCAAGTTTATTTTTTTCAATTTACAAAGATCTATATTCTTCCCTTCCTACTTTCTCTCCACTAAGAAAAAAAAAGAAAAACAAAACCTTTGTAATACATAGACATAGAAAAATAACTCCCTGCATTTGCCATATCCAAAAAATATGTCTCATTCCGTACTGGGGTCTATCATCTGTCTGACATCAGCTAGACTTCAAAAGGTTTAGAATAAAATGGTTGAAAAAAGTATTGTGAGCAACCAGACAGAAAGCGATAAGCAGAATTTTAAACACGGGAGGAAGGCAGGGAATGTGAAGGTTATTTCAAAACAAGAAAGAATATTCAAGATTATCGAAAAGGCAAATAATAGGAATTGTTGGTTGAGGGGAAGAGGAGACTTAAGTTGGAGAATCATTCTTAGTCTAAAAGGAATAAATCTACTTTAAGCTTTATAGAAGTTGAGACAAAGCTACAAGGTTACTTGCTAAAGCTAAAAATATTAAGGTCAAGGAAGGGAAGTGGCAACAAAGCATTTCAAAATACATAGTGACATTTTTCAATTATGAATTTTACATTTGCAGAGAGTTTTCAAATCACTTCAGCAGACTTCCAAAATCAGTCTCTGAAGACAAGGATCACTTTTAAAAGAAGTCATTGAAGAAATGGAAACAGCGAAGTAAAAACAATGTACTCTTCCCGCAAACCACCCCTCAAATCACAGACACAGATCTGGAATTTTCTTTGGTTTATCTCCCAGAGCCCTTCTTGTCCTCGTCCTCTGTTAAATATAAATATAACAAGGAATCACGGTGAAATACACTGAATGGCTCATTTTAAAAGTTGATTTTACTACTGTTTGAAAATAAACCAGAGGAAAAAGTCTTAACAAAGCATGCTGAATACTTCTTTAACATGCATGCTCTGCATCACTAGTCTGTATGCAGTAACCTAGTGTTGGAGGGTTTCCCCCCTTTTTTAGTTTGCCCTTATTCCATATTTTTTCTTTTCTATCCCTCCCATAGCTTCCAGGAACAATGACCATACTCCTATAAAACAAGACTGCTCATTCTACACTGTACTTGAGACATAAAATAAAATGCAGAAACCAAACCAGAATACAGTTCCTGGAGAATTTGCCAACCAGTCTTAAACAAGAAAAGTCACGTCATCTTTTTAAAAAAATTTTAAATTTAAGCTTTTTCAGCTAACAGAAATCTATTTTCTTTACCTCTCACTTTTCTTCTTGATGAGAAAAGAAAGCAAAAAAGAACAAAACCTTGTAACCAATATACAGTCATTAAAAACAAAGTCCTGCCTTGGCCATGTCACCAAAATATATGTCTTAATCTTCACCCTGAGCCCATTACCTCTCTATCAGGAGGTCATGTTATCTTTAAACCAGCATGGAAACTTGGTCATTGGAGGAACTTTAGGTAAAGTACTTTACTTCACTATAGTGTTCTCATCAAGAAAATATGCATACTAATCTTTGCAGTACCTACCTTACAGGTGTGTTCATAGGAAAGTGCTTTTTAAATCTCAAAGGACCATATAATGTAGGCTACTATTATTCCTGAGGCTTAATAAGTAAAGTATAAGGTTCCATTCCTGGGGTTGACACAAACTTATCTGGTTTTCCTTTAGCTCAACTTATTCAGCTGTGAAATGTGACAAGTTTCTTTCCAGTCCTTAACATAGTGTCTGGCACTTAGTAAATACTTTATAAATGCTAGCGGATAAATGTTAGCTGACTTTCCTTTGTTTCCCCAATTCCCCTAGAGTGGTACAAAATAATTTAATTAATTTTCTTGAATTTGAATTGAATTCTATAATCATTCATGTCTTCCTTATAAGACTTCTCAGTCTTTGGAAACAGTAGCATTCCAAGAAATCTATCCCAGCTTCAGGATCTTAAGTTAGAGGTTCAGATTCATGTTTTGGGTAAGAGACTGAACATTGTGACATCTGACATCCCTTTTTACTTTGTAGTGCTATGATTTTATGATTAATCTGAGGTTGGAGACAACAGGTAACCAGATATAGAATTGAATTGGAGGTTGAAAACTTATTTCACTAGACTAGAAAATATTGGAGCTGACAGGGATCATAAAGCTTATCTAATCTACCTTTCTTACCTTAGTAATGAGAACTTGAGACCCAAGGAGACAGTGTGGTCTATGGAAAGAGTCCTGGATTTGGAAACATAAGACCTGAATTTGAATTCTAGTTCTGATATTAACTACCTGTATTACTCTAAACCTCTTTCTGGCTCAGTTTCCTCATCTGAAAAATAGGGAATTCTTACATTCTCTCTATCTCTAAACCCTGAAACCTGTCTTATAAACTATATCATCCAAACTTTGTTTTTATAAATGAGGTCCAATAGATATAGATCATTAGAAAGGATGTTTTAAATACTTAGTATGTGCGGTCAACAGAATTTTAAACATAGTCTGGACTGTACCAGTCTCTAACCTGAAAATGGCTGGAAAATAGAGCAGGCTAGAGCAGCGCTTCTTAAACTGCAGGTCATGACACCATATGGTGTAACTGAATGGGAGGGTTGCAGAAAATTTTACAATAGTAAAAGGTTTCTGAATGCACAATGACCAAAAATTGATTTAAAATCAAACCCATAATGAATTTGAGGTGTTTATGGCAATCCTTACCCATGTTGCATTGTGTAACTTCACTGCAACCTTGGTTCTGAACACACAACATGCATACTTTGCACTGCGCATGCCGTCATGCCATGCAACACCAACAAAATGTTGCCAGAAACACCTTGGCTCAGATTCCAGACTACTGTATGTTATAAATTGCAATGTTTTTACTGTATACACAAAATTGTTAAATGCATTTTGGCTTAGGATTAGGACAGAATTTCCAACAATTTCTGAAACGGTCCTGAACATACTTCTGCCATTTTGTACTGTGTATTTATGTGAAGCAGGGTTCTTGACATTAATGATTACAAAATCAAAACATCAATCAACTCTGAAAACTACTGAATATGCTCTATGTCCTGCAGTATCAAATATTTTGCCAAGATTTAATTTTTTATGTAAAAATAAACAAACAAATCTATCTCATTAGTATGCAAATTTGCCTTCATCTTTAATAAATGGTTAAAGTATATGTATAACAAAGAATTGTTTTAAAATAAATTTTTTTGCGATTTATTATCAGTAAATATTTTATTTGTAGACCTATTTTATATGCCCAGGATAGCATTAAAATTTTGGGGGCAAAATGGGGGCAAGAGTGGAAAAAATTTAAGAAGCCCTGGGCTAGAAGCAGGTCTGTCAGGAATCAAGTAGCAGTTTTAATTTTAAAGTGAGGAAGGCAAGTTTGCAAATGAAGTCTCCCTAGGGAGGGCTTCTCTTCCTGGGGCAAAGGCAAAGGTCATATATACATACATACATACATACATACATACATACATACATACACATACAGACATATATACACATACATACATATGCATGCATCTATAAACACAAAAGGAGTGGATCATAACACAATCATTCTCAGGTCGTGAAATAGTTCCCAAAGCAGGCTTACATGTTCAGGCATTTTGGGGACTATACAGGTGCTCTTGAGTCCTGTGGGAACAGTACTTAAGTTGATTGTCTCAAGTCTTAAGGGTTGTTGATCCTTGTGATTATTCAGCAGGGTACAGAACCAAAGTTAGTGTGATGGGAAGAGGAGTACAGTAGTCCCTGGTTCAGTTCATTTGGCAGTTACAAGTTCTGAAATGCAGGAATTGTTACCATGTCAAGAGTTCTTGATTTATAATTTTCTGTTGCAGTGTGTTGGTTATAGCTCTGACTCCCAAGCCAGAATCTCTTGGGAAATATGGGAGTTCCAACAAATCTAGATAGTATAATCATAACACATATCATATCGATCAATTAATTTTAGAATCACAAATCCCCTCACATTCCCTCCTTTCAGTCAAAGGTCAGGATAACCCTGCAGACTGACGGTGAACATCCCCCATGAAACATGCTTTTGATTTTACATAAGACAGAAGTGAATAGGTGAGATATAAGGAAAATGCCAAGATAGATGGCAAGGCAAATAAGGAAGATAAACATCAGACCTGAGAGGGCAGAATGGAGAATGCTGCCAAGGTTTCCAGGCAACCAGGAGAATAGGTCAAAGGAAGGTGAGAGGGAGAGATGCTTCAGAATGTTTTGGCCACTATTCCATTCATCTTCTGCTTGCCCATTTAGAGCATGTAGGTCTTCCTACTTGGGAGGACTGGTTGACAGAGAAACAATATTCCTCCCCAATGAGGGTACATGCTCCTCCATTCTCTGCAGTTAGGACATCAAGCACCTGACAATTTTACAATACCACGAGGGCAAGTGAATCACCCTGCACTTGGAGGTGAGTGAAGAGCCTTGCAATGGGCTTTGGGTTCATGGCTAACTCTGCAGAGAGGTTCCCAACAGATGGATACAGTGTACCAAAAGTGTCTGTGGTACCAGTCAGGGACCCCAGGGCTGCCACCAGAACTGCAATGGATAGGAAAGAGAGCCTCCACTGTTGGTGGAGGGACAACCTTAACTGGAGAGGAACTTCAGCAGAGTGGTTCCCAGGAAATAGGGATAATTTGAGCATGGTGTAGACAAGGGCACAGAGACCTTCCCAGAAGGGAGGGAGAATGTGATATAGCATAGAGCTGCATAAGCAGAACAGTCAAGTGGAAGATGGAAATTCAGCTTCAAAAATGAAGGTATAAGAGGATGAATACCAGGCAGAGTGAGTGAAATTCAAGGAATAGAGTGCCTCCTGGCATGGGTATTCAGCACTGGTATTGTTGCAGAACTAGAGGCCATTCTGGGATGCCCACACTATCCTAGAAACTGAATAGATGCCTTTACAGTAGCCTTTATTCAAGACCAAGGTCAGGGGTCGATGCCTGATTTGTTAGGGCAAGCTCCCACACTCCACTTGTTACTGGGGTCATTTGTAGTGTTATGAGATGCCCCAATCCCATTCAGGGAAATCTGACCAGAGGAGTCAAGTGAAGCATTTAGGGGAGCAACCCATGAGGAGTTCAGAATGAAGACAGAATTACATTGCATGGGATTTAATGATCCAAGGTGGGGATCCATGTTGCTGCTTGTGGCCAGGATGCAAAGTGGAGTCTGAATTTCTAGAGAGCCTCCTGAGTGTAATGGACCCCATGGGTAAGGGTCTGATATGCTAGGGGCCCAAAAATCTTCAGTTAAGTTCGCTATTTCTTGGTTAGGGTGCTCCTTTTCTCCACAGGCAGATGTACTTCGGGGTATTTTAATGCCTTTGGACTGTGGTAATGTCATAAGAATAGGATAGAGATGGTAGAGCACATGAGGTGCTCCCTTTACAAAAGCTGCTATTCTATGTAGTTTGAAATAAGAAGTAGTGAAAATGAGAGGCTGGAAATTGTTACTTCCACAAACATTGAGACTGGTACTGAGAAGACAGTAGCAAGGAGAAAGAAAAGACTTAATTCACAGAGTAACTGCAAACCTCAGCCCATGTCTGGTTTCTTGGGTCAGTGGTCTGCATCTGCTGTTATCTGCTTCTCGGCCAGGGAGTCTTGGGAAGAGCTATCAGATGTTGGATGCTTCAGACCATTTTATTTTCAAGGTCAGGTCACCAGTAGTTTCCACAAACCAGATGGGTGGTGCTGCCCTTTTGAGATGTGACTGGTGAATCCAGGACTTCCCAGAGTCTGGTGCCAGTGGGGGTGGTGAGCAGGACTTTCACAGGGACCTTTCCACTGTGGCTCCAAGGAGTGTTTTTGGAGATGGTGTTTCCAATAAACTCAGGCACCAAAGGAACAGAGGCTCTATTGGAATTTCTAAAGAAAGAGACTTCAAGATAAGTTGGTGAGTTTCTGAGATTTTCTAAGCCAACCTAGTAGAGTATTATAGTAGGGAGCTTTTGGCTGCTATGCTTCCCACCCATGGGTACAGCAGCATGGGGTGTTCTGTTACTATTTCATATGAACTGAGCTTATGGGAACCAAATGGTCTAGATCTAAGGCCTGGAACGGCTAATGGGTGGACTTTGAGCCAGGGAATACCTAGCTCCTCAGAGAATTTAGCAAGAGAGGTTTTAAGTAATCCATTAAATCTTTCAACCATTCCTGAAGACTGAGGGTGGTAGGAACAATGGAAATGCTGAGTGATTAGCCAAGATGAAGGCAGTTCAACTAATGAAGCTCCTGTAAAGTGGATGCCCCTATTGCTATGTATCTTTTTAGGAACCCCCCATAATGGAATGATTTTTTCTTTTTTCTTTTGTAAATTTATTTATTTTTTAAGTTTTGAATATTCATTTTCAAAAGATTTTGAGTTACAAATTTTCTCCCCATCTCTCCCCTAATCCCCACCCTAAGATGACAAGCATACTGAATACCCCTTCCCCTAGTCTTCCCTCTCTGATATTGTCCCTACTCCCCCCTTATTTTCTTGTAGGGCAAGATGGATTCCTATACCCCATTGCCTGTATATCTTATTTCCCAGTTAAGTGTTAAAACAATTTTTAACATGTGTTTTTAAAACTGTGAGTTCCAGATTCTCTCCCTTCTTCTCTCCTCACCCATCCCCACTGGGAAGACAAACCATTCAATATAGGTTATACATGTGTATTTATGCAAAATATTTCCATAGTAGTCATATTGTGAAAGACATAACTATATTTCCTTCTGTCCTATCCTACTTCACATTTATTTTATTTTCTCCTTTGACCTTGTCCCTTTTCAAAAGCGTTTGCTTCTAACTACCCTCTCCCCAATCTGCCCTCCCTTCTATCATCCCCATCTTATCCCCTTCTCCCCTACTTTGCTGTAGGGTAAGATACTCAGTTGAGTGTGTATGTTATTCTCTCCTTAAGCCAAATCCATTGAGAGTAAGGTAGTAAGGATGACTCATTCCCTTTCACCTTCCTGCTCTTCCTCCCCCCCCCATTCTAACAGCTTTCTTTTTCCTCTTTTATGTGAGATAATTTACCCTATTCTATCTCTCCCTTTCTCTTTCTCCCAGTATATGGAATGATTTTTTTCTAAGAGGATTTTTTGCTACCCCGGAGAATATAGCAGTAGGACAAAAGAACACTTCCACCCACTGGGACACTATGCAGACCATAACCAAAGCCTATTTATAACCATGGGCAGGTGACAACTGGATGAAGTTGATTGGCCAGATTTCAAAGGGTGCATCTAGGAGAGGACACTGCCCATGTTCTGGCTTCAGAGGCTTTGAGGCATTGTTCTTGGGCAGGTAGAACACATCTCATAGGCAGTGGCGGTGGCCTGGTGAAAACTCTCCCATCAGCATTTACAGACAAGCTCTACTAGATTGTCAGGTCCTCAATGGCTAAATGAATGAAGGTGTTCAATTATAAGGAGGGATACATTCTTGGGGAGTACCCATAGTCCCATAGTCTTATCACGTCTATATCCCTCCCTTTGAAGTTTCTCCTGCTTTCTCATGAGCATCCCTTTCTAGGTTGTAGCTATTTCTTCTTTTGTTAGGCTCAGAAGCTTAGGCGGGCCTTTAGGTCAAAATGAAAATGCTAATAAGGCTGTGCTTATAGGGCAGAATGATGGTTCCATAGAGACCTGTGCTATGGGAGCAATACTTTCAGGAATTAGAGGAGTTAAAGCTGTGATTTTAGCTGCTTGGTCAACTAAGTTGTTTCCACAGGCATGGATGTTGTTTTCTCGGCTGTGTCCTGGAATTTTAATTACTGCTACAGCTTAGGGAAAGCAATAAACAATCTAACAGACCGGAAACCTGTTTCTGAATCTTGATGGGCTGTCCTGATCAGGTAAGGAAGCCCCAATGTTTCTACAACATCCCAAAGTCATGTGCCGCCCCAAACACCTACAGTATAGATGTTAATTCTTTCTCCATTTCCTAATTCACAAGCCCTGGCTACTGCCTCAAGTTTAGCTACTTGTGTCCAGAGGGCATCAGGTAGTAATGAAGATTCAACCCTGTGGTGGTGGTGATGATGCCATAATCAGCAACCAAGTCTCCCTCCTCATTCCTGAGACAAGATCCATCACTGTACCAGTCAAGAGGGTGTCTTTCTAAGAGGATTTCCTTCAGTCCTCCCAAGGTCATCCAGATAAATTACACAGTCATGGTCTAGCAGAGGGCCACATGTGGCCCTCAAGTGAGGCCCTTTGACTGAATCCAAATTTCACAGAACAGATCTCCTTAATAAAAGGATTTGTTCTGTAAAACCTGGACTCAGTCAAAAGGCTGCACCCAAGGGCCTAGAAGGCCACATGTGGCCTCAAGGTCACAGGTTCCTCACCCTGAGTCATTTTCACTTTCCACCTCAGGTAGACAGGTGGCAGGGCTGAGCATGTTTGATGATCAGGTTATGTTTGGACAACAGAGTCACTTAAGGTTGGTTGCCTGCTAGAGGACAAATGCTGGATATGGTATGAATTAAGAAGAGTTTCAATGGCATAGGGAACATGTATCGCTAAGGGAGAATCAAGACAAATGTCCTCAGTGACAGAAACATAGTGGCCACTAACCGCATGGAGACAGCCTGGGAAGCCCTTAGGGACACTGTCCAAAGTTGTACTATAGTAGCTATCCTACAGGGTGAAAATTTTCACCATGTTTTTATGTTAATACACCAACTGCATTCCCTCCTCTCTCAGAGGTGAATAAATTAAATGGGAAAGAACAGTTGGGGAGGCCTAAAGTTGGTGGGTATTGGAGGGTCAATTTCAGAGACTTAAAGGATTTCTGAGCATCAGGGGAGAGAGCCAAAGGCTCAGATACAGAAACCCTCAGAAGGTCATAAAGGGGGTAGACTACACATGAAAAGTCAGGGATCCAGAGATGGCAATAGACTGCCGGACTAAAGAAGGCAGGGAGCTGACACTTGATATAGGGTACAGGGAACTGAATGACAGCCTTAAGGAGGGATGATAGAGAGAAAAGACTGAGGCAGAGAGGTGATATCCTAGGAAAAAATCTAGTGAGGACAGGTCCTGTTTTAATATCTGTAAGAAATAGGATGGCAATTCAGCGGATTCCTGCGGAAGGATAGGTATATTGACACCCCTCCGGGGTAAAAGCAAAAATGAACTGACTTTCAGGGGCAACCCACATTGAGAAGAAGGCATTACAGAGGTCAATCACCAAGAAGTGAGCGGCCCAGGGTGGTACAAGGTTAAGCAGAGTGTAGGGGTCTGGGACAACAGGTGCTGGGGGGCATCACAATAGTGATAACTGCTCAGAGATCATCTACAAGTAGCTAGCCCCAACTACCAGGCATAAGACTTGCCTTCAAGGAGTTTATATTCTAATGGGTGAAGATATTTAAAGGGGAGACAGAAGTGTGGGAAGGAGCATGATATGGATCAGATGGTGACCAGAAGAGATGAGGTGATGGTGGAGAACTGGTTCTGGGCAAGATAAAGAAAGCAAAGCTAATCCCTCACAGCCTCTGAGGCCCAGACAAGTTAAATGATTTGCACAGGTCACACAATTAGTAAATAGAAATTCTACTCAATAAATTCTATTGTCTTCCACACCAAATCACCAAATCAATATCAAGAGATCTTCTACTCCAGAAACATGGTCCAATTACGGGAATCTTCCACTCTCTCTAGGGTAATGAAAATTTTCTCCCTCTCATTTCAACTAAGGTTATTTTTTTAAAGCATTTTTGCTTCATTCAATCAATCAACAGGAATTTTTAAAGCTCCTTGTATGTGCTATATTTGGCCTGCCCACAAGGAGCTTTTTAATGCACAGAATATGTTAAAAAGTAAATGGAGGTGAGGGGGGAGAGAATGCAGTAGCAGCTGGAGAGATCTAGAAAGGCTTCATGTAGTTAAGGAGGTAAAAGATTAAAAGATAGGGCGGCTACATGCACAGTGAAGAGAACCAGCCTTGTAGTCAGAAGGACCTGAGTTCAAATCAGACCTCAGACACTTAACAGGATAGCTGTGTGACCTTGGGCAAGTCACTTAACCGCAATTGCCTTACCTTCCCTCCAAAAAAAAAAAAGATTAAAAGAGATGGAAGGGAGTAGGGAACTGGAGTTCCAAGTTCCTTAGCCAACGATAAGGCAAGGAGATGGGAAATGCAGTGAGGAACAGCAAGAAAGCTGGCTATACTGTAGTGTGGGAAGAAGAATAACATATAATAAGGCTGAAAAGGTGGGTTGGGGCTAGGTTACAAAGGACTTTAGAAGCCCAGTATGGTTTATATTTTATCCTAGAAGAAACAGGAAACCACTGTAGTTTACTGAGTAAGGGAATGACATGGTCAGACTTGTGCTTATGGAAAATCGTTTTGAAAGCATTTAGAAGGTTGGATTAGAGTGGGAACCCGTTTTATAAACTAAGCTAAATATGTTCAGGGAAAAGACCAGTGAAGCTGGATTCAGAGGACCTGGGTTCAACTGTGCTACCTACCTCTTTGACCTACAAGTCACGATTTCTGAGCCCATTATACAGAAATTCTAGTTACCAAGTACTTTGCACAGCGGGAGTAGATGATTACTAAATGTCTGCATTGTGTCTCTTTGGAGCTATGTCAACAGACAAAAGTTTAGGGGTGAGCTTTATCCATCCACAAGAGAACGACTCGGGTTCAAATGTGGTGGAGCTTAGCAACAGAAAGAAATGCTCTAGAGGCAGGTCACAACAGGAAGATGGACCAAGGTAGAGGAGGAGGAGGAAGAAGAGGAGGGAGATGGAGGAAGGGAGAAGGAAGGGCGAGAGAAAAGCGAGTCTGACTCAGGTAACCGCCCGTGGGTGGGACCCACACAGCCAGAAAAGAAAGCTGATCTCTGGGATAAGGAGTATTTATCTCACCAAGCAGAGTGCAGAAGTTCAAAGACTTCCCAGTGCCAGTACATTTAAACAGATGAGGAAACTGAGACAGAGAGCAGACTACACCTGAAATTCTAGAATACACCTGTGGAAGCACTCGCCAGGGGTGGGAGCTGCAAGAGATTAAGACCCATCTGTTTTAGGAGACCCCAGAAAAGTTGGCTCAATTATGCTTAAAATAAGAAACCAAAGGAGAGGAGGATCCAGTTACTCGCCGCCAGCGCCGCTCCCCCGGCCGGTTCCCCAGAGCGGAGGCGGTGCGGGTAGCTTTGCTCCTTCTCCCTCCCCTTTTCCCCTCCCCCCGCCCCCAGAGGCGGATCGCCCCGCCCCCCGCCCCCTGCCCCGCCCTTCCCTCTGGGTGCGTGAGCGTCCAGAGCCTGCACAGCGGGAGCCGGAGAGCTGGAGAGCAGGAGAGCAGGAGAGCAGGAGAGCAGGAGCCCGAGCCACAGAAGCAGCAGCGGCAGCAGTGCGGGCGCAGCCAGAGCTCGCAGCAGACTGATCTTGCTGTCTGGCCGCAGCCTGAGCAAGGGCCCTTCGCTAGCTCGGAGCCCGGGCGGAGGAGGAGGAGAAGGCAGCTGCCGCTTGCAGGCGGCCCGCAGCGAGTGCCACCCCCCACCCCGTGAGGGCAGCGAGAGGCCGCGCCATGGTGAAGGTGGCATTTAACTCGGCTCTGGCCCAGAAGGAGGCCAAGAAGGAGGAGCCCAAGAGCGGCGAGGAGGCGCTCATCATCCCTCCGGACGCCGTCAGTGTGGACTGCAAGGTCCGAGCGCAGGGCAGGGCTGAGGAGGGGTTGGGGTGGCGGGAGTGGGGGGGGGGGTGTGTGGGTAATCAGGAGGGGGAGAAGGATCGCGATGGGGGGCCCCGAGGGCATCCCGGAGAGAGCCACTGCCGTGGGGACGGGGCGATTTAGATCAAGTTGCAGGGATTGTAGTCCGGCTGGGATCCCTGGATGAAGTGGGGGTGAGGGGGTGAAGAAGAGGAACCTCTATGAGCTACTTTCCAGGGAAACCTAAAGCTTTGCCCCTCCTTCAGTTGCCCCTTTCTCCTTCAGCCCGGGCCGGCTCCTTTGTAAGGAAGTGCGTGTGCTTGAGGGGGGAATGGCGAGCTCCTTACTTTGCACGGGCAGCCCGGGGACGGGAGCCCAGCAAGATTGAAAGCTCTGCCGGGTTCGCTGTCATTGGTGCAGTCGGGGCGGGGAGGAGGGCCGGGGCTGCAGCCACTGCTGCTGCTGCGTGCACTTGGGGGGCTTCGTCCTGAACCGATGGCGGTAACGTGCAAAACAAAAACACTCCCCCCCCACCCGCGTCCCCCCAGCCGAGTTTGTCACTTCCTCTCCTTTTATAAATAAATCCTAAAATGGCTGACATCAGAACGAGCCTAAACCTCGGGTTCTTTTTCTACTTTCGTTTTGGAGCCAAACAGTTCTTGGACTGAGTCCAGCAAGCTGTAAGCCTCTTATTTAAAAGCATTTTCTTCCTCACGCTCCTTTCTTTTTTTCCCCCCTCTGGTCCATCCTTATTGAACTTAGCCATGGGGGAGAAGGCAGGCAGGCAAGTTGTCTGGAGTGAGGAGTTGTTAATTTTATAATTAAAACAAAATCATTCCTATCAAAGGTCAGCAATTGTTACGAGGCTGTGGTTGGAAACTGGCCATAGGTTTTACCACCACCACCCCCCCCCAAAAAAATTAGAAGCCTGTGAATAACACACAACTGTAGATGAAACTATTTAGCAAACCTTTCCCCTCCCATCTCTTTTTGGTTTTGTATACAGAATTGCGTGATTAGTATTCTGCTTTAAAAGAAATATCATAGAGCAGTTATCTGGGACTCTTGTTTCCATTGAATAATTCTTTTTACCCACTAAGGCTATTTAGGAAGCATTTGTTTTGTGATACTCATCACAGAAGTTAAAATAACACACGGAGAAATGCAATAACCTTTTGCCGGAGTTTCTTTTGTTTTTGTACCTTAGCAGGAGAAACTACAACAAAAGGTTATTGCATTCTCCGTGTGTTATTTTAACTTCTGTGATGAATATATTTTTGCAGTTTAACAGACTTTATTTCTGCCAACTTTTTAAAAGAAACTTGCCATGGAATACTTTCCTTCCAATTATGCCTTCTAATTATTGAAAAGACTCAAATATTGTTTTAACTTATAAAGGAAGCCTAATTATTGTGTGCCACTTAGACTACTGCCGGGGTTTTTTCAAGGTTTCCAATTCTAACAATAAGAGTTGAAAATGGGGCTACGGGTCTTTGCCGGTTACTTAGAAATATTCGAATAACTGGATGAACCCCCTTCCCCACAGTGTTGTAGAGGGGATTCTTGTATTGACTTAGAATAGATGGAATTCTAGGGACTCTTATAATTCTGTGCTTACCAAATTATTCACAACTTTGAGACACACAACATTAATTTCCTCTCGCCTGTGCTTCTTTTGGTGTATATGTGTGGAATGGTAAGAGATTAAAAACGAAAACCTCAAGCTTCAAAAGTTAATTTTGATATGGATTGTCTTACTTTGAAATGGAAACAGTGATCCACTGCCTAAGTGGATTAAGAGGTTGCCCTTTGCAGTTTGCTTTCCTGAATCCTCTGCAAAGTCCTAAAATAACATACTTAGGATAGATCTATTTACATTGCAATTCCACTGGCAGATTATCTGAACATTTGTTTTTATTTAACATTAATGTGCCCCCCCCAAAGTCCTAAGTATTAGACCAATGTGATATAATATAGTAGGAAAACTAAAATCTGAAAGTAGAAAACAACTATCATCACAAGACTGTATCTATAATTGACTCCTCCTCTTAAAAAAAAATCCAGAGGAAGAAATTGGGTGACATCATTTTTTGGTGAAACCTTACTTGTCTCTGGGCCTGGATCCTCTGGGAGATCTGAAAATCTTTGGACTAAAAACAGATTTTTGTTGGCTGGAAAGCCTTAAAATCAGCCCCTAATAATTTTTCTCATAATTTCTGGAATAGTGAGGCTTCAGGGAAAGAGCTTCAGAAGTTCTCCTAAATTCACCTTCAGATTTGACATTGTAGCACCTATAAAAAGTAACAATACACAACTCTGTGGCTTTCTAACCCTTTTTCTGTTTTCTGAAAGTGACAGATCAAACAAAAATACCAGGACTGAGCAATAAAGGCCAAAGTCCTGCTTTGTAACTAAGGCAGTAATCAGTGAATTGGCAGATACAGATGACTAACTCCTTTTGCAGCTCCTAACTGAAAGGGGCCTTTTCTTCAGTTTGTGACAAAATATTGCTCTGCCTTAAGAGTGGAATCTTTCTAATCAGTCATTTACATGTAAATTAAAACCTTATTTCAGGGTAATTTTTTTGTGAAAGAACTTCTGAACCTTAAAAGCTTGGACAATAACTACAAAATCAGTATTTCCTTGAAGATTTTTCTGGTTCCGTGATAATTACTGTTTCCAAACCATTCTGTATGTTTTTCTGCAGCTGGTTTCTCGAGATAAAAACACAGATTCATTGAGTTATATGTTTGCTCCTACCTTTAACTCTCTTGAGTTGATTTAGATTGGATAATTTGGGGCTTAAACCACTTAGGAACTAGTAACCACAATACTCTTTACTCCATTAGAGTGACCACTCTTGATGCACATTGTCATCTTAAACCGAACCCCCAGCCCCTTGCTGTTTTCCCCACAGGCTATCCCTAGCAGGTTGGGGATGTGCAGTTCTTGTTTTGTTTTCCATTGCCTATTGTTAAAACATCTTGTCTCATATTGATCCTGATTTGCTGCCTCCATTGATTATCGTGAATAATTCTATCTTTACTTTTTGTCTTATACTTTCTCTCTCTTTTTTGTTGGCCAGGATCTTAGAAGGGGAAGGGGAGGAATAGCTGTTAATAGATAATTAGAAAACCAAGAGGCTATCTTAGCCTTTTAAATGGAATGAATACATATCCCCCAAATTGGAAACTTTTCCTATATGTTAGATTGCAGACTGCTTTTCATTTAACTCTGGAAAATAGGTGTGCTGTGCATTTGTAAATACCGAAGGAAATATGCCAACTCTAGCACTATATTATGTAATTATATTTGGCAGACATTGTGTGGGGTTTTTTGGTTCTTCTAAAAGCAACAAATACTTCTTCAATCCAATTAGACTTTAGTTTACTTCCCCCATTGTTAAGTTTAGCTCTCCCGAAAGATGGACTAGAGAAAGAGGTGTGGCCCTGTGTGACCCTGGGCAAAGTCCTTCAACCTTTACTAGCTTGGTTTTCCTCCTCTGTAAAGTGTGAGGGGGTTGCAGTACATTTCTTGAGATTACTTGTAAAACCTATTTCATGTATGGCCTTATTTCTCTGTAGTTTAGGCAATGGACAGACTTTTTCTTCCTCTTCTTGCCTCAAGGACTCTCATGAAATCCTATGTCCCCCATTACTCAAGTTTATCTTGTGATATTATGTACTATCAAGTTTTTTTTTCCTTATTTTGTTTTTTTTAAATCTTATAAGACAAGTAGGTGACTCAGTAGATAAGAGTGCTAGCCAGCTTGACTTGGGAGTCTGGAAAACTAGTTCAGATCTCACTGTGAGGTCCTGGGCAAGTCACTTAACTGCTCTCTGCCTCAGTTTCCTCATCTGTAAAATGGGGTTAATAAGCGCACCTACTTCCCAGGGTTGCTGTGAGGATTAGACAAGGTAGTATTTATGAAGCTCTTTGCAAACTTTCCAGCACTCAATACAATCCCGACTATCATATTACTAACAATTGGGGGAGGTTGGGATGAAACTTCCAGGACCTGAGGATGGTGCATATTGAATTGAAAGAGGGTAACTTCCTGCTTTGGTCTTCTCTGAACTGTGTCCTTCTCAATATTGCCTTGATAAATCCCTTTTCTCTTGACCAGACACCAACAAATATATTATTGACAGTGTTT
>CM053588.1:89943650-89989469 GCA_028646515.1 Pseudochirops corinnae | reverse complement strand
GGGGATTATAGAAACTATCTTAAGGGTTATGAAAGAAGGTTGTTTCATTTAAAGGATTATTTAATATTTAATTAGTATACAAGGAAATTTTCAAACTTGGTGGGTATACTAAAAGGTATAGGAAACATCTTGAGGTTTATGAAGTGAGATTATTTAAAGGGTTACTTAATATTAGATTGATTGACACAGACTTTTAGAAAAATTTTCTTCTGGGACACTTTTATTGTTTTGGGGTACATCTGCCTCTTGGAAACCGCCATGTCCTTTTAAGGCTCAGTTCTTATCATCTCAGTTAATGTTTTCTTCCTGTCCCTCCTCCTCCCACCCCATTGCTTTGTATTTAGGATCTTAGACTCAGAGATTTTGAGCTGATAGGACCTGAGAGGTCATCTGGCCCAGCTGTTTCATTTTGTAGATGTGGGTGCTGGAAATCTTTGTTTATCTTGTATTTATTGTCAGCTCCTTCAAGATATGGCTATTTGCATTTTTTTTCCATTTAATATCTCCAGATCCTAGGTGATAACTTTATTGGACTTTATACAAAGTAGACATTTTAAAATGCCTGTTGAATTGAATTGAGTGTACGTGGCATTTTGTTTTAGTTACAATATTTATTAAAAAGAAACTTTATTTTTGGATCTTATTTTATGCCTTTTTTGTTAGTGTTACATTTATTTCTGGATCATTTCTTTCCTCATTCCCTAAGCTTTCACTTGTAAGAAAAGTGGTAGAGGGTTTGTTTGCTTTGTTTTGTTTTTAAAGAGGAGTGAAAGCAAAATGAAGGGAACTCTCAGGTCTGTGCCTATTTATCCTTTGGTAGTGAAGGGAGGAGGATGGTACATTTTCTCCCTTCTGCTCCAGAGTCAGTTTAATCATTATAATCACAAAGGCAGGTCCTTTTAAAGAAGCCATCCATGATAATAGACCTCAAGCTTGGAAGGGGCCTTAGAAATCACCTATACCAATGCCCTCAATTTTACTGTTGAAGCTAAGGCCCAGAGAGACTAAGTGATTTGCCTAAAATTCCAGATAGCAAATGTAACAGGCAGGATTTGAACCCAAGTTCTTTGACTTAAACTCTGGTGAACTTTCTTCCATACTGGGCTGTCTTCATAAATGTGGTCCATGATATCAGTGTGTAGAGAAAGGTCCAGAAAGAGGTCCTCCAGAGATGATCCAAGAGAGATACTGATTAATTCATCCTCTTAAACTTACTGAGATGCTAATTAAAAAAAATACAACTTGCTACAGATTCTACAAACCCTAGGACTATGGGTTTCAGCTGCTGTCTATTAAGTGAAATTGATTTGCCCATCCAAATGAAAGTTTGGGGTTTTTTTGCACAACTAATTTGTTTCATCGTAAATGGAATATTGTGCATAATACTATGCAGTCTGTGGGTCGATTCCTCTTGCTGAACTTTTTTCTCAGTTTTTGCCACAAAGGATCGCTTGCTCTGGGGGTGGGAGGAAAGGGATATTATTCAGAAACAAATGTGATTTGCAAGACTCAGAAACATTTAACTCTTACTCTCCAGAACCTTGGGAAGATTTATTGAAAATTGTCTGGGTTTGGTTTGGTTTTTATTCCTTTTTTTTTTTTTTTAAACTAAATGCTTTTACACAAAGGAGGTAACTAGAGGAGAAGAGTGTATCCTGTTTGTCCCTTAGGACAATTGCTGCTTGAGAACTAATTTTACCAGCATTTGTATTCTTCAGTAAATACTTGTTTTTTTTTAAATGAAAGACTTTTTAAATAAAGCCTGCCTTGTAGTTCTTGTATTATCGGTCATCTTACTGGACATTTTTTGAATGTTTCCAACAATTGAGTGAATAAAAACCCTTGGAAAATAAGTATAGTCTATTAAAGTTCTTTTCATTGTGAAGGAAAACCAATATATCTCATCACCATTTGGATGAAATTGAACTTTTTTTAAAAAGCATTCAGAATAAATTAATGGGGTGTTTGCATCTGCTTAACCTTATTCCTAAAGTGAACGGTGTATTTTTTTTATGATAAATTCTGTCCCTGCTCTCATGGTAGAGGTACATTTTTGTTTTTCACTAAGTACTTTCTATTTAACAATCTTGGTCATTGATTGGCCGCAAGATAATTTTGTAACATAAAATTTAAGCATAAAGCTATTTCTGGATGAGACCAAGTTGTTGGGTTTTTTTGTTTGTTTGTTTGTTTTGATGGTGGAAAAACAGTCAGTGAGTTAGAGCATACCACAGATTTCTAAATACCTCAGTTTTCATGTGAACCATCTGGAGAATTTCTATCTAAAATTATGGCCTTTGAACTTCAATGTGTGTATGTGTTGTTAAGATAACATAAACAACATTTTCTTTCCTTTATTTTAAAAAAGCTTGATTGAACTAAGGATAAACTACTGCAATCTTTAGTTCTCTTATTCTCTGCTTTAATAAGTTTTATTGATTAATGTTGCTCCATCTCCTTGTACTAAAAAATATAAAATCAAGAAGAGTCAGTTGAAATGCAAGATGTCAAGCATACTAGAAATTACATGTATTTCTTGGATTTTCAAAAAAAGATGAAAAAACTTAGACCAGAAAAATGTTTATTAAATTCTATCCTTCTTTAGTTCTGCATGTCTTATCTTCATCTTCAACAGCTAACTTCTCTTCCTAGAATTTCCTTTCTACTGACTTCTCTTTTAATCTTTATCTCTCCCTTAATGGAGAGTCAGAACGGCTTGGTTTCAGCTGTGCCCTACCTTTGCTCCCTTCTCCCCCCCCTTCTGCTATTTAGCTTTGTCACCTAGGGGAAGGTCACTTCATTTCTCTGGCCTTCAGGTTCTTCATCTGTAAAATGAGGGAATAAGACCAAGTGTGAAAGTCAGAAGTTTACATTTGTTATGTCATGTGAACCTTACACCAACTCGATAAAGTTTAAAGGTATTAATTAAAATTACAGGTATTAACATTCCTATTTTACAGATGAGAAAACCAAGAGGTTCAATGACTAACAGCTAAGGGTTGGCAGGATTTGATTCCAGGTTTCTCCTGACTCTCTAGCATTCTCTACTGCTGCTTGGTCTCTAATCTCTAAATTTATTTCCAGTCCCAACATTCCATGAGTCTGAGTTTATTCTCCCTCATTCCAGTACTGGGATCTGTAACATTTTAAAGCCTGCCAAGGTATTGGGCTAACAGCTCAGTGAGCTTCAGTTATGGACATAACAGGCTTAAGCTAAAGGATGGTCTTTTCTTTTCTTGCCTTTAACAAAATTTTTATTTATTTTTGGACAATTTTGAGTTCCAAATTCTCTCCCTTCCTCCTGCTTCTTCCCCACCCATTAAGAAAGCAAATGATATATCAGTTGTACATGAGAAGTCATGCAAAACATATTTCCTTATTAGCTATATTGCAAAAACAAAACCAAAAAATAGCAAGAAAAAATTATACTTCAGAATATAAATAAATTATACTTCAGAATATACTGCTCTCAGAGTCCAATAGTTCTCTCTCTGGATGTGGATAGCATTTTTCACTGTGAGTCCTTCAGAATTGTATTGGATCATTGTCTTGATCAGGATAGATAAGTCTGTCTTTCACGGTTGATCTTTGTAATAGTATATGAATTTCCTGGTTCTGTTCACTTCACTTTGCATCACTTCATATAAGTTTTTCCAGGTTTTTTTTGAGACCATTCCCTTCTTCATTTCTTATAGCACAATAGTATTCAATGTCATCTACCACAACTCACAGCCATTCCCTATATTGATAGACATCTCCTCAGTTTTTAATTCTTTGCCGCCACAAAGAGAGCTGCTATAAATACTTTTGTACATATGAGTCCTGTTCCTAAAGGGTGATCTTTTTAATTCAGAAACTTTGATCAGAGTGGGATCCTAGAAGATTTTATTTAGGATTGAAGGAAATTCTGGGTCTTTTGGAATCTGGCCACAAGGTTTGAAATTTGCTTACATTCATTATTGCTCCTTGGTGGATTGTAAGAATATGGCCCCTCACTCGAGCTCTTTCCATTTTAATTCAGCTCCTTTTTAAGTAACTGGAATGGTTCTAGTGTTATTTGACACTGTACTCCAGTACCAAGGAGTTCAAGTGTGCCAGAAAAACCTTCCATCCATGTCATGAGAGACTGATGGAATTTAGAGTTAGAATTTAACTCCTTAATTTTACAGATGAGAAAACTGAGGCCCCAGGAAATGAGGTCTTACCCAGATCTCTTGAGTACCTGGAGCTCTTCAATCATGATGACCTAGTTTATAGATCCAACTAGAAGTAATGATGAATTTCTCAAGTAAATACTTTATAAAGCATTTCTGTGGGATGGAATGGAAATATACACACTCTAACTCATCTCTCTTGAATGACAGTTCTTAGAATTTCCGCAGTTTATTGAGTGAAATAAGGGAACACTGATTCAAATCATCTCTTCTAGACTCTTCCTTTGTATTGCTATTAATGCTAGCACCAAAGTTCTTAACTGACCTGAGTGAGAACTATGTTATTCCTTACCTTTTGGCTTTGCTTTCTTTACTACAGGATCAGTGTAACCTACAACATTTTGAATAACATTAATTTTGCTTTTAGGTTTAGGTCATAGCCATGGTATGGTGGAAAGAGCTCTGACCTTGGAGTCATAGGACCCAAATTAGGAATCAAACTCTGAAAATCAGTTCACCTGTCTGGGCCTCATTTTTCAAATGAGGTAGTTGAACTGGATGGCCTCCAAGATCCCTTAAATTTTTGTTGTTTTCTTTATGGTTCATTGACCTCTCAGGCTGATCGTGTGGTGATACATTATAGGATGTGCTTGGTGATTGTTTCTGTACTAATAAATCAACTTTGTGGTCATGGCATTGATTTCCACAAATATTTGGTTTCATTGCCTTAATGAACATGTTACATATGACCTATATTGTCAACAAAGTAGATGGGTATTTGTTGAATATGCTCCCCCCTCTCCCCTCCCCACAGAATTCTTTGGTTTGCTTCAAATTAATATGGTCTAACCTGATCATTTTTACCAATAACAAAACCTGAACAGAATTGCCCACAGTTACATTTTTTAGATGAAATCTCACATCTCCTCATTCCCCATTCGTTCTAGCATTCTTTCCTATATACACTAAAATATGTGTATGACATCTTTTCCCTTGAATACTAAGGCCAATTTAACAACTAACATTCATCCCTTTTCGTCATCATTCATATTTGGCTGCTGATTTTCTAGGCTCAGAAAGAAACAGCGAACCCTGTTGTCACATAATAGAATGGGTGTTTTTGGTTTTGTTTGGGGATATACACACACACATATATGTAATTTATTAACATACAATTATATAAATAATCTAAATTACATGTAAAATATGATTTAAATCATTTCTATATATATAAATTTTGATTCACACACATATTTGGCACTTAGCACAATTGCTTGGTACATGAGTAGATGCTTAATAAATGCTTATTGTCTTGATCTTTATTTACTGCTTGTCACATAATCTGAATGCTGATACAGCATAGGTGGGAGCTAACTTGCCATTGATCACTCCCTTTCTGATGAAACTGAGATTCTATATGAAATTCCAAATTTATCCCTAAATGAGGGAGTAATTATTTCTTTGTAAAAGGACTCGCCAAAGCATTAGTTTGACTTCTTAGAAACAGATCCATTGTGTAAAAGGGAGAAGCATTCCTCCTTTATCCCAGCAGATGGCCCATCGAAACAGTTCTTTGTTGATCTGTTTATAACAAATTTTATACAATGAATAATTCTGTACAAGTGTTTTCTTTGGGTCCTGTCCATGTAACAGATGAGCCAAGGTTTTGCTTTCCATCTAGTAGCAATTTCTCCAAGCCTTCCCACCTCAATCCAACCATCTATTATAACAAAAAAATACCAAGAGATCCAGGAAGTTAGGAAAGAGAAGGGTGGGATGAGGGCGTGGTGGTTTTTTTTTGTTTTGTTTATTGACCATTGACTGTGGGCCAAAAACATATTCTTTGTTTTCTTCAGTTCAAAGCACTTTTTGCCCTAAAAAGAGAGTATGTGCTTTGTTTTGATTCTGGATTCTAATACCTAGAACTAAATTAACCCTAATTTAACAATTCGATTACCACCTGTCAGCCCATATGATTGTATAATGAAATGAATACTACACTGAGCCTCAAAAAAGTTTCCTTGTCTACAGGATCTCCGAGATCCTTTCTACCTCTAAATTCCCTAGTATCCTGTATGACCTAGATTTGGATCCCAAGCACTTCTGTTACTTTCTAGCTGTGTGACTTTAAAGTTTCAGGAGTTTCCTCACCTGTGATATGACCATAATTGTGCCTGTACTATCCATCAAGGTTATTGTGAGGCTCGGATGATGGTATGTAATCAATAAGATTATCCTGAACTCCTTCCTCAGTAATTAACACATTTCCATTCAGCTACCCACTCCATTCCAGTGATTCTGGATGCCCTATTGCTTTTCTCCATCCTCCTGGCCACTCCCTTATTCCTCTCCCCCTCAATCTAATCCCTCCAGCCTCCCACTCTAGTGCTACCCAACTAACCCTTTCACCGAATTCTCTGGAATGCCTGTTCCACAGGTAATAAACCAAACTACATCTTGAAACTATGACATTCTGGCTCCCTCCTGGCTATACTTTGCCACCGTTGGCTACACTTTCCCATCGTTGGCTACACTTTCCCACCGTTGGTTCCACTTTAATTCATATTGCAAGACACCCTGTGGTCATGGTGGGGGAGTTAGATTATTTCTTGCTCATCATTGCCATTTTCTTGGTTCTCTCTCTACTGCCGTAACTCAGTAACCTCTCTTTCTCTCAGATTCATTGATTGAGTACATATTTATTACCCAGTCATGATTCTAGTACCTGTTGTCACTTCCAGAAGTGCTCTCTTTCCTTTATCAATGACTCAGTGCCTGAGTCTGTCCTTCCCAGCTCCTGTCCTCATATTAGGGGACTTCAAAGTACTATCCATATTGATATTCCCTTTAATACCTTAATGCCCCATTTCTTCTCCTTGCTCATATCCCTTGCCTTACTTCCTCTACTCCACCTCATCTCCACATGGAGGTGATCATACTCTTGATTTTGTCATTACTCACAAAAGCTCTACATCCATGTTTGTGAACCCTGAAATTCCTCTATCCTGCCATAATTTGTTGTCATTCCTTTAACCCTCAACCTTACAAATTTGTTTTTGCTGTGAACCTCAAGTCCTTTGACCCCTTTGTTCTTTATCAAGTCATCACCCCTGCGTTGGCTTCACTGTTTTCCCTTTCTCTTCTTGATCCCATGGTGAATCAGATCAACTCTACACTGCCCTCTTCTTTTGAGTCCCTTGCCCCCTATATTCTATAGAAGATGCACCCTTCTAAACCCCAACCTTCGGTCATCTCACCATTCCCCTAGATGTAATCATTGGTGAAGCCTGGTCATTCCCATCTTCATAAAATGTTTAATATAAGTCTCCTTCTTTCCTTTGACATTGCCACCACTTTGGGTCAGGCCCTTACTCATCATCTCATGGATGGACTATTGCAGTGGTCTGCTGGATGGTTTCCTTGCCTAACGTCTTTCCCCACATTAATACATCTTCTACTCACTTGTGAAATTGATCTTCATAAAGTTCAGTTCTGACCACGCTAATCTCCTGTTCAGCAAATTCTAATGGCTACCTGACCTCCAGGATCAGATATAAAATCTTCTAGTTTTTCTTAGAACTTTCTTCTTTACACACACACACACACACACACACACACACTCTCTCTCTCTCTCTCTCTCTCTCTCTCTCTCTCTCTCTCCCTCTCTCTCTCTCTCTCTCTCTGTGATCCAGTTAACCCTGGTCTTCTTGCTGATTATTGTGTAGGATACTGCATGTCTGGACTTTTAACATTTTCACTAGCCATCTTCTGTTCCTCCTTATCTCTGCCTCCTGGCTTCCTTCCAGTCTCAGCTAATATCCCACCTCTTCTGCAAGAAGCCTTTACCAGTCTTCCTTAGTCTTAGTGCCTTCCCTCTGAGATTACCCCCAGTTTATCTTTGTTCTATCTTATTTGTACGTAGCTGTTTGCATGTGGTCTCCCTTATTAAACTGAGCTGCTTGAGGGTAAGGACTGTTTTTGCCCTTCTTTCAGCCCTTGGCACAGTACCTGGCACATAGTAGGAGCTTGATAAATGCTAGCTGATTGGCTCAATATAAAGTGTTGTTTGTACCTGGAAAGGACATATACATACATACATACATACGTGCATACGTACACATTTTTATATATATAAATACGTTCATATATATATGTATGTGTAATATACACATATGTGATGATGGATTTAGAGATGGAAAGAATGACCTTAGAAGCCATTGAATCCAATTCCCTGACTTTAAAGATGAGGAACCTGAGGCATAGAAGATGAAATTACTTGCCCAGCAAGTGTCTGAGGAAGGATTCTAATTCAGGTCTTCCTGATTCCAGTGTCAACTGTCGAGTTCATCATAATGGCATTTTGAATTGTGTCACTTTGGATTTTAGAGTTGTTTTTAAGTAGAATGCCGGCTCCTTGAGGGCAAGCATCGGTTTTGTTGATTTTTTTTTCCTTATATCTCCAATAGGGCCTTGTCTGTAGCAGGTACCTAAAATTGAATGAAAATTCGTCTATAATTTTGACCCTTATTACTTAATCCAGACTTTCTTTTAAGCTAATGCTTTTGAGGGCAAGTAACTTTTGTATTACTGAGTTAATATGTATTAAAGCAGTGTCCTGGTGTTAAGTGTGCTATCACAAAACAGAGGCAATCCCCTCCATTGCCTACTGAACACCTGCCCCCTGCCAAGAGCAAATTACTTATTCTCCTCCCAGAAGATTAGCTAATGAAAAATAAACAAACTTCAAAAAACCTGAAGTAGTTACAATTTGCAGACAACTGTATTGTACCTCTTGAGCCACAGGCATGGTCCCAGCTTAAACTTTTAATATTGCTGAAGAAATTAAATTTTGTGGCTCTTAACTACATGCAGAGCCTTTTGCAAGTTTGATTTGAATAGATGACATTTGTAATTGGCAGTGCTATTTCTATACAAGCATATAATGTCCTTAACTCAGAAATGAACCAGGTGGTTCTAGGTGGAATTCATCTGTTTCAGCTTTTAATATATGCAGAGTTAGCTGAAGAGCTTTACTGAATGCCTGTTCTTCAGGTAAGAAGGAATCAGGGTCATCTTTTAATATAGCCTCCCTCTCATTGTACAATTTGCATAAGACTGTTCCTGTGGCTTAATGAATTATATAAGGAATTATGCCATAATTAGAATCATGGTTTTTTTTGTTACATAAGAGAAATGATGTACTTTTTCATCTAATTTTTTAAAATTACCTAAATCAATGGATGTTTAGTAATGTTCATACTAATAAACATAAGAGTAAACTAAATGATTCTGTCAGAATGTCTGTCCCAGAAAGTCATCATTGAGGCTAGGGGTAATTGATTGACAGTTAAGATTGGTTCGATTTTTCATTCAAAATAGTCTGCTAATAGACATTTATTAAATGTTTCCTATATGCCAGGCACTGTGCCAAACTCTTGGGATATAAGACAGCCCCTGCCACGGAGGAAGTTTTGGGAGGAACTCTATCCTTCATTTCAAAGGGCTCTGAGGGTCAGAAAAGGTATTGATGAAGTGTGATTACCAGACTGATTCAGTCTTACAGAATGAAGTAGTTCCTCTAGGTATGAGAGTCCAAAGAGGTGCAGCTGGAAGAGGTGACTGACCTGTGCATCCTCCTTAAACGATACTAATGTTCATCTTTATGCCAGCAGTGTTTTATCCTCCTAAAAAGATCGGATTGAAAGATGGCCTTTCGAGATTGTCATTTCTTTTGTACCATCTTTGAAAGGGGAACATTTTTGGAAACTTTCCTTAGAGAAACACAAACTTCACATTTGCCCAGGCCTAACAGGAAATACATGTCATTGTCCTGTTTGGTTACTTTAAAATAAAAATATACACTGCTAGGAGTGAAGGCAGAACAAAGCTTTTTAATATGGAAACTAATTTCTTAGAAAATCTAGCCTTCCTGTTAGTAAGATCTGCAAGAAGAGAAAATTGATATACTAGGGTGGTGTAACATTAACTCTTTGTCCTTGCCAGTTGGGAAATTCTGTCAGTGCTCCTCTCCCTGCATTTGAAAATTTGTCTTCAAAAGCTCCGAGTAGACCTTCTATATGACTCTTACTTTTTCAGGCCCTCAAATACAGACTGGGAAATAAATTTAAACTCCATAGCCCTCAAGGTACATCCCTTACATTGTATAGTTCTCATAAAAAATTATAGCACTGACAAATTTGGCTGTGAGCCTAAAGAATGTGCAATATCATAGAAGAAGGCTTACAGCCTAATTTCTTTTAGTTCTGACCTAATTTCCTATACTAGGAACACTGTCCAAAACTGGAGACCTAAACACCTGTGCTAATTTGAATGCTTCCTAATGATGTATTAGGATTCATAGACTTTCCTGATTCAGTTTTTTAAAGTCACTGGGTTTTCTGTATGATGTCTTAATATAGTTAAGTTTCCTTTTATTTTACTGTTATTCTTTGGAAAGGTCATTTTAAAAAATCATTTTTTAGTAGGTTTCTCTACCTGAGGATAAAACTTCAGATAACATTTTAACTTTGTTCTTTGCTTTTTTTTTTTCTCTAGAAAGGCAGCTTGGTACAGTGAATAGAGAGCTAGCCTTGAAGCCAGGAAGTTCTGGATTTGAGCCTCATCTTTGACACATAGTAACTAGTTAGACCCTGAACAAGTACTATAGGCCAGCAGTTCTCAAACTTTTTGATCTCAGGAATCCTTTCCACTCTTAAAAATTATTGAGGGCCACTCACTTGTTTCTGTGAGTTACATCTGTTGATTAAAAATGACAACCTCTTAGTATTATGAAAATAGTTTTGGCCTTGAGGACCCCTCTTAAGACTATAAATTACTGAAAAGTGTCACCCACGTTGGTACAAGGAGTTTTCTCCCCTGGGAATTCCCTCTAATAGTAAAATCATAGGTGTGGTCTCCAACACTTTACACCCCTCCCCCCCATGGTGATTAATTCAGTAACCCTGATAGAAACATTTTGTAACATTCATAAAGTTTTGATAAGCTCCGATTTAATTATTAAAGGTCAGCATTGTGTGAAAGCTAGTAGTGATAGAAAGTTAAGGGTCTCTGAAGTATGGGGCTGGTATTTACAGAAGGAGAAAGGAAAAGTGGACTATCCCTATGCTTATTTTGTTACTATAGTTGAGACTGTAGCAATCTTCCCTAGAAAAGCCAAATGGGGAAATATTAACTACATATACAGGCATAAGACTCTAAGGCACTGGTTCTCAACCTTCCTAATGCAGCGACCCTTTAATACAGTTCCTCATGTTGTGGTGACCCCCAACCATAAAATTATTTTCGTTGCTACTTCATAACTGTAATTTTGCTACTGTTATGAATCGTCATGTAAACATCTGATATGCAGGATGTATTTCATTGTTACAAATTGAATATAACCCACAGGTTGAGAACCCCTACTCTAGGGGATTTTTACAAGTCTCTTTGGATTCTTGAGGCTTATGTTGCTCAGATGCTGTCAATAGTCAGTGGACATTTATTAATGTTCATTATAGACTTTTGTTTAATGTTCATTTAAAAGGCTGTTTTCCTGGCCCTGGGGATACTAAGTACTGGGGATACTAGTAGGCAAAAAAGAAAGACAGCCCCTGCCCTCCAGCAGTTTATAAAGGGGGGGGGAGGGAAGGTAGCAAACAAAAGTTAATTGAAAAGGTGGGGGAGGGAAGAGGAAAGAGAATGGTAGAGAAATCTAAGTCCCAAAGTATTATAGCCAGGGGGAAAATGAGATCTCAGAATATGAGCTTAGAAGCAGGTTTTGGAATGCGCAGCTGGCTGTGCCCTCCAATCTTTGGGGAGTGATGAGGTGTGAGTGCCACGGCTGATTGAATTCTGCAGGATGATGAGGTTGTATCTTCCATGTGATTTGTGTGCCTTAACCAAATTCAGAATCAGCAGTGAATGAGTGTAACTAGTAATAACAGTACTGTTTTGTCATTTCATCAGTTTCGCCTTGACTGTAGAAGTCAAATAGAGTATATATAAGCTTTGTGTCTCTGAGTTGAATACCATTGGTATTCTTTCACATCTAGCCAGACTAGAGAGTTGGCTTCTATGGAATCCTTAACTTTTAGATTGGGAAGCCACCTCAGATTGCCTGGCTCTATACCTTCACCTACCTGGGCTTTTTCACAGATAAGGAAGTTGAGACCCAGAAAAGTTAAGGGATTTATCCTGACTCCACAGTTAATGGCAGAACTACTACTAGGTTCTAGGTGCCCTGACCTTGGCATTGTGATTCCATCATGCTGATGGGAATGATAGGGGTGAGGAGGGTTAGGGGGGACAAAAGGGAATGTGGAGTGGGAAGTTGTTGAGCTAGATAGTCTGAGGCCCTAACAGCTGTATTAGCTAGTGGAGCGTGCTGTTTGACTAAGACTGGAAAACCACATAACCAAACATTAACTCAGTTCATAAGCAGTGATTTCACTAATCTCCATTGACTGTCTCTACTAGATAAGTAGTCAACCTTCAGAAAATATTTGAGTATTCTCTATACTGAACATTGTGTATTAGGTGACCCTGATATGACAGATACAAAAGAGGGGGGAAAAAACCCCACTCCTACCATCTTACACATCCATTCCATTGCTAGGATTTTAATGTATGATGATCATATCAGGAAAAAGGGGTAAAAAGGACCTGCCTGAACAAAGTATTCCTAGTTGCTTTATTTGTGATAGAATTTGAAATATTATGTTGCTGGAAAAAAATGGTAAATATGAGTATCAGGAAATATGCAAAGACCTTTATGAAGTTATGAAAATGGAGATCAGTAGAACCTGAAGTACATACAAAAAGTCAAATCTAGGGGAATTTCAAAGTGACTCAGCACTTTTTGTTTGGTTCTGCTTTGTTAAACTGTAGGCACAGAATAGTAAGGGTTTTCTGTGTAATTTTATCCTTTATTATTTAATCTATTTTTGTGGGTTTTAAATTTTAGCCATTAAATTTTGGAAATAGGGAAATTAGAAATCTAGCTCTACTCTTCCATTTTACAGAAGAGGAAAGCAAAACTGGCCAAGATACATTTCTAGTTTTTTAGATGGATACAGTATAAGATAGTAAGTAACTAGGAAAATTATTTTATTCAGTCTTTTTTAGTAGTGTCTGACTTTTCCATGACCCCATTTGTGGTTTTTGTGGCAAAGATACTGGAGTGGTTTGCCATTTCCTTCTCCAGCTCATTTGACAAATGAGAAACTGGGGCAGACAGGGTTAAGTGACTTGCCTAGGATCACACAACTAGTAAGTATCTCCATTCTATTCCAGCTGACTTTGGCCTGGAGCTCTATCCACTGTGCTGCCTAGTCGCCCTTGGAAAATATGTCTTGGAAATTGGTGTGTTCAGTTCAGAAAGCATTCATTGTTTCCTGTGTGCTAGAGATCCAGTTCTAATTCCAGTTTCCCTTACTCTTAACTGTGTGCCCTTGGGCATGTCTTCCCTCTCCCTTCCCCCTCAGGGTCAGATACTATGTCCTCTTTGGTATTTAAAGTTCTTCTCTACTGGCTGCCTTCTTACCTTTCCAGTCCCCTACACACACAGATACTCTTAAAATCTAGCAAACACCGACTGGCTTATTGTTTTTCCCTAAAGGTGCCTTTATACTATCTGTTGACCTCTGACCTTCTCCCACCCACCCCATGCCTAGAATTCTTACTCCTTATCCCTACTTCTTAGTTTCTCTAGGTACCTTCAAGATCCAGCCCAAAGCCCACCTTCTACAGGCAGCCAGCCCCCTCTCACTCCCTGCCTCTGTCCCCCAGCTCCTAGTACCTTCTCCTCTGGGGTCAACTTCCTTCTCTCTGTAGATATCTCGGATGTACCTGTTTACTTGTCCTTATTTGTATGTAGGATCCTTTAAGGCCTGGACTGGTTTTTTGTCTTTCTTTGTAACCCCAGCATCTGGGAATACTAGTGGAAAGGTAGATGCTTCCTGCCCTAGAGGAATTTGATGGGGCTAGTTGAAAGTACCCAGCCCAGCCATTGGGAGCCTGGGAGAAGCCTGGAGAAGAATGAGAAATAGCTGCTCCAGGCACTGTGCAACCCCAGCATTTAAATGGAGAGTCTGGGAGGAGCCCTCTAATCAGATGAGACTGCTGAGGAGGAGGTCCCTAGAAGGGACCTTCATTCAATACTTGAAGAATCCATGGGAATAGCTGGTCCCATGATATACCTCTTGACAATTAGTAGATGATTTCTTATATTGCTGTAGTTAAAAACAATTCATTACCTGGGAGGCAGCTCTTCTGTGATGAATCTTGAGGTATAGTAGATAGAGTGTTGGATTTGGAAGTCAGAAAAACATGGGTTCAGATTCCCCCTTTTGACACTTAACTAGAAGTATGTGACCATAAACAAGGCCCTAAAACTCTCTGGGATTTACTTTTCCTCAGCTATCAAAATGGGGACAGTATTTACCCGTAGGACTTAGCTCACAGACTTGTCATGAGGCTCAACTCCAATAACAAGGTATTAAGGGCTTTTAGACTTTGAAAGTGGTATGTGAATGCCAGTTATTATTTTTGGTCCTCAGTGACAGAGTTCATTGCCAACCCTGTCCCAAACCTTTACATTTTAGGTAGGACCTACTAAAACTTGAGGTCAGATAAATATATTTGACCCCTGGTGTTCTACATCCTGAGATGTTGTTTAATATCCCATAATAACATTAAGTAGGTTTCTGAGACTTAGGCTTTAAGAACCCGGGGGTCTCCTCCTCTATATTATGACAAGATGTTGAATGGAGGATGGTTGTGATAGTAGAGTTTAAATATAGGTGTGTGGGATGAGTGAAAACTTCTCAATTTGGCGTTGTTAACATTCCCTTTCTCCCCTCCCCCATTGCTGCTGTCAGTCACTTTCATCTTCCTTCGTCTGTTTTTCCACCTTGGTGGGACCCTTCGCCGCTCCTTTTCTTGCTGTGCCATTTGGGGAAGAATTTGGGGGAGTCTGCCTCTCAACCAATGAGAGGGGAGACAGCCTGGAAGGGGGCTTGATGGAATTAGAGTATAAATTCCTGCACTGTCTTTTGTAAGGCTCCTCTTCTCCATGATGAGTCATAGGGAAAGACCGCCCTCTTCTCCCAGGGACGAGAATAAACTCCTGTTCTTATCCTAAGAGATCTCCTGTTTACTTTTTTTTTTTTACTAAATTAAGGATGAAGGGTATTTTTCATCCCAAACATAGGCAAAGAGGATGTGCAGGTCAGGAGGGTGATAAGGTCGAATGTAGGGCCCTGGAAAAGCAAGGACTGTCTGTCTCACTTTTACATTTGTATCCCTTGTGCCTTGCAGAGTGCCTGGCACATACATAGAGTAGGTGCTCTACAAAGGCTTGTTGGTTGATTAGAATGGGATGGGGATGCATCAGATTTGTCCTAAGCTCAGTTTTGATGGTGAACATGGAGAATTAAAAAATTATTTCAGGCAAAGCAAACAAGAAGAACAGAGACTTGGAGGCAAGATCAGTCCCCTAAAGTGGAGGAGGGGTCACATTTAATGAAGGTAAGGTGAAGTGGCCGGTTTGACTTTGGTAGCCATGGTTATGAGAGAAGAGGAGAGGGGATCAAAGAAGTCCACTGTGATGAGCCTAATATACCCAAGAGGATGTTTCAGCTCTCACTTGACTGTATTTTTAAATGTCCCAGATTTTCTTAAGGAATTTGACTTTTCTTTAAAAAGTACATTATTAGTTCAGGACCTTAGAATGTAATTTAGGTGGTGTGATGGATAGTGCTGCACCTTGGTCAAGAACATCTTTAGTTCAACAAAACCCAGTCTCATATACTTCCTAGCTAAGTGACCTTAGGCAAGTCACTTGATCTCTGTGTGGTTTCCTCATCTGTAAAATGATCCCTTTGGGTTGGTTTCGAGGCTCAAATGAGATAATGTTTGGAAAGCATTTTGCAAGCCTTAAAGTACTGTATAACTGCTAGCCATTATTGTTATTTATTAAATGACTTTAATTGGGTTGATTATACTCGTCTATTAAATATTAATCATAGTCTATATTCTTACCACATGGTCATTTTCATGTTTTTTCCCCCAAGTCAAATTGTCTCATTCCAGTTGGTTTAAATAAGAGAGGCATGTTTTTTCTTTCTTTTTTTTAACCCTAGAAATATAGTGCCCTCTGGAATTCTGCATCCTGAAACGTTGGTTTACTCAACCATACTATTAAAGTAGGTTTCCTGAGAGCTTTGAAAAAAAAACTTCCTTTAAACATTCAACCTATAAAGAAGACCTAAATAGAAGTGTCTGGAGATATGAAGTTACCTGTTAGTTTGAGAACATAGGGAGAAAAAATATGAAAAGGCTAGGTTTTTTTTTTTAACCTGGGTTAGATTTATAATTGATGACACATTCCTGCAGATCTTTAGGGAAATGGTTGAGGTGACCTAAATATGAACTAACAGAAATACAGTAACTGAATTTATCTTTTATTTCACTTGGGTCTTACTTGATTAAACAGTGATATTTTGCCGAATGATGGCAATGTTTGCAAGAGAATTTATCCAGCTCTTTAGCACAATGCCTGGCACATAGTAGATTTGGATTACAAGTATGTAAATGTGGGCCTCATTTTGATCTCATAGGAAACTCCTTTCCCAGTACACATCTGCATCTGCTCTACCACTTTTTAGTTTGAGAAAGTTGCCTGTAAATGTCAGGATTGGTAATGTGTAGGTGACTTTGGTTCTTAATAAGTCTGGTTTAGTAATAGCTCCTCTACATAACTGAAGCTTCCCACTTTTTGGGGTAGGGAGTATGGGTGGGATTAATGGGGAGGCAGAAACCAGTGCTGCAGATTATGTGGGTTTAGGAAAGAGAGTGGAGCCTTCTGCTCATCCAGATTGGTGGCTCATCTCTGTAACTAAGAGTCTTCAGGATTTACTTTGAGAAGATAATCGATTTTGCCCTTGGTCATATATTTAGAGTGTATAGGAGGAAGGGTTTGAACACAAGTCTTGTTGATGCCAGGGCCAGCATTCTTATTGGCTAGGTCATGCTGCCTTGCCATTATGTTTAACCTCCACTTATGAAAAAAACACTTCTAAAATGAATTACATACTTCTGCAAAGTAAACTGAGCCTAATTTAAGATTTTCTTCATGATTAAAATCATCATCATGAATACCAATGACTGAGCTATAATACAGAGAAATTATAAAAGTGGGTTGCTAGGCTTCTTTGCTCTAACTCTAAAGTACCCCAAACTTCTGTGTTTTTGAGTTGTGTTTGCTTTTTAAAAAATTCCCTCCCACAGCAGCCCTTCTTGTTTCTAATTTGGCTTGGCCTGGGAAAGGACATCATTAATCATTATTAAATTGTCTAAAATAATATGAGAAAATAGACACTTGGAGGAATGTAGCCCTTTGAATAAAGTGAGAACTTTCATGAGTAGCCTTTGTGACATTTATTTCCACTGCTCAGAGGCTCTTACACAGCTAGATAGATAGTGGGCACCATGGATAGAATGTTAGACCAGGAGTCAGGAGGACCTGAGTTCAAATCCAGTCTGAGATACTATGGGACCCTGGACAGATCACTTACCTATTTGCCTCAGTTTCTTCGGCTGTAAAATGGGAATAATAATAGTACCCACCTCAGACGGTTGTTGTGAAGATCAAATGAGATAATATTTGTAAAAAGCACTGACCGCAGTGCTTGGCACACAGTAGATGTACAAGTGCTTATTTCCTTCTCTTTCCTTCCTCTTTTTAAAAAAAAATAGAATTTGGTTTTTAACTCTTTAAGATCCTTGATAAATGATCTTCATAAATGAATTACTAACCTATAAATGAAATTGCTTTGGAAAAAAATAAATATCTTTTTAAATTTGTGAATTTACATTGTTTGGTAGAAAAGTGACATTGGTACTATGTTGGAGCAGCTTCTCTTTGTACAAAAATAAAAATAGCTGTTATCAGTGGCATGGAAAAGCCAGTCAAAATAAAGATGGCTACATGTTTTGGTCAGTTCACTTTAAAGGTGAGATGGATGGATGTTTTTAATAGTTGTTGCCTTGGACCATTAAGATGGCTCAATTGTGACAATGTCTGGTAATCACGGCATCCTGCCTTCCCAGCTGACTGAGCCATTCCATAAAAGTTAAATGATCCTAAAATGGTCTTTTCCCCCTCTCGTACTTCCTAAGCAAAGTAGATGTAATTAAGTTTTAATTAAGTAAATCCTTATGACTCTTGGGAAGCCTTATATTTTCCCTTAGGGGAATTCTTTTTTTTTTTTTGCATGATTAATTCTTTTTTATATTCTTTTTATCCCTCATTGACATTTTCTTCTTTTGCCCCTGTATTCTTCTGCCTTGTAGCCACCATTATTTCTATAACTGTTATCACCCCTTCCCCACCCTAGTTCCTGTTATAAACTCCTTATTATAAACAGCTATGTCATGAATGTCTTTGTTGTGTCCATCACCTGGTCTCATTCTTGGCACATAGCAGGCATTCAATGAATGTTTATTGTTTGAATGAGAATAGATTCTTCATTTTAAAGTCCCAGGTTCTCCATAACCTGGCCCACCCCTCACCAACCTTAGCTCTCCGAGGCTTCAGCCTGCTTGCCTTTGGTTGTACTCTTCCTCCCTTCCTGCTTGGTCTTCTTTCTGTTTCAAGGACCTGATTCCAACCTGCCCTTCAAGGCCCTCACTTCCTGCTTAGGAATTCCTATAGTTCTTTTGTTTAATACCAAGTGGTCTGGTATTTATATTACGTACTAAGTGTATTCATTCATTTTATGCATGTACCTGTTGTGTTCCCAACCAAATTGTGAGTGCTTCCAGGGCAAGGGATAGTTTCCCTGATTTTCTCTGTGTCTGTCACTGTCTCAAATGCTTAGTAGGATGTGTGATCCTGGGCACTCATTTAACTACTCTTAGTCTCAGTGTCCTCATCTGTAAAATGGGGGTAATACTAGCATCCTACTTCGTGGGGTTATTGTAAGAGATAAAATGAAATGACGTGTAAACAGAACATTAAAGCAAACAAAGTTCTATATAAATATTAGCTGCTAATGATTGTTATTATTATACTCTCTCCTTCATTACCTCATCAGCTCATATTGGTTTAATTATCATGTCCATACAGATGACTCACAAGACCAAGATGTATAGTCTACTTCCATATCACCAACTGCCTGTCAGACCTAGATACCCTGTAGACTAGCTGTCTCAAACTTAGTGTGTCTAAAACAGAATTGTATCATTCCCCTCCAAATCCATCCCTTTTTCCAACTTCCCTGTTTCCTTCAAAGCCACCACTATCTTTTCTAGTCACCTAGACTCACAGACTCAGAGTAAACATCGGTTCCTCACCCCACATAACCAGATAGTTGCCAGATCTTGTTTCCATCTTGACAACATGTCTTGCATTCACACCTCCTCTGTCTAATCCCACTACTACCACTCTAGCTGTTAAAAGAAAGAGCTTTCTAACGGGGCTCCCTGCCTCTGTTCTCTCCTTTCTTTCACTTCAGTCCAAACTCATTTTCTTAAACTCAGATCTGACCACGTCATTCCCTTACTCCATATATTCCAGTGATTCCCTTTTAACTTCTCTAGGACCAAATAGAAACTCCTATCTGGCCCCACCTATCTTTCCAGCCTCATAAGGCATTATTCTCCTTCCCGCCCTCTGAAATCTGGTCAAACTGGCTTCCTTACTGTTCCTCATACATAGCATTCCTCCTCCCTCTTGTGTGCTTTGGCACTGGCTGGCCTCCATGCCCTGGTATGCATTCTGTCCTCAATTGAGTTTCTCAGAATCCCTAATGCTTTCAACATTTAGCTCAAGAACCACCTTCTCCATGAAGCCTTTCCTGATCTGTCCAACTTCTAGTGCCTTCCCCCACCCCAACAAACTACCTTGTATCTATTTTGTGTATCCCTTTACACTCATGTCTTCAGCCCCAGCTAAACTAAACTCTTTGAAGGTTGGCACTTGTTTTTGTTCCCCCCCCCCCCCCTGCCAGTATTGAGTGCAGTGCCTGGCAATTAAGCTCCTGATGAATGTTTGCTTTTTGATTGATTGATAAAATATGAGACATGTTGTAATTAGGTAGAGATCAAGAGTGGCCAAAAGTGTAGTTGGAAGGGAGGTGTCATCTCATCTACTCCATTTCTAAATCAGAATACTGGGTTACTGACTTGCTTAATGGAAATATAATTTCACAATTGTACCGTTCATGCCCACTGGCTTACAGTGAATCTTCACAGGCACTAGGAGAGTTAATTTTCATTATATTTTTGAGCTTAGTAACTAGAGTGAGATGATTCTTTTGCTTTGATATGGAGATAAGGTAATTTTATTTTCTCCCATTCTCCTTTTTATTGTACCTTTCTTCTACCTGATTTTCCCCTTTTCTCGTATCTTTGTCTTGTTGCTACAGTCTCTAGAGAAAAATACAAGTACTTGTCAGAGCCAGCTTAATATTCTTAGGATATTGGGGGTTGGGGGGGAAGTGAGATGGTATTACTGCACAATTAATTCTAGACAAGTAAGTTTAACATGTCTTTGATGCATTGAAATTGTTACACTCCCTACTTGTGAATTTTGTTCTTTTTATTGTCCTCTTATAAGTTAACAAAAAAGAAAAGCTGTATTTCTGGTATAAAATATAAGCTACCTTCAGTGCATTCTCAGATGACAATTTTCACTTCTTCATATTTTCATTTAGAGATATCTGTTTACGCCTTTTTTGTCCCTTTGAATATATTTTTATCTGTTTTGTTAAATACTTTCCAATTGCATATAAAATTTTTTAACATTCATATTTTAAAATTTTGGATTCTGAATTCACTCCCTTCCCCACCCATTTGAGAAGGCAATATGTATTTACCCTTCACCTCAACAATGAGATTTTCTTAGCTTTTTTGGCCTTCTAAATATTAAAAGACTATATTATGAAAATATATTTGTATATAATATATATTTTATGCATATATTCATATGTAACATATTTTAAGTATATATTTATGTATATATTTATAATACATTTTGTGTATATATTTGTATGATATATATTTTATGTATATATTTATATATAATATATTCATAAATATTTATATATGTTTATATAACATTTTTATAGAGAGAGAAAAAACATATTTTTATATGAAAATCATCTGACAAAAATAGGAACAGCACGGTATATTGCTCCTGCAGATCAGCTGCAGGGACTGAAAGCAAGGGACAAGTGATACTTTCCTTTCACAAATGCTTGTCTTATGAAGGAGGCAACATTACAAAGTAGAAAGAACACAGATTAACAAGGGTCAGGAGACTCAGTCCTGGGGCCAACCAACTCAGCCACTGTCTAAGATGCGTGGTCTCAGGCAATCATGAGACTGGCTTCCAGCACATAACTCATCATAGTTACAGCTGGCCATCTTATAAATGTCACATCATTTGGTTCTCAGGTTCACATCCCTCATTAAAATGGGAGGTTGGACTAGATTTCTTAAGGGATCTTCCTTCCAGTGCTAAGATTATATTTCTAAGTAAAGATGTAACAGTGCCCATTTGCCCTTGTTTCATGATTAGGATCCAGATGAAGTGGTACCAGTTGGCCAGAGAAGAGCCTGGTGTTGGTGCATGTGTTTTGGACTTGCATTTATGCTCGCTGGAGTGATCCTTGGAGGGGCATACCTGTATAAATATTTTGCATTTCAGGTGAGTAGGGGTGGAATCCCACAGGGTTCTTTCTCTCTCTTCCCTGTCTGTTTTTTTGAAAGTTATTACTCACTCCCTATGCTGTTTCAGTTTTCCCCTGTGGCTGTGTGGCCTTTAGCCATGTTCCTAGTGGTTATTTTAAGTATCTTTAAATCTCCCAATGACGTTTTGGCTAAATCCATACAGCAGACCCTAAAAGCAAAACCTTATTGTATAGTCTCAAAATGCACTGACTGAAGAGTAGAAATTCTTGGAACATTTTTCAATTAGAATATCCTTCCCATTTCTACAATATTTAGTAGTTAATAGAGATTGGGACAGCTTTTTTTCACTGCCAGTTGAATAAATCAGCTTGTAGCCTTGACAGCCTACAGCTTGGGAGATGTTGGGTCAGCTCCCAGTTAAGGCTCCCTCACAGTGTTCTTATTCTCTTAGGTTCATAGTGTCTTGGCATCCTGTACTTTTCTCTCTCCATGATTGGTTTATTCTTTCCCTAAAGCATTTAACTGTGCCAGCAGTGTTACTGGAATAAAGTAGTTTTTAAAAGTTTATTGTAAATTAGAGTTTTTAGTAGTAATGACAATAATTTAAGATCAGGATTATAATAACTTCTATAATTCCCATTTATTCTGTCCACCTCATACTTTTCTTGACAGTACTTCTTTATGGTTAGGGTCTTTCTGTCTCTTAAGGAGTTTTTGAGGGAAAAAAAAGACTTCTAAATTTTGAGTAAAGGCAGAACTCAAGAGGGTTAACATTTTTTAAATTCAGAGAAATACTTTTTGATTACAATGGAATGAACATTGACTCTTAATCAGAGGAATTGGTTTCATATACTGACTCTGATACTTATGATCTTGAATAATCATTTAAACTCAGTTTCCCATCTGTGAAATGAGAGAATTGATAAAATGGCCTCAGAGATTCCTACCTGCTCTAAATCTGTATTCTTATGACAACAGTGGATCTTCTCTGAACAGAGAGATTTGTGTAACTTAAAGAGATGAGGATCCACATGGAATTTAGTTGCCAGATAGGTACAAGTTTACTGAAGTGAATTCTGTTGGCCAACAGAGGTATTTGAATGAAAGAGCTTAGGCCTTATTTACAGATACAGTGGAAAATGGAAGGAATGCTGGATTTGGTCAGAGGACCTAGACCTTGCGAAATCACAACCTCTGGACTCCAGAGGTTTCCTCAGCTTTGAAACAAAGGGCTCAGACTAGATATTCTCTAAGATCTCCAGTTCCAAGTCTACAATCTTATCTTAATAATTATACCTATGTCGATCCTCCTATTTTTAACTCAGTAGTTTAGGTGCCCAATAGTTTCTGTCTTAGATGAGTGCTATTAGCATATCAATATGAAACACAGTGATGTTGGTCCCAGCAAATTGGTAAATTTTATTTTCATTCTCTAGGCCAGAGGTTCTGAAAATTTTTTGATCCAAAGACTTTGGCAGTCTAATGAGGCTTATAGACCCCTTCTCAGAATGATGTCTTTAAATAAATTTTTTTTTAATTTACAGGATTACAAGGAATACCAGTTATTTATAAAAATAACAATTTTTATCTTTTCAGATTATCAATATATTTTCAAAGACAAGTTCACAGATTTCAGGTTAAGGACCCTTGCCCCAAACTAACTGTTACAGTTTCCAGACTCTTCTGATCTTCATAATAACTTCAGTGAGAATAGTTTTATTTTTTTTTTAATTAGTAGCAGCCCACCTGTCCATTCAGGCATGGTATCTTAAATTTCCCGAACCTTAATGAACTTTTGCTGTGAAACCTTGGTGGTTCCATAGAAGAGAACTCTGCTTTCCCAGTCCCAGGAAATCCCTGCTGTTGTTGCCTGGGTTCTAATATTTTAATATGGAGATATATATATATGTATATATATATATATATATATTTATATATTTATATCTTTGATATGGATATCCTTGAATGAAGAATACCAAAAGATGATGAACAGCCTTCAAGCACCAGTAACTATGGAGATGTATCTCAGTGAAATACAAAAGCCAGTGGATAGGGAGTCAGGATACCTGTATTCTGGCCCCACTTATGCCATAAAGCAGCAGTTCTCAGCTTGTGGGTCACAACCCTTTTGGGAGTTGAACGACCCTTTCACAGGGGTCACCTAAGACCATCAGAAAACATATTTCCGATGGTCTTAGGAACCGAGACACAGCTCCTCTATCCGTCTCCAGGCAGGTCCACCCACATGCAGATACACCCACATACAAGTATTAAAGGGTTGCAGCATTAGGAAGGTTGAAAACCACTTCTATAAAGTAACACTTGATCAAATCAGAACCTCTCTCACCTTTTCCTCATTCATGAAATGAGTGTTTGGTATTAGATGATACCCTGGGCTTCACCTAGGAAAGCCTAGAATTAGCCTCAAACAGTTGGGTGATGGGTCAGCTGCACAACTCTATTGACTGACATTAAGCAAAGCAAATTTGTTTTCGGAACCTTTAGTAAAATATCCTTTTATTTCTAAGAAAAATCATCATTGCTTCCTAACTTCAATACCTAACTTTAATCCCTTTAAAATAGGATTTTTGAAGTTGTTTTTTAAAAACAAACAATATAATAGCTAATATTGATACAGCTTTAAAATTATTACCTCATTTGATCTTCACAGAAACTCTGGGTGTTAGATACCGTTATTATCCCCAATTTATAGATGAGGAAACTTGAGGCAAACTGGTTAAATGACTTGCTTAGAGTTACATGCCTGATAAGAGGGAGACAAGATTTGAACACAGGACTTCCTCCCTCCATAAATGACCACCTCTCTGAAATTTCTTAATGTAATAGATTGTGAGCTTTTCAAAGACAGGGACTCCGATCTCTTTCTTTGGTCTCCCTTCTTTCCTCCCTCCCCCCAAAGAGTGTACTATATACAGAAGAGCTTAGTAACTTGTTCAATATTCACTTAGTTTTCAAACAGTCCTAGCATATGACATTTGTATAACACATTTTTAACTTGGTAGAGAAACTTTTCCTCTGTTCTTCCATTTTAAACTCAAAGTAATTCTGTAAGAACAAGTCTTATAAAAGGTACTCCACACATATGCATCAGTTCACAGACAGATTTCAGAAAAAATATCTTTTGGTTGTAATCCAAGAAGAGAAAAAGCAGGCTTGAGCTCATACAAATGCTGAAGACTTGAAAACTTTGGAAAGCCTTTTTCCCCCAAGAAAATATCCTTCATTTTGGAACACATCTTTACAAAAATGAATTATGAATTATTCAGTCAGGGACATGCTTGTATGTGTGTTCCCTTTAAATTTACCTGTCACCAGGTGAATAATTGCTGTTCTATTCTCTTCCTGTCAAGTTTAAGGAAGAGAAAAGAAACCATAACCCAAACCCTGCTATTCTTTTTCCTGTTTCTCAGAAACAGTTTTAAACTGGATCTCTACTTCAAACTTTGATCTTAAAGAAAATGCACTGGAGATCTATAATTAATCTGTCCTATGTGACATTTTGAAATAAAAAGTTTTGCAAGCAAAGTACTCTTAAAAGTGGTAGCTTAAATTAACCCTTAGTTTTTAAAGCTTAGGCTCAAAGTGATCATGGAGATGATTTTAAATTCCTTGCAGCAGGATGATGTCTACTACTGTGGAATAAGATACATCAAAGATGATTTGATCCTCAACGAACCTTCTGCAAATGCTCCAGCTGCTCGCTACCAGACAATTGAGGAAAATATTAAGATCCTTGAGGAAGATAATGTGGAATTCATCAGTGTGCCAGTCCCAGAATTTGCTGATAGTGATCCTGCCAACATTGTTCATGACTTTCACAAGGTGAGCTGTCCATTCTGAGTTATAAAGGCCTATTGTTTATTTCATTAACTTGCACCTCTACAGTTTCTAATTAATGTGGTTCACTTACTTGATGATAAAATGCTGTGTTACGTAGAGCCTCGATGTTTTGGGTTGCTTTTTTTACTTAACTACATTTATTCTGCCCCCAAAAGACACAGGCTGGTTTTGATTAATTATAGATGAATTAACTAACCCTATAACCTGAGGGTATTTGTAACTTTTTAGTGGGGCCTGGATTTCCTCTTAAAAACTACCTTTCCTATTATCTATGTCTGCCATGTTTCTATTTCTTGGCTACATAATCCAAGCTAGTGTGTTATTCGCTAATACTTATTTATCTGATTTGTTATTTGCTATTTATTATCTTTATAAATGTTCTCCAGATCTAGAGTTTGACTGTCTGTCAGTTCCCTCTAGAAGTTGGAAAATCATTGAGAAGCTTTATTGTTAGCCATTGTCGAATGAAACCTTGACTAGCCTTTATTGGGTAAATGAAGATAGAGAGTGTTGACTACTGCATAAAAGTAATTTTTGTGCTTTTTCCTCTCTTCCTATCCCAACAAGTTCCAAATTCATTTGAAGCAGAGTGATTTATTATGAGAGTGAGAACCTCTTTTACATTTTCTAAAGTCAGCTCCATGTAAAATATTAAAATGTAGTTTCTGCTAATCCTATAAATATTCAAATAATGTGACTAAAATACTCCTTTTTTCCTCTTCAGAAACTTACAGCCTATCTCGACCTTAACTTGGATAAATGCTATGTGATTCCTCTGAATACTTCCATTGTAATGCCTCCCAAAAACTTATTGGAGTTGCTCATCAACATCAAGGTAAAGGCAATTCTTAATTCTGTCCACTGATATTACCATGGACTTATGGGATGGAGAGGTAAGAGATTCACTTCAGGAAACCCATCTTTCCACCAGAACATGTCAGAATTTAGCGAAGGAAATAGTGCTTTAACATCTGAGGGCTTATTCTGGTTCCATAATTTTGTCATTTCTGATGTTTTTATATATTTAGAAATTTAATGTTTTCTTTAGTCAGCTAACTAATAAAGATGGGGAATTCTGGCATTTTTTATTTCCCCAAAGAGGGTGTGGTGATATATTTGTATTCTTTCTTTCTTTTTTTTTTCAAACTGTAGGCTGGAACCTATTTGCCTCAGTCCTACCTGATTCATGAGCATATGATTATCACTGACCGCATTGAAAATGTTGATCAGTTGGGTTTCTTTATTTATCGTCTATGCCATGGCAAGGAAACTTACAAATTGCAGCGCAAAGAAGCCATTAAAGGTAAATACTTCTTTAATGCCTTAGGCATGAGTAGAAAAGTTGTATGTTGAAGCTTAATGTGCAATTAAATTATATTCATATTAAAAGCCTTAAAGGCTTTTGACTTAGTGGTCTTGCTATGGATGGATCATAGCTCTACAGCTGGAAGAGATCTCAAAAGCCATCTAGTCCAATTCCCTTATTTTACAGATGAGGAAACTGAGGCCCAGAGAAGTAGGTGATTTGCCCAAGGCCACACAGGTAGTTAGTGTTAGAGATAAAAATCAAATCCAGGTCACCTGACATCGAGGGTGAATGTTGCTTCCATAATGTTATACTGTCTCTCTTAAAAATTGGAGCTGAAAGGGACCTGAGACCACCTAATCTAACTCTTTGATTTTACAGATATGTAAACCAAGGCCTAAAGTTAACTATTGTTTACAGTAATAAGTGGCTTGCCCAAGGTTGCACAGGTAGTGTCAGAGATAGGATTTGAATCTATGCTGTGCTATAGTAAAGGAAAGCTTAAGTTATTGTCTTGATCCCTAATTAAATGTATATGTGCTCCTTATATCCCACGTTCATTGTGAAGAAAAGATTTGGTGAGCCTCAAAACTCAGATAAACAGGAGCTACTAATACTGTTGGCTTCTTTTTGTATTCCAATCCCATTCTTTTCATTTTGGACCAGGTCCAAAATAGTTAGAGGAGTGTAGCTGGCCATGGCACCTACTTGAAATGCCAGTGTTCCCGTCTTTTCTTCACCTCTTCTTATTCCTTGTTTCATTGAGTTGCCCACTCCAGCCTTTAGGAATACCAGTTTTGGTTGGGCTGCATTTCAAAGGTTTTTGCCATTCATACATCCATACACATTCTCAAGTGACTACTCCGGCATTTAGAATTAAGGATTCTTTGTGTATGGAGCAAGTCTTACATTTGAACATTGTCAATCTGTGCATTGGTACTATCAATCTGCCAGCAGCAGTTTTGATTGGAATGAGGAAGAGACAGGGACCAGGAACATAACCTGTTGGGTCATTGCAGTCATCTCCTAACAGGGAAGAGAGATACTTGTGAAAATAGAATATATAAACAGGATTTAGTGACTCTTTATGGTGAGGATAAGGAAAGAATCTGGAATGCCATAGTGGTATGCACATCAGGGTACCAAAAGGATCATGGTGTGTGCCATCAATAGATGAGGAGCTATTCGTAGTTTTAGTTGAAGTTATTTGAATGAATGAAATCCCACCAGGTAGGGAGAAGCGTGTGGACAGTGAAAGTCATAACCTTGAGAAGAGCCAACATTTCAGCCAGGAAGATGGTAAAAGCAGTTATCATTTAGCATATATCTGACAGCCAAACAGAAATGATTAATTGAATTACAAAACATTTCTATTTTATTGGGGAGAGGACTTCCAAGTAGTCCTTTTAATGTGTGAGATTTACATCCTCTGTTATCTTAAGCAGATCATTCAGACCAGCGAAGATAGAAAGTTCAGAAAAGGGAAATATCACTTGGTTTCATGAAGTCCAGGTCTTTGACAATCGAAGGTATTCTAACCACCACCCTGCTCTGAATCTTCTCAGTCCTAAGATATGAGGCTTAGTCACTGACCAAACGTGGTCAGTGGAAAGAGATACTTTAGGGCATGACTGGTTTCATTTTAGTCTGTATATCCCTATCACTAGCAAAGTAATGGCACATAGTAGGGACTTAAATGCTTATGCAATTAAATGTAAACAGGTAAAATCCAAAAGGCTTTTTAATCATCTCTCTTATTTACCCATGTAGGTATTCAAAAACGTGAAGCTGACAATTGCATCAAGATCCGGCACTTTGAAAACAGTTTTGCTGTGGAGACACGCATTTGTGCATGAACATAAAAATGAAAAACACAGTTCTGGTGAAAAATTTTAATACAGCAGTATAATCCCATCCTTTGTATTTTGTGCAGTGATTTCTTTTTAAATAATTTTTCATGTAAGTAGTAAGCAGGGTTCTGTTGTCTTTTCATCTCATAATACAATTAAAATTAGCAGTAAATTCAAAGAATCATTCTTTCCTTTTCCCCCCTTAAGTGTGGTTTCTTTTATATTTGACTTAGTAATTGTATAAAGTCATAGATATTAGTACATTTCATGTGACAGGCCTTAAGTATTAAGGAGAATAAAATTTCTTTGAGACATTTGTCAGGATTTTTATGTTTTTACTTTGCTCCTTTGAGGGAAGGGTTATTGAGGGGAACTGGGAAATCTAACTCTGCATACATACAAAGTGAGCTGTAGTAGCCATTCATCATTGTTACTTACCCTGCTGCCTAGTTTGTTACAGCATTTAAACATGCATTTGAATTTTACTCCAATTACAATGTGCAGTATTTTCAGTGTCATATCTAACTCTTTAGGTTATGATTTTCAACTTGATGTTTTAATATACTAAGCACCTGCTGTAACAGTAATTCAGAAAATGTAATGGAATTTAAGCAGTAACTTGTGTTACTAATTTGTATATAACCCGTGTATGTGCAATGGAAGGAATATAAATCTTACAAAATTGTTTGTCTAAAGGACTTGTGGTTTTTTCTCCCCCCATACAGTAAAAAATAACTAGGAACATTGACTCTTTATGACAAAAGCCATCCATGGAAGGGAATAAACATAGTTCAAAACAAAATCTGTGCTTTATGATGTACCAGTGGATATGACCAGAGCAAATACAAGATGTTTCAATATCTAAAGCAGTTTTTTCATTGAGTAGTTAGAAAACTACTCAGATTTGACCTCGACCTTAAACGATGTTCTGAAATGGGAGCTTTGGCATTAATGATAAGAATTCTGAAAGGAACACTTCTTTGTTTAACTGAAATACTGTTACCTTATTACAACACAAAAGGTAGGTCAAAGTAATCCCTGAGAATTACTCCATCACTGACAAAGATTTTGAACAATAGGACCATTATGATTCTTTAATATATTTTTATGTTGCTTCCCTTCAGGACAAATTTAGAGCCCATCACCTTTAATGTGCCCATGAGTGACTCCTTTATAACTCTCCCAAGTCTGAAAACAATTGCTTTGAGAAAGTCTTTAGAGGCCCTAAAATGATAGAGTATATAAATCATTGCCACAGAATCCCTAGTTTAGACTAAATACAGCCAAAAAGGCTATTTTATCTGAATTCTGACCCTTGCATGGCTCAGTCTGTGCAATGTAGAATTTGTATTAGGCCTGCTAATCATTTTGGTATTGGGCATTTTTTTTTTCAGGGCAGGCAATGCTCTCATAAAATGTAGAGCATGCTGACCCCTTCTTACCCTTCTGCCCTTCCCAACCTTCTAATTTTAAAGTTCTGTGATTTCACAGGTAAGCTCAAAAATGAGCAAACCCCATGCCTCAGAAGATAGGTATGTTGCAATGTTAATGGGAGAAAAGAGGATTATAATAATGATCTACATTGCTACTTTAACTAGGCAACTGTTTAGCACGCTACACTTGGAGTTTGTCTTTCTTTTAGTCTACAAGAACAGGAAGTCATGAATTCCTAATTTATGAAACACTATTCTGGTCCAGTGTTTCAGTCAGGTAGACAGAATCATATTCACACCACTCTCTGCATGCTCACTCCCTACTGGGATGGTAGGATAAGCACAACAACCTAGTAGTCATTTCTCAGAGAATCAGTTAGGTATAATGAGTACTAAGCCAGACTTGGAGTTAGGAAAACTTGGGTTTAAGTATTCCTTCTGACACATACTGACTGTGTGACCATGGACAAAATCACTTTACTACTCATTGTTCCCTAGGAACTTTTTAAGACTAGGTGGGTGAAAGGAGTCTCCACACCAGAAATTTTCTGTGTTGATTGAAACTGTAGGTCTGATCCAAAAGAAAACAAAAATCCTGTGTGTTACAAGACATGAAAACGGCCTGAAATAACAGTCCCCTGTTGTTGTTCAGACATGTCCAACTCTTCCCAACCCCATTTGGGGTTTTCTTGGCAAAAGTACTGTAGTAGTTTGCCATTTCCTTTGCTAGCTTATTTTATAGATGAGGAAACTGAGGCAAATAGGATTAAGTGACTTGCCCAGGGTCACAGAGCTAGTAATTGTCTGAGAACAGATTTGAACTCAGGAAGAGAGTGTTCCTGACTTTTCACTCCCAGCACTCTGTCCACTGCAACCTCAACTCTTAAGAGTTAGCCTCCAAGTATAAGGATTGTTCCTTCACAGTCTCAACTTTCCCCTTCAGGGAACACATAGCTAACATGTTTCTGTTCACCTAAATCTAGGAAAGTAGAGGTCCTAGAGAAAAGTTCATCAGCATCTCTTCCTTTAATACCCCCTCAATTCCACAAAACAGTTACTAAATTTTTCTTTATCTTAGATGACGTTAGCTCTTATTTATTCTTGTGAACTTTTTTAACCTGACCCACATTCCTTCCAAGCTGTCTTTATAGTGTCCTGCAAAAAGAAAGGATGTAACTGGGTTCTAACATAACCCAGAACTTCTTTTCCTTTTTGCCACATAATGTCTCAGGCAGCCCAAACTGTCTCCTGTGAGGTGCCCCCATTCCTTTCTTGGAAGCATGAAAATAGATGAGTCAATGAAGAAGGAGCTCATCAGTTGTGGATGTTATTAAAGGAAAGAGCAATTCAGCCTACTTTGTGTGGTGCTTTGGTTCCATGGCATTGTGGTGGTGTTCAGGATGGCACAGCAGCTTCCCTTCCACCACTGGGGAGAGAACTCCGGAGAGCTCCTCTTGTTAGTCATATCATTATGTGAGTTAACCCTGGTTTCTTTGGAGGAACCTCATCAGGTATAATTCTGTCTTCAGCTATCCATCATCCAGACCCATTATTATAGACGGAAGATAAATACTTGGGTTACAGTGACCCTAATCTCTAAATGAATGGTTGCTTAGAGATAATAACTTAGTCATAAGATTCTTTAAGATGACAAAAGTGCATTATCACATTTGAGCTTCACAACTTCTTCCTAAGGTACACAGATGATATTTGTTGTTTGGTCGTTTCAGTCATGGCCAACTCTCTCTTGACCCCATTTGGGTTTTCTTGGCAAAGATGCTGGAATGGATTGCCATTTCCTTCTCCAGCTCATTTTACAGATGAGAAAACGGGCAGGAGTAAGTGACTTGCTCAGGGTCACGGTCACACAGCTAGTAAGTGTCTTAAGGCCAGATTTGAATTTAGGAAGATAAGTTTGACTTCAGGCCCACTACTCTTATCTACTACACCAGCTAGCTGCTTTAATTTTGGGAAGTCCTTTGAGCTGGAAGCAAGGTGGTAAAGAAGATAGGAGCAAGTTGTTTTATATTCCTTATCTTTGCCAGGTCAGGCCTGTCTGATACTCCTTGAAGCTTTTATAATATGAAGCACTACTTCCCCTACTCTTCTCCTACCATTACCCTTCATAATTTTTGATCTTCTCCTGTCCTTGTGACTCTTTTATCTCCACAAAATTATCCAATCTATAGGCCATTTTCCTTGCTTTGAAACTCCTAGAATAGTGTTTTGTGTGTAGTAGGTACTCAGTATAAATTTACTCCAAATATAAATATTAATTTCATTTCATTCCAAATACTTCACAATCATGAACTTATCTAAAACCTTGTCTTTTGAGACTCAAATACTCCAATTCTCAAGATAACTTTGTTTGAAATGCGAAAGTTAATATTGCTAAGTCCCCTGTGGGGGAATGAACAGTTCCAACAACTTATTCTAAAACGTTGATAATATGAAATTACATAAAATAATGCGGACAGGTTTTGAAATGAACACTTAACTTCTTTGAGCGTCCAAATAGTCCTGATTGATAGTGATTGTCTCTGTGTTTATTTTCCAGCATAGGAGAGATTAACACACAAAAAAGTCTTAACAGACTCCAAATTTGCACTTTAAGAAAGACTATTTCTTACCAGTCTTATTCCTTCTTTCCCTCCCTCCTTTCCTTTCTTCCTCCCTCTCTTCCTTTTTCCTTCCCTTTCCTTCCTTTCTTCCTTCTTTCCTCCCTCCCTCCTCCCTTCCCACTTTACCCAGGCAACAACTGGCACTAGAACTTGGACCTGCTCCATTTTTCTGACATGGACTAATCAGACAATTGGCTTAACCCTCTTCTGCTCAGATCTTCTCAGCTCAAGCAATCTATCAGCCTTCCTGACAGCAGGGTTTATATTATAGGTCTGTGCCACTGACTCCAGTCTTACCAATTTCAGTGGCTATTTCTATGGATAGAGTTTAGTGACCTGTGGTTGGATAAATGATTCTGTTTTTAATATCTCCCTGAAATGACTTCTGTACAGAAGTCCTTTGACTGATGATTTTTTAAAAAAACTATAAATTTAGCCATCAATAGAAACAGTGAAATAAGCAAAAGGAGTAAGAGATGGGAACTGGTCTGTGACCTCACTGATACTAAGATGTCCTAGATGAGGAAACTTTGTCAATTCAGCTCAGCACTTCCTTGCAGTTTAGTCTTAGAGAGTTTGTTTGCCTGAGTATTGAGAGGGTAAAGTTACTTGCCTAGGAGACTTGAACCTAATTTTTCCAGCCTTGCAAGGCTGATACTTAAACAATTCTGCCACCTGTGAGAAATGAATATTTTTCTCTTGTGCTTAGTAACTAATTCTATTAGGACCAAGTTTTTTCCCTTTTCTATTTCCTCTGCCAGAAACCAACCAGTGTGGGAAATCTCAGAGATTTACCCAGGCCAAGAACTAATCAGACAGTAAAAGAAATTATAATTTTAGGCTAATGGGTGTATTACCCGCTCATTGTGTTTGTTCAGACAGGTCTGCGAAAATGTGGATCATTGCTTTTGTCAGGTGACTTGGAAATTGGTCTCTTTGACCAAGATTGGGTGACACAGGCCACGCACTCCAAGATCCTCATTTTAATATAACCTACCTCCCATTGTGTTAACCAATCAAAGTCAATTACCACCTCTCAGGAATAACTTCTCTTAGAAGAGCATGTAATCAGCTGCTTCTATGCTGCCATCTTGACTCCACTCCCAAGAGCATGTAATAAGCCCACTGCCACGAGGGGTCTTTAGTCTAAGAGAGATGGCTGAATGACCATCCTTTTATTAATAACGTGCTGACCTTATTAAAATGATTGAATTACCCAGAAACTGTCTTAGAATTTTTTTTTCACACACCATACAAATCACTGTCATCTCCAGACTATTTATACCTTATTAAAAGAAAAAAAGGTTATTGATTTATCAGAAGAATGGCAGTAATACTTGCCTCTGTATAGCTAGATCATGTAGATATACATAGCAGTACATAGGTTCACTATTAAAATTGCATATATTATTGCATGGTTTGCATTAGAGCTGGCTCAATGCTGTTAGTAACAATCTGAACACATTTAATTTGGTTGCTGCAATATAATTTGGCCATTGGAATGAGCCAATAATCATCACATAAGGGGTGTCATATAGGAAAACCAAGGAAGTGCAATGAGCAGAAAACAGCTGCTGTCATAGTTGGCTGGCAGAAAAATGGAAGCTTTGCTCTTTGAGCAGATTAGCTACTTGAATATAAATCTGAGAACAGAGTGAGGCAAGAATAGGCCATAGTCATAATTAGTCCTCATCAAATTGTCATAGGAACCTGGGATTTAGAGCTGGATGAAATTTTAGCGATTATGCCACCCATCTCTCTTATTGTCATAGATAAATGTGATGAAGAAGGAATTTGAAAGAGGTCTAGTCCTTTTACTTGGCTCAAGGAAGGCCTATACAGTACATAAATGGCCCAGAACATCAGCTGTCCATCTTAGTCACTGACTACTTCTTAAATGTCATACTATGTAAAGTGCTATAAGAATTGCAAATATCTGGATGGACCTTCTCCTCTAGGAGCCTATTATTCAGGGGTTCTTCATCTGGGTCCAATGAACTTAGTTTTCCTTTTTTCTATTTTGATGACTGTATTTCAATATAATTGTTTCCCTTTGTAATCCCATGTATTTTATGCATTTAGGAACATTCTGAGGAGTCCATAGGTTTCATGAACCTGCCAGGAGGGGTCCATGAAACAAGACTAAGAACTTTGGTCTAGATAAATATGCAAATAATGGCAGTTATACCTCCCCAAATATGAGAAAGCTCCCTTAACACTGTTTGAGCCCACTTCCCTTCCTTTTCCTTTATCAGAGCCCCTGGGAAAGAAAATTTCCCTCTGGAATGAGCAGGCAGCAGGAGGAAGCAGTGACAGGGGACACCTGTTTTAAGGCCAGTGTGCTTGTGAGGACAAGTTGTGATTTGAGGGCACCACTGATAACTTGCCCAGCAACCATTTTCTGATTGGTCAAGTATTAAAGCTTGGGTGAGCAGAAGTCAGAAGGGATTTGCATTCCAGTTACCTGTATCAGACTCTTAACAAAGAGGTTTTACTAGGTTGTGGTAGGGCTCCACTATAATGCACTTAGTAACATTATTACAAACTAATAATTGAAGAACAATGTCAGTTGAGTCTACTTTAGACAGGATATTTCCTGTACAGTGTAAGGCATTCCAAAGATGCCAAAGGAATGGAGGGGTAAGTACTGTAGTTGAGAGGTAGAAAAGTAAAGGAGAGGAAAGTGAAGGAAGTGGGATCTGCTCTTCAATCTCCTGGAAAGGCTTCAAGTATCTTGGGATCAGCCTAGTAGAGTACAAAGGAGATTCTCATTAGTAGGGTTATACATTTCAAATTTTGAGTAAATTGTTAAGCGTTGGAAAAAATTCTTAACACTCAGAAGCTCTTTCCTCCTCTCTATCCTTGTCATGTCTGGTGGAAATTAATCCCATTTCTTCCCATCTTCATCTAAGTAATAAAGAACCAGATGCCTCTATAAGATTTTGCCAAGAACATATTTAACAGTTCAGTAATATTTAGGATAGGCATCCATGTCTTGCATATTAACTTCAGAAAAAATGAAGAGCACTCGGTAAGAACCCATATTAAAAATAATCTTCAATCCTATTTTGTATTCTTTAGACTTCTCTTATCCAAAGGAGGTAACCCCAGTTCTGTCAAATTTGCCTCATCACTGCTATTTTCCACCTTTCATCCAACTATGCAGCCAATTTATTGAACTACCTTTGGCGATGGTAGTGGTAGAGAATGGAATATCTTCTCCGTCTATTCATTCAATGAATATTTATTTAGCACCTGCTATATGAAAGGCATTTACTCTATCCATCCAGTCCATCCATTCATCTGTCTATCCATACATACATACATACATCCCATCCATCCAAGTTCAATTGTTATCCTGGACCAGAAGGGTAGGAGTGGCATCACTAAAAACAGGCTTATTCATTTGTCTTATCTCCTGTTCTGTTTAGTTTTCATTAATAAATTCCCACTTATTAAGTAGGTGAGTGAATAAGTGAGTGTGATTCAGGTTACATTTGTGTTTAAATTCTTGCATTTTTAATTATTTTCTTTTACAAGTTTATTTACATTTAAAATTCTTGTATTTTAACAACTTTTATAAATTTAAATTCATTTATGTCTAACGATAAATGGAACATAAACATTGGACTCAGAATTCCAGTATGTCATGACAAAGATAGGAGTTCAGATCAAGAGCATAACTGGTTCACTGAATATTCAACAGGGGCAGCTAGGTGGTATAGTAGATAGAGCCAAATGTGATCTCAGATGCTTACTTAGTTGTGTGATCCTGGGGAAGTCACATGTCTCATTTTCCTCATCTGTAATAAATATAATAATATTTATGTAAAAAATAATAATAGCACCTACCTCCCAAGGTAATTGTGAGGATTAAATGAGATCATTGTAAAGCACTTAGTGCAGTGCCTGGCACAAAGCAAGTACCATATAAATGCTAGCTATTATTATTAATATTCTAACATTGTAGCTTAATGGTAGGGAAATGAACAAATCTGGCTACATGAGTTGGAATAGGAAGGGCCAGATTCTACTTATCAGCCCTTCTTTGAGTTTCTAAAAAACCGGTTGCTGCTGCAAGATTCTGCCAAGAACATATCTGACAGTTCAAAAAGTATTTTAGAATTTTTATCCATAGCTGGCACACTAAAACCATCTCCCAAATGATGATCCTAATTACATTCAGATTCCAGGCCAAATCTAAACTCTTGAAGTTGGGGCAGCTGCTTATTTAAATCCCCTCCAAAATGTAGATGATATCCATTCATATCCCTATTCTATTAATTGTTGTTAATCCATTCACATCTTAATTTTGTTGTGAGTTGAATAGGGGCCCATGGAGATATCTCCTTTTTGTTCTCTTCCTCCTCCCTCTCCCTTTCCTGCTCCCCATCCCCACTTTCCCTTCTCCTTTCTTATTTAATTGACATGAGTTTACTAGAAGATAAGTCTCCATGAAATGTCTTCTCAGATGCCCATCTTGCCCTGGCTGTGATCCTGGAGAGAATTCTTGCAGGGCAGAGGAGTGAAAATTCTGACAAGCTGTACCAATCTGGAAAGGCTTCAAGTATCTTGGGATCAGCCTAGTAGAGTACAAAGGAGATTCTCATTAGTAGGTTGACCATTAAGGAATGACTTATTTGGCCTTGGAAACTTATGAACCAAAGAAAACTAAAAAGTAATCCTCAGTCCTATGTAGCTCCTCTACACTTTCATAGTGGCAGTGATAGACTGGCAGCAGACAGTGTTAAGGACTGTAACATTTTTAGACCATCTTTAAGCATTCATTTCACTGGCAGGATTTTAAATGTGGGATCTTCATATGACTGAATCCACATTATCCCAGAGGGAATGGTCTACACAGATACTGACATTTTCACAAATGAAACCGGAAGGCATAAGGAAGCTGCATCTCCATGGAAAGATGATTTGCTGTTAATGGAGTTGAGTGCTCTAAATGTGGCATCTTTGTCCAATGACCAATGAGTGAACATATTGCTGGAGGAGCTGAGTCACATTGATTTTGACATTCTTGCTATAAATGAAACCAGAAGAAAGAAGGAAGTTGAAGCTAAATGGAGGGGAGCAGCTCACAGGTATTCCTTGGAGAAACAAAGAGAAGAGTTGGTAGGAAAGATTTTATCATACCTTCAGATGCTACAAGAAACACTGTTCATGGGACATTTGGTCATGTGTTGAATATTAATGATAAATATTTGCAAAAAGACCACTTTAGAAATGATTGTAGCCTATGCTCTAATATTGGTTGCTGAGGACAAAGTCAGAGAAGAATTCCACAAAGGATTTGATAGGGCCCTCCCAATCAAACCAACATAAATTCTGATACTTAAATGTAAAGGTGAGGATGAGGAGAAATATATGGGAAAGTATGGTTCAGGAGAAAAAGAAATGAAATGTCAGAGGCTTACAGAAGACTCATGACTCTATATCATAAATACTTTCTTTAAATAAAGATAATTGGTAGGCACTGGTGAGCACCAAATAATATTATAAAACATTCAATAGATTTTATTTTAGTGAGTGAACTAAAAAAGATGTTATTGATGTGGGAGTTATCACTGATAGTTATCTATGAACAGATAGATCATTGAGTCATCAGAGCTAATATAAAAATTTATCAAAATGAATAATAAAGTATGGAGTATAACTAAGATGACTGAATCTTGAATTATTTAAACAAGTAACTGAAACTCTAAAACGGGAAATGGACAACAGAACTGATATCAGTGCCAACTACAATAATTTCCTGCAAAAGTTTAAACAATTGAAATTAATCACTATAACCAATAGACCAAAAGAGCCCAGAAAGTTCCTTAGTCAGCAAATCTCTGACCTATTTGCTAAAGGGAGAGAGATGGTTGACAGAGGAAGTACCAGTTTAGAACAAAAACTCTTCTGTAAAATCTTATGAAGAAGGATAATTAACTATTATAAGTAGCATTATCTCATAAAGCAGAGGAGAATGGTGGGAGATAAGACTAGTTTAAAGAAAGTATGGCAAGACATCCAACAATGTAAAATCATCCCAAGGGCATTCAGGGATGAAAAAAGAAGAATTTTAAACAAAAAAATAGAAAATATTTGTAAAAGTCATTTTATGATTATTGTCAGCAATAACAATAGCTAGCATTCATTTAAGGCTTTAAGGTTTGCATAGTGCTTTGCAAATATTATTTCATTTTATCCTCACAACAACCCTGGGAGGTAAGTGCTATTATCCCCATTTTACTAATAAAGAAACTGAGACAGACAGAAGTTAACTTAGCCTGGGTCACACAGCTAGTGAGTAACTGAGGCTGGATTTGAACCCAGTTCTTCCTGACTCCAGGTCTAACACTTTATCCAGCATGAAGCTACCACATATGTACTCCCAATGAAATAGTCACCGAGGCATTCATAGAAGACATAGAAATGACAACAGAAAATATGGAGATAGAAAAGTCAGCCAAATTGAGTCAAATGTACAGAGAGGAGATCTATGCTAGAGACAACACAATCGTGAGGGTATTCAGGGAAAGATATACAAGATATATCAAAAGGCAGGGAAGATGTCAAAAAATGTGAAAAAAGTCTCATGCTTTGTTAATACTGAAAGAAGTGACTACTGATTTATACGTCTACACATTATCTATCCATTAATCAAAGATGTTATTGATAGTCTTTTGCAAACAACATTAACCAATGAACATCTTTACTGTGTCACAATTAACTGAAAGATATAGAAAATAAAATCCTATTGCTCATTTGTTGATTACCAAAAAACAAAAAAAAAATTGATTCAGTATATATAGCCCCAGAGACTCATTTAGATTAACAAGATGCTTTCTATTCATTATTTAATATCATACAAATTTCTCTATAGATGACAATACACAGACCATTTTGTCCATCAAGGCTTTGTAAATCAATACCATGAGGCTACCAAGACTTGTAATATTGGACAGGTTTTATTCAACTTGGCCAAAAAAAAAGGCAATGGACTGAAATCTATAACTAGTCAAGCCAATTCCCCTTCACTTGGGAAGTCCTAAAGTACATCACTTATAGTACTCACTTATGTGGACACCTCCCTTCTCCCAATTAAGAGAAAACATCCAGGTTACAAGATAGTCAAGTAACCTACTCTGGTGAACTTCTGCTTCTCCAGAGCCTCTACAATCACTCCAGACTTATAAGACCACTTTGGGGCTGATGGTCCTCCACAAGGGAAAATAGAGGTAGCTAGTGAGTTAGTTACCTCCTAAAAGGTATAGAGAATGTAACAGCCAACTATCTTTACTATTTGTTATTACAAGCATTTGGCTAGTCCATATTCACAATACCAGTGAGGAACAATGTTTGAATTTTCCCCTTCCTTGTTACTGACGTGTCTGGTATGGCCTCAGCATCTTCCAGTTGGAACCAGATCCTGGCCTTTATCCACGAACTTCTTTTGCCATGGCTGCTCCACTGCTGCCACCTCATGTTCCTACCATCTTCTACAAGAAGTCTTTCCCAATCTCTCTTAATTCTAGTGCCTTCCTTCTCTCTATAGTTTGTTTTGTCTGCTTGGCTCCTCCTTTAGATTGTGAGTTCCTCAAGGGCAGAGTCTTTTCCCGGTTTTGTATCCTTTGTACTTAGCACAGCTCCTGTAGACAAGTAGGTGCTTAATAAATGCTGACTGACTAACTGATCTAGGAGCTTCTCCCCATTCTTCTGCTTCTTCTCTTGGATCACATGGTTCCTTGACCACTGGTTGTGCAGGTTTCTCTCCAGAGAACTGAGTCATTGTTTGTATTTAGCCCTTCCATCCTCTCTATCTGACCTCCATCTCTCTCTATAATAATGATGATGACAATATGATGATTTGGCTACCATTTGTACAATGCTTTAAATTTTTTCAAAGTACTTTTCGTATGTTATCTTATTTGATCTTCAAAACAATCCTGTGAGGTGCCTCATTATCCCTGTCTATTAGATGACAAACTGAGGCTGAGAGACAGTAAGTGACTTACAAAGGGTCACAATGCTAGTGAGGATCCAAAGCAGGATTAAAACTTGGATTTTCCTGATGCCAAATCCAATGGTAGGTGCTGGAGTCTGTGTGTAGCCCCTTTTAAAGGTTATCAAAAGCCACGGCCAAGAGTGTAGTTCAAGTATAGGGACCACCATAACAAGGACTCATGACAAAGCAAGTTCACCCTTTGTCAAGAATACATCATTAGTGCCAGAAAAAGATATATCACCCTAGCAAATATCCAGGACAAACTGAGTTCATGCCTCATAAGAGTTGGATTTGGCCAGGAAATTTTACATCTTGCTTCTGATTTCATCATTCAACTGAAATTGCTCTCTCCAAAATTATCAAAGATCTCTTAATTCGCCAAGTCAAATGACTTTTCTTGTGTTCCTGATCCTTCTTGATCTCTCTTCAGCCTTTGGCACTGTTGATCACCCTCTTCTTCCTGATGCTCTTTTCTCTCAGGGTTTGTTTGACACTTCTCTAGCCTAGAACTCCCTCTGACCACTCACTCAATCTTCCTTGTTGGATCTTTATCCAGGTCATCATCTCTTTTGGTGTATGACTGCAGGGCTCAGTCCTGGTCTCCATTCTCTTCTCTCTATGTACTGTTTCACTTGGTGACCTTATCAGCAACTGTGAATTTAATTATCATCTCTATGCTGATAATTCTCAGATCTACTTATTCTACTCAGATCTACTTATTTAATTTATTTAATTTACTTATTTAATTCTCAGATCTACTTATTTAATTCCTCTCTTATCTTTTAGACCAGCGGTTCTCAACCTGTGGGTCGCGACCCCTTTGGGGGTCAAACGACCCTTTCACAGGGGTCACCTAAGACCATTGAAAATACATATTTCTGATGGTCTTAGGAACCGAGACACCACTCCTCGATCTGTCTCCAGGCGGTCCGCCCACATGCAGATACACCCACATATGAGTATTAAAGGGTCGCAGCATTAGCAAGGTTGAGAACCACTGTTTTAGACTTTCATTTCCAACTGCCTACTGGACATCTCAAACTGGATGTCTCATAAATATCTTAAACTCAACATGTCCAAACTAGAACTCATTATCTTTTCCCTAAAACCCTCTCCTCTTCTGAACTTCCCTATTATTGTCAAGTTTCGCAAGTAAAACTTTTCGAGAGAGTTTCTGGGTAAATTAATTTTATCAACCACAGCTAGCAAGTAGTTAACAAAAAGGGTTCAATTGTCCTCACAATGACCAAAGAGACCTAATTTGTGAAACCTTCAATACTTATAGAACCTTTGGAAAAGGGGCTGCACCTGAGGGTGGAAATCAGCTCTGATTGGTTAACAAGTAATGAGAGAATGAACTGAGAAAGTAATGAATTGAGAAATGAGAAGATTAGAAAGTAATGAGAGGTGGGCTTATTCTAATGAGCGTCTAGGGGACATGATTCTGATCACTCAGTCTTGGTCAAAAAGACTTACCCACATCATTCTGTCTAGGGTTATCTAGACTAGAGGTTCCCAAACTTATTTGGTCACCCCCTTTTAAAAAAAATTACTCAGTACCCCCCCTGAAAATCTACTTTTTCTAGTCCTTTAACGGTTTTTTTTAATTGTGTCATTTCTAAAAAAAAAAAATAAACATTTAAAAAATGATGCATATTAAATTTAATAATTTATTGTAAATTTGTGGATTTCTCCCCCATTGAAATTTTGATGATGCAATATTACACCATGTACCTGTATAGTATCATATTGTAAACAAGTCATTATACACACATATTCTTGCCAAAGGACACCCTCAGCTGCCAACACTTGCTTGTTAAGACTTGTTATTGGACTTGACCACTGAGTGGTTATAACTTGCATTTTGTATATTTATTGGGAAAATGATGTAATTACTATGACTTTAACTCTGTTACACAACAGGTGAAATACATATGAAGTTTTGCAAAATTTTCTTGTCTTCTCTTTTATCCTTATGCTTTCATTGCCCTCTTATTTTTATTCAACAATCCCCTCAATTGCACCTGAGGCTACTACCACCCCCCTGGATTGTTCCAGTGCCCTGCCCCCAGGGACAGTATTGCCCACTTTGCCTAGGATTCTAGACAAAAAAGAGAATCTACTTTTCCCTTGGACCTTTCTAAAGAAAACACAATGGGCCGGAATCCAGCAATTTACCAATATTTTTTTTTTTACCTTTTGAACAGATCTGAGTTTTCCTTCTCATTATCAGCCCTGCACTTCAAAGGCTTCCTGAGAAACCCACAGGCGTTGATTACCGAATGAGGAAGTAGAAAAGGGGAAAAACTTTGGTCCTAATTCAATAATTGATTACTAACATAAAAGAGAAATGATTATTTCTTTCACAAGGGTACCACCTACTCACCTAGGCTCAAAACCTAGGTGTCATCCCCAACTCTTTACCTTCTCTGTCCCCTCCCCCATATCCATTAAGTCCTTTTGTTTCTAAACCTTTGCAACATTTCTAGTATTTGTACTCTTCTCTCCTCTGGCACTACCACCATCTTGGTACAGGCCCTCATTATCTGTGCTAGACTATTGAGATTACCTGCTGGCTGGATCTCTCTGCCTCAAGTAGAGACTTGACTACTTCAGTCTATCCTCCACCCAGCTGTTAAATTAATTTTCCTAAAGCCCAGATCTGACCATGTCACACCACTACCCCATCCCGGCCATCCATTCAATAAACTATACTGGTTTCTGATCACCTTCAGAGTCAAATATAAAATCCAGTGTTTGGTATTCAAAAGTTCTCATAACCTGACTCCCCCCACCCACTTTTCTAGTGTTCTTTTACCTTACTCTCTTCCCTGCCCCTCACTTACTCTGCAGTCCAACGATACCAGCCTCCTGGCTGTTCCTGACATAGGATACTCCACCTCCTAACTCTAGGCATTCTCATTGGCTTTCTCTACTCCCCCACCTATCCCTGGAATCCTCTTCCCTTTTCATCTCCACCTCCTGGCTTGCTTCAAGTACCAGCTCAAACTCCAGCCCCTACAAGAAGCTTTTCCTGATCCTCCTTAATGCTGGTCCCTGTCCTGGGTTGATAATTTCCAATTTATCCTATATAGATTATGTTTGTATAAAGCTGTTTGCACGTTGTCTCCTTCTTTAGATTGTGAATTCCTTGAGAGCAGGGATTGTCTTTTGACTTTCTTTTGTATCCCCAGAAGTTAGACCAGTGCCTGGCAAATGATGGATGCTTAATAAATGCTTATTGACTATCTGAATAAAAGGAGGAGAGACTCCTTTTTTATTGTACCTGGGCACATGAAGCTACATTCTCATTAAATTCGTTCTTGTTAGATTTGGCCCAAATCTTACCTGTCAAGACCAAAGATTTAGAACCCAGAAGGGAATTCAGAGGTAATCTAATCCAACCCTTTCATTTTACAGATGAACAAATAGGTTTAGAGTGGTTAAGCTGTTTGCCTGTGGTCATACAGTCAGTATCAGAGGTGTGGTAGGAACTATGATCTGTCTAATTTCAAGTCTGGCACTCTTTCCTCCTCTTCCTCCCACATCTTTCCATTTTATTCACAAACATAACAGGAGGGATCCTGTCACATGCCTGGTTGAAAATCAAGTATGCTACGTCTTTGACAGTCTCTTTATCTCTTATTCTAGTAAACCTGTCAAAAGAAGGAAATGTAGTTCTTCTGGACTGAGCTGTTTTTCACAAAGCTATGCTGGCTTTTGGTCACTATCACTTCTCTTGAAATAGCTATTGTTTTAAACAGTCCTGGTATAGGAAGGATATCTACCACAGTCTCTCTCTATGAGGGCTAGGCTGTTTTGCTTTTTGTTTTTTTCTTAAAAGGAAATATTTAATTGGTTCTGCAGACTAAAGGCTGCGGTTGTTGACCATTTCCTTTTTTCCTGAGTACAAAAAAGCCACAAGGGGAACAAAAATTCCTCCCTGATGCTTGAGCTGGGGACTCCCATTGGCAATAAAGACAAGGGACCTGACATTAACTCAGTCAACTCAGTGCCCTCACTCGATAACCCTATTGAATATACTTCCCTAGCTAGGGCTGAGTAAATCTCCTTTTGTTAACTATCAGATTGTCTACGAATGTTTTATTTCCTTCCCATATCAAACCTAAGCTAACAAGGTACTGGCCTGAATCAGGCCTTTCCTATAACTGTCCTTAGAGTATAGCATTTCCTTCTTGGAGACACAGAAGCTCTAGCATGTAACCAGACAGTCAGGAAATGACATTTATTGAACCTTCATTGTGTGCTGAATACTAGGAAGTACTGCCCTCAAAGATCTTATGATGCCAATGCTTATCTGCTTTAAGAGTATTAATCGACAAATAAAATTTGTATTTCATCCAGTCTTCTCTGGAAGCCTCATTACTTCTAACAGAAGTCAAAGTGTTGATTGATTTCTGAAGTCATTCCTTTCTGTATCTGGGTGACATAAATTCAACTAAAATCAATCACAGTATATTCAAAGTTTGATTGAGAATTTCATATACAGTTTGGAGCTAAGATTTGGGGAAACATAACTTGGAATTTGCATTCCAAGTATACTTTACCTCTCAAAATTGGGAGGATTCTTGCTGGATAATTTGCAAGAACAAGATAACTCCCAGTTTCTAGTGGAATATGGTAATTAAGACACAAAGTAAGACTCAATATTAAGCAGTCAACTATATAAACATTTTTCACTGTTTATATTTGAGTCTTGTCCACTGATTTCGCCAATGTAAGGAACTTTTGGTATAGAAATTCCTTTTTTTTTTTTTAAATTTTATTATAGTTTGCATCATTCATTTCCACAAGATTTTGAGTTACATATTTTCTCCCCCTCTTTCCCCAACCCACCGCCCCAAAACAGCCATCCCAGTGTGTCCCCCCTCCCC